>JAHREE010000395.1:2745410-2911114 GCA_033628505.1 Tringa tobata | reverse complement strand
AGGCTTTTAGAAGTTTTATCCCCGTCCACAGATGGATTCTGTGTAAGATCCAGAAAAATGCAACCCTGCCTGTGTTGGTCTGGTGGTAAGTCAAGGACTGTGTCAGCAGGATGTGGGGGTAGATTTCTTGAAATTTGGCTCTACAGTGGAAAAGATGCATTTTTAGAAGTATCTGGAGAAGGTTTGAGCCATGTCATCTTTTGGGTAAACGGGCATCTTATCTTTTTACTTTCCCTCTAGCGGCAGCATTGCTAGAGAAAATTTATTTTGGATTCCCAGATACAGGCTGTGATTAAAATTATTTTAAATTAATTCTCTGTTGCACTAAACTCCGTCCCTACACTGTTACGCACCAAAATACAGATACATTTACATATTTGTAAATCTTAGTTCCTGACTCGGGCATTTCCTTCTCCCAGTAAACACACACGAAGAAATACTTAATCTTTAAAAAAGACCTTAAAAATCAGTGCACCCCATCCTGGAAGTTTGCTGGGCCAGGGACCTTGGTGTTAAGGGTATTAGAACTCCAGTTAGGGTCACTCTGCGGTCAGCGAGCCAAGGGCCTTTTTCAGCAGAACTTGACCCTTCATATTCACGGCTTGATAGGCATTTCTTCAGCGCACAAAGGTGCAAACTGAGACGGTTTGAAAAGGCCTTATTTTTGATAAGTGTTTGGTCATGAAGAAGGGGAGCTCATCAAGTGCTGTACAGTGACTGGAGAAGTCGAGGCTCCTCGTCCGCCACGTGGGCAAGGAGGCTCCTGGTTGGGGACTCTTGGTGTCCCATGCAGAATGTGAAGCACGAGAGCTTCATAGCATCTGAAAGAGTTTTCTGCCCGGGTTGAGATAAGGCCCTCAGAGCTGGGGCTGGGTGCCTGTGTTGAACTCTGCTAGCGCTTTGTGAGCTCAGGGGCGATCAGGCAATCCTGGAAGGGAGAAACGGTGGGGATCTACTGCCTGAATTTCATCTGCTTTTTCTTTAGTCCAGTGATTGCTCTTGGTAGTGTAAATGTAGTGTGTGTTAGAGACCAGAATCTTCAGCTTCAGCTGTCCAAGGTGAGCATCCGAACATCAAATGGGGAAATCCAGTTCTCTTTTCTACCTGCTCTTTTTCTATCTCCTTTCTTGCACTATCATCTCACTCCATGATGGAGTTTGATGTTTGAGCTATGCTCAGTGAACTAGCATTTTTTAAGGGCATGTGTGAGAATAGCTGTCGTTTGATTCCCAAATGGCCCCTAGGCAGAAGGTAGGCACCTCAAAATTCACTTCAGAATATGAGAAATGTACTGGATAGCCCAGGAAACAGGGATTGGAGTCCTCCTGGGAAGGTGCCATGAGGGGAAGTGTTTTTGGAATGTGGCTTCATCAGAAGGTGTTAGAGACGGGGTTTTCCAGTCTCTCATGTGGTCCTATGCTCTTGCATTCTGTCTTGCCATGTACGTGCCTATGTGTTTTGTTGGTTGCCTGCCCTAGATTTTAAAAACCAGGCCAACCAACCTTTGGTGGGGCCTTGGGAGTCAATAGCACCTCCAATGATACAAAGACTTTAGCAGGTTTCTTAGAAAAGCCTTGAAATCCTCTGCCTCTCCTTGTATCCTCAAGCTGAATGAAGTGCTGTTTCTGCAAGGTCTAGCTGTTCGAACAGCAGCTTCTAGTTTAATTATCAGCAACTCTCTTGGTAATTACGCTCAACACCTGCTGCAGTTTCTTGACTTATTTAGTCATGAGAAATTATTTAATATTACGACTGTCATTTTCCTTTTCAAGTGCCATTAATGGGCCCAGGGATATGTTTGTCCTTAAGGCCCAGACTAGACATCTTGATTCGGTTCATAGGTCTGGCACGGGCTCCCGGTATGATTTTGGATGAGTTGCTCGGTCTTGCTGGACCTTGATTCTTCTTCGGTGGAGTGGCTATAAAATGCTTCATTTCCAGCTTTTGTCTAGTCAGAGTATTAGTCAAGTGAAATGAAAGCTGGCAGAGGGCATCCGATTGCTTCCTGTGAACACATTAGAAGGGTAAATACCAGGGAGGGGGAAGAGCTACTTAAGCTAAAGAATAGTTTTGGCAGAACAAATGCCTATATATAGAAGGTGGATAACTTTGAGATGGAAATTCAAAGAAAGTTTCTCATCATCAAATCAGTCGGGTTCCAGAGCAGCCTTCCAGGATGAGTCAGGGGGAAGAACGACCTGGTGCCTGAGGTACAATTCCACCCCTTGTAAAATTAAAATGCATGGCGTAGGCCAAAGCTACCTGCTGACTCTGTCCCTGCCGATGCTGCTTGTCTGTGCTGCCTCTGCCAGTCCTCCTGCAGCTTTTGCACTGCTCCAGCAAAAGGGCTGCAACAGCAATAGCACCAGAGGCTTTAGTTGCAGAGGTCGGGTGTGACACCTCTCTGAATTTTTGAGGATAGAGAGAGCCTCTTAAGGACTGGCAAAGGCTCCAGCTGCCTTTAGCACGGACCTCGACCAGTTAGTGAGCGGGATTATTTGGCATGGTTTTTATTCCAGCAAAGGACTGGTCTTCACAATGCCAAAGGTTCCCTTCCTGTCTAATATTTCCCAGATATGGCTGCATTTTAGCTCATGAGACAGTGAAATCCGAGCGGAAAGAAGATGATGGGCATGATTAATAGTTTTCCTGGGTTGGTGATTCTGAGTTTGGCATTCTTTCTAAACCTTGCCAGGGACCAAGCATCACTTCTGGATGTTAAAGGTTGAAGTATTTTAACCTTCACACATTTCCCTACTCCTTTTCTCACGCTCTAGGTTGCCAGATGGATGCCAGAGACAAGCAGCTTTTACGCTCCCTGCGCCTGGAGCTCTGCACAGAGGTGCTGGTGGATGGAATTGTTATTCAGTATCTCTACCAAGAAGGGATTCTCACCGACAGCCATGTTCAAGAAATAAAATCCCAAACCACCAGTCAGAGGAAAACCATGATGCTCCTTGATATTCTCCCCACCAGAGGACCCAAGGCTTTTGATGCGTTCTTGGATTCCTTGCAGGAGTTCCCATGGGTTAAAGAGAAGCTGATGATGAAGCGTAAGGAAATGACAGTACAAGATCCTGCAGGTAAGGCCAGGATTGTTGTTACTGATATATTGAAGCTTGTTCTCAAGCTGGGATTTTGAAAGTATTGAATGTACCAGTAATTTCAAGTTATGTGTCATGTCAATATGATGCAAGGTGCCAACAAAAGGGGAAGCCAGCCAAACACTAGGAAGTATTGCAAAGTTTGGGGAGTGAGCAGGGCTGAGTTTCAGGAGACTGGGGAGACAGCAGGAGAGGCTGCCTTGGGGGAGGCTAGGATGTAGGAGGACCCAGACTCTATTACCTCGAAGGGAACAGGCTATAAAAAGTCGTTTTGACTAGATACAGAACAGTCTCTTCACCATCTATACCTGATTATTGTTTGTTTTATGCGTGTTTTACAGTGGCTTCTGTTTCTGGATTGTACATGCTGACAGAATTTTTATTTACTTTTATTATGATTTTAATGTAATTTTGATTTAGTACTATGCGCTAATTTAGATTTATTTAGTTTATTATGTTTACTGGAGTGCAAATGTCTAGGATCATTACTTCCAAAATTACTAGCCGTTGCTTAATTTTAAAACAAATTTAGGAGCTAGCTGAGTTAGCGGGTGTTAGATAATCTTATTTACTCAAATCTCTGGCTTTCTGACATTTAAACATGCTTCTAAAACTAGTTTTCTGGGCTTGGTGTTTGTTCAGAAGTGATTTCTTTACCAATCCATGCATGCAGTTGTTGAGCTGTTTTGAAGTCAAGACAACTGCTTAAAATGCACGTTTTCTTGCCCTAGATGTTGGCAGCACGCTCTGGTTGCTAACCTCAACGTTACCAGTGAGATAATGAAATAGCCCTCGCTTGGGAACATCGTTTCCAAGCAGTCTGATTAACCTTTTTTCCCAAGCCCTCCACCCTCTCTCCCCGCCCCTCCCCGCCCCATTTGACTTTGGTCATATGTATTTTGATGCACGTGACGTGTGATTTTTCCAGTGTCAGTGTGCTTTGCCTGAGACTGAAAGCCTGTGAAGATGGCTGACTAAGACCCGTTGACCGTCATGTGCACCTGCGTCCCAATTAGCTGCACGTTCAAGAATGTTTTGTCAAGATCTGCTGGACAAATCTGACATTCTCGTTGACTTAGGACGTTTTTAACGGAATATTGTGACAGCTTGTCTTTCTGCTGGGTCTCTGTGGAGGCTGCTTTATGTTTGCTCGGAAACGGGTAAATAATTTTCAGAATTTGGGAAATAAACGTCCCATGCTGCCCACAGGGGAAAACACTGCAAGTTCTCAGCACGATGCAAACTTGCAGCGTTGAGTGTGTTGGAAAAGACTTTGCTCGCTGTTATGACAAATCCTGTCATGCTAGTGCTCTTTATTTGCCTTACAAATCAGCCTGTTCCTTTGCTAATTGCTGGTTAAGCTGTGAAACAATCCTTACAGTTCCAGAAATGCACGCACAGCCATTGAGTACAGTCAGGATCGCGTACTTTGTGGGTAGAAAAATCATTTCCGATTTTTGTTCTTTTGATTGTTTTTTGGATTGCTTGTTCCCGTTCCTGATCAATTGTGACTAACGTGCTGGATTTATGCATATCAGGTTTCGAGAGGGCTGACTGTACTCGATAATCCTATTGCCAAATTTTTTGTGTAAATCAGGAACGGCTTCCAGATTAGGTCAAAGGTTACAGTTATTTTTACTGTGGCAATACAGAGTGTAAGAACAGGATAAGAGGCAGATAGCCAAGTTTGTTTTAATGTTTAGGCATGTTCTTGAAGCTAAAGAAAGAGAGCACCATCTGTGCCCTAGTAAATGCTGAGTGCACCCTGGAATGAATTGGAAACTCTGGCGGCATCATCAGTGCTGATTACACGCAAGAAAATGTGGTTTGGGATAAAAAGCCTCACTTTGCATTCTAAACAACAAACTTGTAAGCTTTTGTCTCAGCAGAGTACTTGAACACATGATTGGCCTTAAGCATGGAAAAAGCCATTTGCTCTAATAAAACTATAAGCATACTTAAAATTGAACGTGGCTCTTTAGTGCCATGCTAGATAACTTCTGCCTTATTGGAAACAGTTCTCATAAATGATGATTTGTCAGTGGCAGTTTCTTTTCAAGAATCCATTTGTAGTGAAAAAAGCTTGCCATAATGCACTCTACTTTTTTTTTTTTCTTTTAGACCCTAAAACTTTTAAAATTGAAGTTGGTTTTACGGCCCCAGGTTTTTAAATCTTTTTCCTTTGAATCCTGCATACTTATGGAAATCACATGCCTGCTGTTCACTTGTTTATGCTCAATTAAAATTCTGTTTACTTAAGCAAAATCGCCTCAGTTTTTGCAGATCTTTTGCAGGACTAAGGACTGGTGGCAAGTTGTTCCTTGCAGGAAGGTTTTATTCTGTAGTCTTTCACTTCTCACTGACTACACGTAGGATTTTTAAAGTCAGTAAAAGTAGACTATTAGGTGTTCTCTATCTGAATGTAAAAGCTGTGACACATGCACAGTGATTTTTCTATGTCAGGCTTTGGATTATTGTGCATTTTGTTCCAAGAGATCAGGCTTTCTATCTTTGCTTCAGCTGAGAAATATAGTTTGTTGGTTCCCAGTTAAAAAAAAAAATAAATCACAACTGTAATTGTTAAGAAGCTTTTAATTTATTTTCTTCCCCTAGTACCAAAAAAACGCAAGCCAAAACAACAAGCCAACCAAACCAAACAAACAGCAAATTCAGAAGGACAGAAATAAAAACATTTTTGGTAATGTAGTGTAAATATAATCTGGTGGACTGAGCAACTACAAAATGGAAGCCAGAGTCTGAGACCTAAACTGACTGCCACTGACTCATCGGGAGCCTTTGGGCAAATTCTTCCAAGGCAATGGATTTATTGATTCCCAAGTTGTGTAACTCGGTGTAATGTTAATGGAGCAGCATAGAGTGTAATTGTAAATTGGCCCAGGATTTGACCCAGAGTATGCTGTTTGGCTGCTTGCAAATAAATGAATTTTAAAACCTGTGATATCCTGAGTTTTACTGCTGAACGTCAGTTGACTTAAAAATAATATCTCTGTATGCTATTATCTGCTGTAGTTCCAAGAAACACAGAAGACCCTAATCCTGCAGAGCATGAGCAATAGTTTTTCCATGGGAATCAGGAGAGTGGCGTGCAGGCAGGTAGGGACACTTGCATCTGTATAATTGCAGCAAAGAGACCCAAAATTCCTTCTCTTTGCTTGTTTACTTTATCCACCGGGCAGCCTTTTGCCTGGGGTCACCTTTCTCCTCTCTTGTATAGATCTGTCAGGTGGGCACAGCTTTGGGGAAAACTTTTTTAAGGTAGGGAGAGCCTAATTGTAAAACCCCAGAATCTCAAGAAGTAAATTTAAAGTCATGTGCTTCTGGACGTAAAAGTTTATGACTTTAATTGACATCAGGATGATAGGATGTGTTTCTTGCTTGTGTAAGAACCTGTGATAAAACAGCTCACTCTGTGCAGAGCGGCATTGCAAGACTTAATTGTTACAAACATCAACTGCAGCATGAGTTTCTGGTTTTGAAGACCAAAACTTCTGCCGTAGTAAGAGTTAACAAAAGTAATGTGGTTCTGTTTCATTGGGAAAAGACTGTCCTTTTTTTTTTGCCCTAGTTTGGATAACTTTATGCCTTTGTCAGAAACATAAATCTTCAATATATTATTATAATTTCTACGAAGAACTACAGCTGTTGGCAACAGAATTCCATTCTTTCTAGGAACAGCAAACAGTTACCTAGTATTCTTTTTGCATTGAATAAAAAAATATAAGCTTTGACGGTGTTTGTTTATCGGAATGTTTTTCTAATCTCTCTCCGCTCAGGAATTTTTCTGCCCAAGTATTGTATTTCTCTCTATGCTAGATATTGCTA
Source organism: Tringa tobata (assembly GCA_033628505.1). Taxonomy (NCBI): domain Eukaryota; kingdom Metazoa; phylum Chordata; class Aves; order Charadriiformes; family Scolopacidae; genus Tringa; species Tringa tobata. The sequence continues at coordinate 2,904,167 of JAHREE010000395.1, read as the reverse complement.
TAAAATTATTTACTTCCAGAAGTGTTAGTACTGCACCTCTTTGTAGTATAGATGATTTCTCCATTCCACAGGAAATCTCAGCATATTGAGAAAGAGAAAAGTCTGAGATACAGTGTTTGCCAAAGGAATCCTGCAGCAGAGCAACGGCTCTGGCAAATGTTAGTGAATTTGGGGCATGGAGTTACACGGAATCGTTTGGGGAAAGCTGTTCTCTCACAACTATAAGAAAGAAATATTTTCTAATGTATCATTTTGTTGTTGTTGTGATGGTATCTAGTCAGCAGCCTGCATTAGGGTCCTGTTAGACTTGGTGAGGTTTTTTTTTGAACAGTGTGGTTGGGGTTTTTCCGTGGATGTGTGGGGAGTATGTGTTCTCATATAGCTATATAAAGCTTCATGTTGTGTAACACTTTGGATGAAGCATGCAAATACAAAACAAAGCAAAACGTGTGCTTCTGTTGAGAAAGTCATCCTTCCCTCCCTCCCTCCCCCCTCCTCCCCGAGCTTTCCCAAAGTCCTTTTTCCACAGCTAGGCTGTAGGTTTTTAAAAATTCTGATTCAAATGCAATGGCATTAGGACATGGGGAAGTTTAGCATCTCTTCTTACCTTGTGTTGGCTGCTTCCTGCCTTCTTCTTATCCTGCTTCCTCTCACGTCTAATGCAGTGAGGAAACAGCCTGCTCTCTTGCCTTTTCCATTTGGATGTCACATAGGAGAGCAGCTGATGAATTCCTTTTCTCTCTCTAAAATGGTGGACAGAAGACGCTGCTTTTTTTTTTTTTTTCCTCTTTCTTCCTTTCCCTCTCCTCTCTTGTATAGTCCAGTGGCAGAAGGGGGAGTTTCCTCCCATGTATGTCTGAAGGAAAGGGATGGGCTTAGCAGCCTTGGCTACACTGAATTGACCTGGAGATGAAGGAAAGCCCTTGTGCCACATCCCAGTGCCTGGAGGCTATAGAAAATGTTCTCTGGAGAGACTGAAAGGCATCCTCGTAGGAGAATTTCCCAAACTCTTTTCCACATTCCCATCTCCCCTGAAAATCGGGTGTTACATTTACGGCTTTGGCTTTGTTCCTGACCACAGCGAGATCTGTGAAGTCTGGCATTAAAGGTTTGTGCACACACTCAATATTAACAGCATGCATCATGACATGGACAAGCAATCAACTTCCCTAGTTCTGCAGAGCGTTCTGTGTATGTATTTTGGTTTTAATGTGTGTATGAACGTAAGATTTTATTTTCTTTTTCTTTGCCTATTTTTTACAGTTTTAGGAATATTTGCTTTGTTGCTTTTTTGCCATCTTAATAAGCAGCTGTGTTTATGCTTCTTACATCTATGTTTTTCACTTTGAGAAGCCTAAATTTTAGGCATTATTGTTAAGAACTATAGAGTTTCCTGTCCAGTCTCAAACAGTTTTTTTCAGGTAAGTTAATGGAAAGATATAACCATACTTGGTGTCATCTTCAATAACACAAATATGTGAGGCTAATAATAATATAGATTTAGTAAAACGTATAGTTCCTGGAAACAGGAGAGGAGGAGTGAGTCCTGGCAAGAGAGGTGTTTGGGCCAGCTGTGCTTGATCAACTACTCATAACCAGTGCCCAGAGGCAATGGGTAACTGGGATTGAAGACTCCCTGGTCTAGGGAATGGAGACATCCATCTGCTGATCGGACCTGAGAACTTCCAAAGTTTGCTGCTTCCCCAGATCACAGAGCTTGCCAAGGCCCAGCCAATCATCAGACTTAGCTACTCTCTCACGCGAGCACTAGTAATACTTCAGCAGATTAAGGATGTCTACGGGACTCGGTGATCCCATGTGAAGGGACGGAGCCCAAGCCCTCCTGCCATTCAAGGGGAAAAACCTGGGAAAGGGTGGATGGATCCAACATATTTACATCTCTCTGAGTACCTGGTGTCATGGCAGAATTTGAACTCTGTGACCACAGAACCCTTTTCAGGAAATGAGGGCTGCTAGGGACAGCTGGGATCAACTGAACAGTGTGGGGCAAAAGTGTCTTTACCAGCAGGCATGCTGGGAGGAAGCAGAATCTGCACAGTCACAGCACACTGAGGTCTTTGGATTTGCAGAGACGTGGTGGGATAATTCACACAACTGCAGTGCTGTAGTGCATGGCCTCAGGTTCTTAGACAAGGATGCCATTGCAGCCTCTTCAAAGGAGTTTCTTGAATGCACAGAGCTTTGCTATTTACTGAGCAACAGGCTGGTCAAGAGCTTTTGGGTTAGGATCAGAAGGGAGCTCAGTAAGAGAGACATTGTGCTGGCATCTTTATAGGGCTTCCTCATGAAAAGAAGGTAAAGCCTGGAGAAGGGAAGATAGCAGCTTTCCAATACCCACGAAGAGGATATAGAGAGAAACAGGGGTAGGCTCTACGCAGCAATGCATGGCGGAAAGATGAAGGATGAAAGATGTTAATTGAAATGGGAGGTTCTGACTGGCTCTAAGGAGAGTTTTTCATCACAAAGGGAGTCAAGAAGTGGAGCGGGAACCAAGGAGGTTGTGTAGTCTTCATCCTTGGAGGTTTTCAAGACTCAGCTGGGTAGAATCATGAGCGACATGGTCTGATCTCAGAGCTGACCCTGCCTTGAACAGGAGGTGTCTTCCAACCTTAATTTCCCTATGATACTATGAAGTCTTCTTAAAGGAGTGTTTCTATTGCATGTCCGGGTTCTCAGGGAAAATTTAACAACCCTGGTATTTACTGGGAATGTGACACAATATGATGATCCAGGAGACTTATGGAATGCAAAAGGGACAATATCTTGGTGAATATTGTGGATGAGTAGACTAAGGGAAGTGCTTTGCTGGCCTTGCTACTCACAAACAAGGAACAACTGTTTAGGGATGTGTTTTTTAATGTCAGTCTTGGCTGCAGTTACCATACAGAGCTCAAGTTTAAGATGCTGAGAGAAGAGAGCAAAGCAAGCAGCAGAGTAAAGGTCCTGGACATTAGCTTCATGAAACTGATTGATGGGACACTGTAGAGGACAGTTCTGAAGGACAAAAGCACCCAGGAGACCTTACTGGTCATCAAGGAAAACCTCTTCAAAGCACAAAAGTTGTCCATTCCTACATACAGGAAAAGCAGCAAGCATGGCAGGAGGCCAGCTTGGCTGAAAGAAGAACTTCCAGCTGAGCTCAAATTCAAAAAGGAATTGTCTAGGAGGTGGAAGTGAGGACAGGCTACCCAGAAACAGTATAAAAACATTCTGTGGGTTTTTAGGGATAGAGTTATGAAGGGCAAAGCTCATCTGAGTTTGAAACCATTCAAGGATGTGTAGGATAAGAAGATGTGCTTCTACAGGTCCATTGGCAGTGGAAGGAAGACTAAAGTGATAACTGATGAAAGGCACAGAAAAGGCTGGGTCTTCATATGCAAAATCTGCTGTCAGTTGGCCCTGGTCTCTGTGCCTAGAAGTGGAATTTGGATGAGGGAGATGTTGTTTATAGTAGAAGAGAACTGAATTAGGAACTACCTGAGTAGAGTGGCCATACACAAATCCATGGAGCTAGATGGGATGTGACTGAGAGTGCTGAGGGAGCCAGTTTTGAGAGGCTGTTTTCTGTCATGTTGTAGGCTCTGGTAAGCCAAATGAACAAAGTGCAATGAAGTGACTGGGAACAACCAGCTTGGGTTTACCACAGGTAAATCAAGCTTGACCAACTTGATTCTTGCCTTCTGTGACGAAATGACAGGCTCTGTGGATGACAGCAGTAGATTCCGTTTAATTGACTTAAGGCAGGCTTTCAGCACAGTCTCATAGCATCCTTGTGGCTAACTGGGAAGGTATGGACTGAATAAGTGGACTGCACAGTGGGTGAAAAAAAGGCCAGACCACCAGGCTCAAAGGGTGGTGGTCAGTGGTTCAATATCCATCTAACTGGAGGTTAACTACAAGTTGTGTTCCTCAGGGGTCACAGTGGGACCAATTCTGTTTAACCTTTTTGTCAGTGATCTGGGTGATAGTAGGGACTGTATCTTCAGGAAGTTTATAGGTGAATTAACTTTGTTTACACATTTGTCAGTTTGTGTTCCGGGATCTTCTGAACTGTCCCTAACCCATGATGACTCCAGGCCCTGGGGATCACTTGACACAGGAGAGTGGGACTGCCTCTCAGAGGGATCCCAGCAAGCTGAATGAATGGGCCAGCAAGAATCACATGAAGTAAGCCTGAGTCCTGCAGCTGGGATATGAAATTCCCGCAAAGTAACACAAGATTGGCACTGACTGGCCAGTTGCAGGCCTGCAGAAAAGAGGCTGGATGTCATGATAGACAGCAAGTATGATGATGAAGATTAACCACGCACAGGTCTGCATCAGCAAGAGCAAAGCCAGCAGGCTGAGGGAAGTGATTATTCGTCTGTACTTGGTACTAGGAGGCCATATTTAAAATACTGTGTCTGGCTTTATGCCACCAGTACAAGGGAGAGATTGACAAGCTACGGAGTCCTGTGGAGCACCACTAAAGTGGTTAGTTCAACATGAAGTACAGGGAAAGGTTGAGACAGCTGAGTTTGTTCTTGGAGAAGAGATGGCCAAGTAGACTCAGAAAAGGTGGAGTCAGACTCTTCCTACAGGTGTGCAACAAAAGGCAAAGAAATTGCAGCCACAAGCTGTAGCAAGGGAAATTATGACTGGATATAAGGAAAAACATTTCACAAGACCGGTTAAGCACTGGTCACCAGAGGTTGTGGCCCAGGAAGGGTTGCCCCAAGAGGCTGTGGAATCTCCATCTTTGGAGACTGTCAACACTCAACAGTAGAAGACCCTGAACAACCTGATCTAACTTTGAAGTTGGCCTTGCTTTGCACAGGAGGTTGGACTAGATAACTTCCAAAGGTCCCTCTCAACCTAAATTTTTCTGTGATTATGTAAGCTTGGCATCACACTCTGTGTACTCAGTATGTGGGATTTTAATCCAAATAGAACTGGTGCTGACACAGGGCACTTTCGATATGTATGTTTGACTTCTAGTTCAGATTATGAAGGTGCTTTTTAAGTGTATTGGAGTGTTTGAATTAGATTTCTTTCAGGTGAATCTGAAAAGGGAAATGTGCTCTAGGAGTTCACAGAGTCCGTAGGACCACACTAGAGCCAGTTTGAAGTGAAATCTTCTAGCTGTGTATAGTCTGAATGCTAGATCCTCACCATGAGCTGTATCAGTCTGTAGGTCCTATGCTATTGCTCTGTACTGCTTGCTAATATAGGCATAGCCTTTTCTGTCTAGTGGATGTGGTGGTTTTGTCCATAAACACCTGCAGTCTTGTAATCCTTTCTTCCCAAAATTCCATGTTCATATGTACGCAGAGTTGTAGATGTGCATCCTATCAGGAATGCTGCTGCATGCAAAGAAATGCATTTTTTTTCTTTGATTATTTGAGTATCTCTGTTTCCCGGAGTTTATACTACTGTTTCTCATCTTGGATTATGTGCATTCTAAATGGCTTACAGAGTTCACTACCTCAAGTTTTCCATTAGACAAAATATCTTCTCTGTTCATTTTTCTCCTCAACTTGCATCACAGTATGATAAAATCATGGCTGTGTCTTGTATTTCCGAAATCATGCATAGTTGCAGTACTCTATGATCCCTGAGATCTTTTGTTAATTGTTGCCAGCTTCCCGCTGTTGGTCTTGTCTCGGGATGTGGCAAAGGAACCACTGAAAAAGCTTTGTGCAGACAATAATAATTGTTTTCTAGAACAGACTGGAAACTTTCTTGTAAAGACCTGATCCTGCAGCTTGATAAAGCCACTTGTAAACATGAAAAAGCAAGAGATAGTTGTTATTTTTGCATTATGTAATCAGTATAGGCATTCAGTTGATACTAAATAATGGCCCATTGATACACACTACTATATACTCCAGAGTAATTGAGAGAATTGCTTACTTAAGACTTTGTAGACGTCTTTTAATGACATTTTTCTTCATTAATATTTTCCTTCAGAGCTGGCCGGCACTTCTTTTAGCACCTCCAGAATTGCCTTGGAGCTCCGTTTGAAAATGCTTGTTTAATTTTTGTATTCCCATTGCATGGGGAAAATCTATTGTCTTTCATAAATTAAGTCTATGAATGCTGCTTTTAAAAATAAACAAAAACAACCAAGCAGCAAACACGCTCACCTTAGCTTGCATGTGTTGCAGAGGCTGCGTGGCCATCCAAAGTCAGTAAAAAGGTTAACCAGTGTTTCACAGTGAGAGTCTGCCTCCAGTGAAGTCAGAGGCCAGCCTACTGTTGACCAGAGCAGGACAAAGGTCTTGCCACTGGTGACTGAAATGTTCCCTCTGGTGAAGGGACAGGCGCTTTGCTGTCTTCCCTACACTGACAGGGCAGCATGTCTCGACCTTCACAGAAAAAATAATTTCTGCGGCTGAGAAGCTGTTACTGGTTCAGACTCTGCACTTCTTTTCCATGTCGATGGAGAGTATCAGCAGCGATGTGACTTGCTTCTCACTGGGAAATGTCACCTGTACGGAAAAGGTCAGGAAGTTTCTCTGGGATACAGTTAATTATACATGGTTATTATATCTTGAAGCCCTCCCTGCGTTGCCATATGCAACTAAGCTTTCCTTCCAGATTTGTTTATGGTAATATATATGTTTATATGAATGAGAACTAGAGCACCCAGGTGTCACTCATTGTTATCTCACAGTGATGCAGCTGCAGTTTTATCTTGTTAGAAGATTTATGGTTTTTGCATACAAGGCTTTTAAAGCCAATTTTTATCTATTTGGCAGTTGTTTGTGTAAACAGAAAACCAGTCTTATTGCTCCTTTTAGCCATTGTGCCATTGTTCCAGTATAATGTCAGATTTTCTTTTTAAGTTTTCTTCCTGCTCCTGCTTTGTTTGTGAATAGATTTGTGTTCCCTTGTACATTGATGTATTGGCAAGGAGTTGTACAGCTGTTTTGACAAACACCTCTGCTGCGAATTGAAGGGAAGCTTTGGTGTTTCTTCCAATCTACATTTAGAGAAGGAGCCGATTTGATTTATACGATACAGTTTGTGTGTGCAGGAAATAAGCATTAATGCATCGGGTCAAGGGGAATAAATTGCCATTAGTGCACCACTTCTGGCAGCCTTCTTAATCTTCGTGTTTCACCACCTTGCCTGGGATTTTCAAAAGGACTCATAGTTAATGCAAGCTCACCAAACCCTCCTCCCGTCAAGGTCAGGGGTAAGCTCCCCTTGGCTTTAAAGACGGCAGTTTTAGTCCCGTGCTGATGCTTTTGAAAGTCTTACCTTTCATTTGGAGTTAATAATATGTTGAGCTCTTTAACGAATGGCCTGTTTCAGTCTTTGGATCTTTCTAATAAAACACGTGCTATGGTTGAGTGAAAGGACTTTACACAGGTAAAGGCTTGACTGAGCCCCTTGCCAGCCCTGGGGGTCTCTGGCTGGCTCTGGTGGGAGGTGGGCTTCCTCCATGGGCAGCTGGGGCTGCCTTTAAACAGGGGCATGGGAATCCTCACCAAATAACTGTTGAGAAAGGAAAGCTGGAATGAAAAGGAAAACCAGTACTTTCCAGTATTTCTGTGTGAAGAAAGTATGTCTTTAAATATGTTTTTATTTACTGTCGGCGATGGCTGTGTTTGCTCAGCTTTTCAAAGCAACATGTTCTTTATTCTTACTCCTCTTCTGTTTAATTAAAAAGTCATGTATTTCTCTCTGATCCAGTTCTACCACATCCCACATGAGATTAGTTTCATCTTCATACCCTTGAACAGCAATTGCTGCAGCTAGGGTTGCAAAACCCTCTCATCATCCCTTCGGTTCGTGTGCTCACGCTGGATCTGGTGAGTTCACCTGCAAAGTGCTCGTTTTAGAAGCAAGGTCAGATTATCGCTAGAAATACTAGCTGGCTGTTTGCAGTAGGAATTAACTCAGGATTCGTGGGGCGTTCCTTTTGCAGGCACCTGGGTCCAAAATGGGAAGCCTTAAATCTTTCCCCAGCGAGCTGCTGGCTGCACCCACAGCCAGGTCCCCGGCCACCAGAGCTTCTGCCGTGGGAGCTCCCCGGGTGCTTTGAAGCCTGCTCTGGGCAGGTCCCAGGCTGCCTGCCCACTCCACAGTGCCAGGCCTGGCTCACGGCCGGCATTGGGACACGCAGCCAGGCCTTTCTCCAGCGATATCACCTGTGGGGCCGAATCCTGTGGGTGTTGGCAGCGCAGACCTGTCAGATGGGGCTACATTTGTGTGGAGTAGTTTAATATTGATATGACCCCACGGTGTAACGGGTAGGAGACCACCTTGTGACCTGACGTCTTAGACACTTCCCAAGTGAAGGCATCTCTGGTTTATATGAGCAGTGCCCCCTCGCCTGTGTTTTATAGATCTTCGGTGGAGTTGTCGCTCCAAGAGAGAGCTCAAAGAGAGAGGCATTGGAACAGGTTGCCCAGAGAAGTTGTGGAGGTCCCATCCCTGAAAGTTTTCAAGGCCATGTTGGATGGGGCTTTGAGCAACCAGGTCCAGTGGAAGGTGTCCCTGCCCATGGCAGGGGGTTGGAACTAGATGATCTTTAAGGTCCCTTCCAACCTTAACCATTCAATGATTTTATGAAACTTAAACTTTGACTAGAATAAAGTCCTTCCTAGTAGTTGAAAGAAATGTAGCTAAGTCCCAGAAAGAGATAAGATAGGGCTTGAGTTTCTCTCCCCCTTGTTTCATCTGGGCTAATTGAGGCAGCTTCTGAGTTGGCGCACTCTTCTTTGTGAATTCCCTTCTTAATCCCCCTAACTTTCCCCAAAAATTGTACATGGATTTTACCAAAACAATTCAGACCTGTTCTGGGAAGAGGGGATTGATGATAAACCAGTGTCTCTTCCTTGCATCTGAATCCAGAGCAATTGACCTTGTTACTGAGAGTCTCGTTTTCATTGATCACTATTTGTTTACATATTTCATTTATCCTAATTCTCATATATAGCAATGCTTCCATCCCTGGAAACGTTCAAGACCAGGCTGGATGGGTCTCTGAGCAAACTGGTCTAGTGGGAGGTGTCCCTTTATATTGTTCGACTAAGTACGTGATCTTCCTTCTCCTATGCAAACTATAAATACATACACTTCACTTGTCTATTTGGAGTTTATACCTATGTTAGGTATTTTTCAGCTTCCAGTATGATCAATGGGTAGAATATAGGTAAGAAAGAAATGCGTAATACACGTTCAGCCCAAGTGTCTACGCTTTTATTAGAAGGGTGTTACCATACTTCTGTTTAGATAAAATTAAGTTGACTAGCTGCTGGTGTGGTACTGTGTTGATCTGATATCTTGCACAAGACGAAGACCTGGAAGGAGAAGGCAATGGTCATCTTACATGGTGTCCATATCCCAATTAGTGGAAACACATGCATTGCTAAAGTTTGTTTAATTTGAATAGCTAATTTAAAGGCCTGAGCTAACACATTTTTATTGTCAAACTCTGCCTGCAAACATTTGTTTGTGTGGCTATGCAGTGTGGTGCCTTTCCATTCAGACTAATATCAGGAAGAATTGGAGTGTAAACCTTGCTGTTCACTTGACTTTCGTGCTCTAGCCTGCTGCATGACAAGGTGTTTTCCTGGCTAATGCTGATCAGAGGCATTCCTAGTGTGATTATATGCCCACTGTACAGTGTACGTGCACCCTCTTACAAAATTCTTGGCATACCAGGCTCTGGCTTAGAAGATTTCTCCCCATTTGTTTTATGAAGCCAGATAAGAAGAGAACAGTGATTTTCAGCCATGAATTTACAATGTAGGATCATAGAACCATTTAGGTTGGAAAACACCTTTAAGATCATCAGGTGCAGCCATAAATTTAACAGCTTTCACTTCCACTATTCAGTAGCCCATGCACTTGGTAAAATTCTTCCTGTAGCCCTCCTGATAGTGTCCCCCAAGATGCAGGTCACCATTGTGCACTTCTTCAGCTTGATTTTTCAACTTTAGCATTCTTTTGTTGAGTACAATCAAGTACTGGATAACGTTTGTCCATAAAGCCTCAGAGGTCTAAGTTAAGGAAATATGCAGGATGTCCATGCCTTGATACTGCTTTTGTGCCAACTGATTCCTCCTGGTGTGAATCAAGGAAGGGTTATGAATTACTTGTGCGGGATACAGCACTGCTAGTCCTTCTTGTACTAAATAATGCACTGTCCAGTTAAAACCTCTCCAGTTTATGTACAGACAAACACTTTTTTTTCTATGTGCTGTCCTTACCTTGTGGGTTCTTTCTGGGAAGCTGTCATCATGTCAGCAACACTGTCCGAGACATACATATCCAGACAAGTCTGGAGCTCTTCAGGCTTCATCGCTGTCTTACATTAGTGCCTGTGTGGTAATCAAGAAAGTTTCCACACGAGGCTGGAGAATACCAGAAGTCCTGGAATTGGGGATCCAATAACTGTTAGTTCTGGGGCATCAGAGCAGGCACACAGTCCCAAAGCATGCCTGTTCTTGGTGGGGAGAGGGAGGTGGTAAGAGATTCTGTACTGCCAGGCATTAATTAGCCTTCTGATTTGGCACCAGCCAACATTTGCATACCTCTAAGGGTGCCATAAGTGTGGCTTTTTGCTTTTTTTACTGCTCAGTTCCTGTTGACTGTAAAAGTTGTAGCCCTTTTTCCTCCCATAGGGCTACTGCCATTTAGTTACTCAAACTGCTAATTTAATCTTGTGCATCAAGAAAAGCATTCGTATTGTCATATTGTTAGTGAAGAGTTAACTCTTTGAATAGAGTTAAGTCCTTTGGTATATTGACTAAGCTAATATGGGAGCAGGGTATAAAATCCCCTGGAAAGCCACTTGTGATCCTGTACCCCTTCCATATATGCCCAATTCTTAATGTCTTCCTTTCTCCTTACCTGGTTCCAGTCATCTCTGAGCCACAATTTTTGAGCCTTTTCCCCATTCTGAATGGCTTTTTCTTTCTCAGTTTACTATTTCCATATGCATAAACCTTTCACAGATCAGTTGACGCTATAACGTAGAGTTGATTTAATTCTGAGACACAAAGTGCATTGGTCCTGCATACCAGAGAAGAGTTTAATAGCACTTCTGTGAACAAATCAAACATCATTGCACTGCATCTTCTTTAAAGGTCTAAAAGCAAAGTTATTACTCAGACCTTTCTCTAGGATTGCATGTTCTCCCTTTGTCAGGATGTTTGGAGTGGGTACGTTACTATTTCATGTCCTTTCTTATCAGCTTCTGAGTCCAATGGTATCTCAAGGCTAAAAAAATGTTATTGGCACACAGAATGTATGAGGTATGATGAATCGACTGCTTTGCCTCACCCTAGGGAACTGCTGTGAGTTATCTACCTGCTTATTTTCTGCATGACACTGAAATTGGATATCGCATTTGGGTTTTTGGATATAATTTCTTCCTTGTGTTAAAAGTGTTCAACACCGAAATAACCGTGAAGTATCTTCCTTCTACAAAAGCTGTTCATCTGTCTTTTTGAGTGTTAACATTCATGCTTGCCATCATGGTCTTTTATCCTTTCCAGTTTGCAATATATCTGTTATAAATTCTAATGTACAGTTGTGATTACTGCTTTGTCCTTGAATCATTGCAGCTGTGTAGTGGACACCCACTGATTCCTGACCACAGCTGATGGGCTTACTCCTCATACTATGTTTTATAGATTCCCTCACCTTGTTTTTGAAAAAGGGGCTTTCTCAAGTCTTAATCATAGTCCTATCCTATCCTTGCATAGTCTGCATTGCGAACTTACCAGTGCCTTGCCTCTGAGCCATAGGGACATACAGGCTTTGATGTGTGGTTTTTTTCCAGCTGTAGGATCCATTATGTTATTAGTAATATTACTTATCCTATAGTAATCTTGAAGTTGCTCAGAAAACTTCCTTACCCGTGAAGTCTTAGCTGTAAATGGAGAGATGCCTGGGGTTTTGTTCAGCATTTCCGTAATACAGCCTCTGGGATGAGAGATGATGAAAGGACAGCCATGCTGGGTCTGTCTTGCTCAGTAGACCATCATTGCATCAACGAACTCACCATTAACCTCTGCCAGGTTAATGTCAAGCTGGATACCCACAGCACCATGAGAAGATAGCTTGACTGGGGAAATCCCAGCAGGACCTCTTTCCTGTGGTAGGACCTCTTTCCACTCCCTTTTGCTGTCCTGTCTCCAGACAGAAAGGTGGCAGGTGGCATGTGCTGGTTTCTTATGTGTCTTTTGGAAGTGGTGTCAGGGATGCCTTGTTTGAGGCTGGCCTTTGGCCCCCTGTTCTGACATTTTTTGAACCCTCTGACCCTCAAGCCTTTCTGTTTTCATCTTGATTGTCACATGCAGTCGTTTTCTTGGTTTCCCCACATGTAGCCCTCTGTTGCCTGTCCTGGGTAGGAAAGCCAGTCAGGACAGTGGTCTAGGAACAGAGAAGCTCAGAGTGAGCATTTAATTCCAGGGTTTTAAGTGACTGCCTTTTTAGGCATAGGTTTTAGTGCTCTGATTTTTTTATTTGACTGGAGGCAGCTAATCAGAGTTCTGTCTTTTAACACCACAGTCATCATTATTTTCTTGCAAAATGATAATACAACACATACCTGAAGAAAGTGCATATGCCATGTCTGGAGCACTGAAGTGAATTACCTCAGACGTAGAGGCAGAAGGCAATCACTCAAAACAAGGTACAATTTAGGATCAAGATAGGGGAAATGTGCCATTAGATAATTTTTCCCCACCATTCCAGGTTTATAAAATAAGTATTGGCGTCTGCACACAGAGGTGGCTGGTGCTTTAGGAATGCCAAAGAGGATGTAGCTATTTGACAGAACTACAACCAATTCTACACTTGTTTTTGCCTACAGCTTATGAGAAAGTGTTGAGAGCTGTTCTCAGCTTTGAGTGGGTCACCCTGTTTTGGTAGCTTGAATTCAGAATATACATACATACCTAAGTAGTTTATTTCCAACGGGAAATGAATGTTTAAGTAACTGAAAAGAGGTTGTTCAAGAGAATTGCTGCTTCTGGCAGACCGTGATTCTCTTACCTTCTGGTGTACCTGGGCTGGCTGGTGAACCTTTGGCCTTGGGGGGAAAAACAGCTGAATCTCTTGCTGTTCTTGATGTTTTCTCATGGGGAAATCTTCCTGATTGAATTATATTTAGTACAGAAGAAAGCTAAATGGCTTACTTTTTTCTCTCCATATGAGTTGGGTGTGTTATGCTCTAGACAGCAGCCAGCTGAGCTGAGTCTTCTCAGGAAAGCATCTTGCACTTTGAGCAAGTAGTACATACCAGCTAGAGCTTTGCCCCAGTACAGAAAGTGCATGTGTTACATTTATACTGTAAAATACACCAAAACTTAATTTCGGGGTAGTTTTCTTTGTGACTAAAGCCAGAGGAAAAGCTGAAATTTGCCTTTTGTCTACAGCTGTTTTGTAGAGTTTCAATTAATTTTCAAAGCTTAGTAATTGGTCTAGGTACAAAGTCTTGAAATGGAACTTTAAAGAATCATCTTCTGTTTGGAGATAAAGCCAGTCATAACTCTTTCTGTTACAAGTTGAAGATTCAAGTTTTGGTTGCTTTCGGTTTTTGTTCTGAGCACAAATGAAGTCTTCTTATACCAGGAAAGGTTAAGGAAAAAGTGCTCTTGATGTATGAACTCCTGTCCATTCTGTGTTTTCTCATCATGTTTCTTAGTAGTTCTTGTTTTCTTGTGAACCATGAGAAACATGAACCACAGGTAGAGTATATTATTTTATCAAAGATTTTGGTAAACCAACAAATTTCTGAGAACTAGGCAAGGCTTTTTATCGCTCCTTTGGCTTTCCATGATATGGTTTTTTTTTTTCTGGTTTTGTTCTTACTGTGGTCGAACAGTTGAATTGTAATCTGTAAAGAAAAGTACATATTAGGACCTTTAGAAAGTGACGTGAAAAATAATTTCATTTGATAATAATTTATTGAAATTGCAGTAAAAAACCTCGCCTGTGGAGTAGAAGTCATGGCATCACCTGCTGACTTTTTAATATACATCTCAAGGTGAAGGTGCTAGATTTCAGGTCTACTCTGTGACCTGCCGTAAGGAATATGCAGGAGAAATCTCAACTTGAAACCGACTTGGTGTTAGGTAACATCTCATATTCCCACCAGGCACTGGCACTAGAGAGAGAGCTCTTCTTAGAAGGGACAAAGCCTGCAGGCTTCTTAAAGGCTAGCAATGATTTATTTATTTTTTTTTTTAGTTAAGAACATGTAAATAAATAAATAAGAAAATCTTGAAAGCTTTGATCTTGTGTAAGTGCTTTACTCTGAGGCCCTGAAGCTTTTACAGTAATTCATGCTTAAAACTCATAAAAGAAGATACAGCTGACTGGTATAATACTGAAGATGCTTAGGGGTCCAGAGTGTAGCATGCTGTTTCAGAGGATGCACTTTCCAAAGATTTGACCTTTTCTTGCAAGACACCTCGCACTGCTGGAGGGGAGTTTAACACCAGGGGTGAAGCCAGGTGTTCATAACTTACCATGGGAAACATCTTTGTTAACTACAGCACAGATTTTTTTAGGGTGTCAGGTTGTGGTCAGCACCTTGTATTGCATTTGGAAGAGAAGAGGAAACTGGCCTAAAGTATATGTTGTTGTTCGACTGAGCTCATGGTTTCAGTAGCTGTGCAAACCTCAATTTTCCTTTACTCAGCCTGTTTTGATTTCACTGTAGGATATTACGCGTAACCTAATGTTTTTGTCTTGCTCTGCTCCCCTGGACTGAGATAAGGTTTTCTGCTGGTAACGTCTGGTGTGTTAATTGTCATGTTCTGCCTCGACTTGACTGCTTTTAAAAATGGCACTGCATGATTGACTTTTCAGGAATAGTTGCTCCTTTAAAGGGTTCCGTTTGCTCTATCAGCAAGGGTCATTGCTGCTGTGTGCTATTTTTTTTCAGAATTTCTGATCTGAGTTATTTACAGCACTTGAACTTCCCAAACTATTTTGTAATTTACTCTACATGGATCTTTGTCCAGGACTTGCTGACTACCCATAAAAATTGTTTGGAAAAGGAATTTCCCCTTTTAACTCAATAGCAAAAAAATGATTTAAAAAAGTTAACGTAACTGACTGCTCTGCTCCCATGGGTGGCTGGGATGGGCTGCAGTCACACATGCCAGCTTATTGTTCTCCTCCTAAAAGATGTTGTCAAAGAAAATGGGGTGTAGATGATTGCATACATGCCAGTTGTGTCTGTAGAAGAGATATTTAAGTGAGGGGCTCTGGTCTTGATCTGGACTGTGACTAAAGTTTGTCTGGATGCCAAACTGAGATCCCAGAAATCTGCTGTCTCCTGAGGCTGTACGCACAACCAGTTGCCTCTCTGGCTGGGGTGTCCTGGGGGGTAGCTGGCGAAGGGGGCAACACATGGCTTGCATTTCTAACTCTTGAGGGTGAACGTTTTCGCCCCCTCTCTTCATCATGAAGAATGGAGGGTCTTTTCCTTCATGAAAACCAAGGGCAGCAGGTTTGGAAAAATGATGGCAGGAGATAGGTATTTAGGCAAAAGGGCAGAGAGTGTTGTTCCTATGGAGAAAGAGCTGCTGGTGCTGGGACAATAAGGAAAGCGAGGGTGGGATGTGGACACACATGTGGCTTGGAGACGTGGAGACCATCCCATTAGCTCCCGCTGCAGGCAGCAACCTCGCTCCTCAGATGGCCTGTTCAACTCGTGCCTTCCTTGACGTGCAGATCTCCGTTTATTTGTAGTAGTGAGACGGATTTTTATTCTTTAAAGGACATTTTGGTAGCTCTCACGCATTCGTAATTCTTGGCTCACTCACCCAGGCTTAACTGTGCCTTTTTACGGGCCGTCTCGCAGGTCGCAAACCGTCTCCTGACGTGCTGTTGTTGAGCCGTCTCTGAGCCCCCCGTGTGGTCTCATCTATGTTCCCTTTCACGTTTTGGCCCGATCTGGTGCACTTACCCAAACGCCATACGTATCTTACACGTCCCAAGACTGATCCTGTCGTAGTTTGAGGGCAGTTTCCTTCCTCCTTTAAGATTGCTGAATTTAGTCCCTGCCCTTAGAATCACTGTATATGGTCCCTTCAAAGACTTCATCCTTGAGCATCAAAAAACTACCCTAAGAGTCTTTTGTTTACGTTTTCAGTAGACAGCTTCTTCAAACCACTCCCAGATGTGCCATCCCTCCAAATAATATCGGGCTGGTCAGTTTTAGAGCTCCTTGGGAAATATTCAAGAATCCCCATATTACTGAGTTATGCATAAAACTTCTCCCTTCAAAAACTCCATCCCTGCCTTCTTAGGGTTAACAGTTGCATTTAAGCTGTGGAGCACAAGAAAGCTTGTTTCGGTATTTAAAACAAAAAAGAAAACGGGGGAGAAAAGTTGCTGTGTGTTGGTGCCCCCTTGGTTTCAGTTTGGTGCCGTGTCGGTGCAGGACACAGCCCAGCAGAGCCTTCACTGGGCAGGAGGCTCTTTTCTTTAATCTTCTACATTTGCTGCCTTTTCACTCTCACTGCATATTCTCTTCTTAATGGATTTTAAAGATCATTCTGAGCAGCACGCCAGGGTGTTGCAACAACTCCCCTGGCCTATTCCACCAGTCACTCCCATGTATTTCTAACCTATATTTGCTGTCAGACTTGTAGCTCTGATTTTCTGTCTCCTGCCGATGCCTGGCTGGGGCAATGCACCCGAACCGTGCTGTCTCTGCTCGCTTCTCTCCTCAGGTCAAGTGCTGTGCAGCTCCTTTTCACTTCTCACCTTACTGAATCAGCGTGGCGAGCTGTCTTCTACATGGACATATACATATATACACACACACACAAGTATATATACAGTATGTATATTGTTAGTAGTGGGGTGATTACTGTTGGCCACAGCGTGTAAAAAATCCTGCTTTTTTCCTGAACTGGTGTGCTGGTAATGCCCAGGCCTCCTAAAATTGCCCACTTTTCTTCGAGGCTTATCAGCACTCCTATTTCAGGTGGGTGCTCTGATTGAGCCCGAATGCATGTTGTTCAGCTGCCGTTAGCCTTGCCACAATGCTCCAATCTTGAAAGAATTTTCCCTTTACACCAAACTGTTAATTTTGTCTGCGTGCTTGTTTGGTTTTTTTCTGCCGCAATCTACCGAATAGGGCCTGAACCAGGAAAGCAGAATGATTTGGGAATTTTATTCCCAGTTCTAGCGCTGATTTAAAGCGTGGCCTTGGGCAAGTGACTGCTGGTCTGCTTTCCCTTATGTTCACTGGAGGCAATGATATTCATTTATGCATCTCCTGGAGCTGCTCGGCTGTGGTATGAATGCACAGGGTGGATGGACCCACAGGACCTGCGGTAACTAGCTGCAGTGGGTATCGTCGAGTACTTCTTAATCACTTTCTGTATATTTTTATTGTCCCCCTCCCAGGCCAGATGGATTTGAAATTTATAGTTCTGAGAAACTGGATTCCTTTGTTCGTACTGTATGGCTTTTTTTTTTCCCCCCCTTTTTATTTTTTCCTTTTTTGTTTTTTTCCCCCCAGTATGTAGGTATCTAATTTAATAAAGGATTCAGTCGGCTAGAATGTGCACATTGGAAAGTGACAGACAGCAGAGGCTTCCAGGGGAGGCCAGGCCGGCTTTAAGAGAGAGCAACCTCTTTTAAGAGAGAGAAAGAATGAGGCAACTGTAAAATAAAAGATGTCTAATGCAGTTAACATACACATACCATACAGAAAATGAATAGTCTGCTCTGTCTCTTCATCATGCTAGAACGTGATGGTGTTCCAGGCCTCATTACTTCTTTACTTCAACTGAAGCTTAATGCTTTATGACAGGTGAGAGGTTTGATGGCGTCTGCTTTTCTCAGATTAAAAAAAATAATAAATGTATCCACCTGCCTCTCCTTTCATTTGGGGCCTGCAAAGGGTTAAAGACTGCTGAATGCAGACATATATGGTGCTGTATTGATATTATGTACTTTGTAATAGAAAACAGAACTATCCAGGTCAAATATCAATAACATTCTATAAGCCTTTCTAGGAAAATATAATTAAAACCATTCAAAGCTGTTTCCCATAGCTGAATTTACGGTGTCTTATTGACTTCAGTCCCACATCTACAATGTGATATTGTTATTGACTTTTAGAACTCTGCCTATTTTAAAAATAAAGAAAACACAAAATCAGGTGGTGGTATTCGTTTTATTAGAAATCTTGCCCTCCTTTTCTCCCTGAAGCAGGAATCATATTGAAGTGTTTGAACAACAAAATGGTGGGGTAGCCCTTCAGCTGGTTTAAATTGTCATAGTCCCATTGAAAGCAGCTAAACTGGTGGACCATCAGCTGAGAACCTGTCCCACGTTCTGCATTTAAGGAACTTCTTCCTTTGCACCCAAGGCTAGCAGCTACAGCACTATCTCTGGTTTTATTATCAAGCTATATTGACTTGGTTTCGTATTGAATATCGTGAGTAGGATTTAGAGTAGGAAGTTCACTAAATTGTTTAAATATTTCAGAGAGAATGAATTTGCTTTTCTAATTCTGTCCCTCCCTCTCCTCAAAGCAAATATTTTGTCATATCATCCATGTTTAAATCAGGAGTATATTCCTCCAAACATATAATTTTCGTGATAAATATATTTTGTATATCCGGTAATTTCTTAAAACCTGTTTGCTAGCACAGCCTCTTAAAGTGTATTATAGTCTCAAAACCTGAATGTTTATATAAAATAACTGATATTATACCATATTCATTAATTATATTTATTCTGAATATTTATACCAAATATGTTTGTATTTTTCACACAAATCTGCTAGTGGAATTTTTTTTTAGTTATAAATATTAATAATGCAGAACTGTTTCTGCAAATGTTACAAGAGCCTAAGAAAAATCTTTTCTGAGAATAGCTTTGTTATTGTTGTTGGCTGTGGGTAGATTAGCACTTCATGGTTATCACACAATATGTGATCAATATTTAAGTTTTTTGAAGGGGTCAGATGTATGCAGATTTCTAAAATAGATGTGTTTACACACCCACCCACATATATATATATGTAAAAATAAGACATGGGTGTAGAACCTTACAAGGAGTTTAAATGTTTTATTTCCATAAAATTCAGTGTGCTCATATAACATTAGTCTGATTTTCCTGAAATCCAGAGTTTCCCGGAAGTTGGTAGGTATTGCATTGTAGAAGAGAGGGAAGAATTGGGACTGTTTCCTTTCTACTTGAATTGCACTATGTTGGGTATGTTTGTGGCTCAAAGAGAGTACCTAGATTTAACATTAACTTCCTTTAAAAACATTCAGACATGGATATTTATTGCTTGTGACAGCCTCGAATATTTTTCAGTTCACTAATGTTTTCCGTGCTTTTTTAATGTAGTTGGGGCTTAATTTTTAAAATAAGAAGCACCCATCATATCCACTGCAGACCGTGGCAGCACTTAGGAAAATCTGATGGTCAGTGATAAATGTACTCTGAAGGAGATTGGGTAAAAGAAAATAATTCTGAAAGTATTGAGAGCTGAACAGGAATATTGTGTGGAACAGCAAAAATTGAAATATTTTTTTCCTTTAGCAAGTACCTTTTACCTTATTATAACTTAACAGATACATGTGAAGTCGGTAGACAGAAAGGCTTCTGTATGAACCGTAATTATATTCCCTGTGCTGTCAAAATTGCTATAATTCTGTGGCTGAGTTTTAAAAAGTAGATCCTAATGATGATATGAGCTACTGTCCTTGTTGCTATTTGATCTGAATACTCAGGTAGGAATTCTTTTGGTGAATAGTATCTTAATTTATTTTTCAAGTCATTTTAAGTCACCTGCAAATTCTAGGCAGGTCTGAGCCATAATTTTTGTATTTAGCTTTTTGAAAAAAAATCTTGATATTTCAGTTTGAAATGCAGAATATTTTACACTCTAGGTATTTGTTTAATATTGTAATATCTCTACATTTGGGTGTCTGTATTTTCTGCTCGTGGTATTAGAAAATACATTAGTATGTAAAAGGGAACAAGAATTAAATAATTTAAAAATCTATAGGGCTCTCGTCATTTTCATTAGTGAGTTCATGTCATTTATATTTTCTTCATGTCTAGCTTAAAAATGGCTCTACAGTCTGGTTTTGGCTTGATATATGTCTTGCCTAAATATAAAGGTGGTGGTGGTGAAATATTTGCCAGAGGAATGTATAAGGGATTTTGATGGACTGTCCGGTTGTTCTCTTACCTTAGAAAACTACTTACAAACACTCAAGAACAAGCACACAGACTGGGCAGTGGCAAGAGATTTTCACTCACACAATTCCCTCTTTTTCAAATCTGATAGTGCTGTGCTGTGCCATTTCAAGAAGGAATATTGATTGCAATCATGATAGTATCATTAAATGTTCTTCATTAAAACTTCATTGTTTTAGCATACAGGTGGCAGTAGGAAGATTAAACCAAGTAGACGAATATTACTAAAAGACAACAGGAAAAACAATCTTATCCTGACCTGCATCGCTTGTTTTCACTGCAACTTTCCCCGACCCCCCCATTTTTCACATAGCTCAAGAATACTTGGAAAAAAACATTGTTAAATCAAATTTTTACATGCATCTATAAATTTGGCAGAGTCAATTACTTGCCTGGGCCTGCCACTTTTATATTTTTAACTCTGTTCTTTCTTGCTGTATGAGAAGCATCACTGCAGTATGCAGAGAAATTGTAACTGCGGTAACATATGCAGTAGCATATTTTTTCCAGCTGCAAATTAATTATTCCCTTTATCTTCAGGATTATTGTGGAACGCTATGATTTTATGATCATTATCAAGCCTCTTGAGGTAGTTAGAATATTGTGTAATACTTTTATGAGTTCAGAGACTGGACTTTACTGTACAAGAGTGGTTAACACACATGGATACACCCCCAAAGTTTCCAGTAACAATTACATTCCAAGAAAGGTGCTAAATATATTGCTACCAAGAATCTTCTGGTTTTTTCCTCCCTCAATCTTTGATGTAATTTGGGAGTGCCAGGAATTCTCACTTCACCTACTTAAAACATTTAAATGTGAATATAAAAATTTGCTTTAGATTTTTATCCTACCCAGGAAGCTTGATCCTGTGGCTGTCACCTGGCAAAAATTCCCACTGTGTTAAACGTGAGTTTTCCTTGTGTCAGGGCTGCAGGAGTAGGGCTGGAGTTACAGTCAGCTCTTCGTGGTGAAATTATTCTGAGCCCACGCAAGGCTGCTGGTGTTGTTATTCTAGCTGAAAACTTCTCTACAAAGGCACAAGCCCTTGAAAATAAAGTTTACAAGATGACTTGTTTACATTTTATAATTTGGAGATGTAAACTTGTTGGTAGTGTTATGGTCAGTGTTTGTTTTAATTTGGAAATGTGTTAACCTTTGAAGGGTTTGGTTTTTTTTTTTTGGAAAAAAGTTCTTAATGTAATTTTTTTAGACGCCCAAAGCAAAAGCTGTAAATAGATGCAAAATTATGACATACTTCTTTAATGGTCAGCATTATACTTACTACATGGTTTCTACCCACGATTACTTTGCAAAGTGAGAGCAGATGATAATTGGGGTAGTTTGCAGGCAATAACAACCTGCATTTTCTCACAGGAACCTTAGTAACAGTGTGACATAACGGAGGTAAAAGCAAATTGAATTAGAAAAACAGCAAACATTGTGTTTTATAACCCAAAATAAAATTCTTCAGCAGCAACTAGTCCTGTAATGTAATCCAATCTGTTTTAATACTGAGATTTTTCCAAGAAAGCAGGAAACAGTAAAGGGTAAGGCTTTCAAACCTCTGCTGTTTCGTTTACAGATCCCTTGTGTTAATTTAATGCTTCTAGGGAACTGGGGCTCTTTCTTTTTTCTCAGAATCCCTTCTCTAGGAAATACTGAGTGGTGTGGCACTGAGAAGCAGTCATGGTTTACAACAGATAAGCCAAAGGACCTGGCTTCAAATTCCACACTTCTCTGAGAAAACAAAACACGCCAATGCGTGCTTCTCTTTAAAGCGGATGATTTCTTACTAACAGGCTACAGAAAATTTACCTTAGAAGGAGCTTAACAGGCAACCTTCAGGGCCTCGACTCTCCTCCCCTTCTTCTGTCCCCCAGTGCACGCACCAGCATCTAGCCATTCTGTGCAGTCAGGTTTTTTAAGCATAAAAGATAAATATTTACAGCTATTACTTTTGGAGCATTACCCTGAAAGTTTTACTGGCACAAAATTCACACGCCTGCCTCTTCCCAAACCCTGCCCCTGCCTTTTCCCCCGGCTCGAAACAACCCTTCCCTCCCCCCAGACCCGAGGCACCCACCTGGACAACTGGATTTTGCGGCTAAAACCGATTTTGCCTGGAAAAAAAAATAATAATAGAACGAGTAGCTAGCAAAAACCCAGCCTGGCTGATGTCAGCTTGTGAGCAGCCCTGCCGCTGCAGCTTTAGGAGATGCCTGGGCAATGCGTGGTTTGGCCTCTTGCAGTTTCTTTTCCTTGTTTCGCTGGTTAAAAAAAAATAAGAAAAAACATAATTAAAAAAGGGTTCGTAGTGGGATTTCTGAAATTGCAACAGCCCTGGCTTCTGCGGTTTTGTTGGCAGTGAGGGTTTGGGGGTGTAAGTTGTGGGGTTTGGGCGGAGGGGGCTGCGGGGTGCCCCATGGTGGGGGGTGTCTCTGAGCAGCCCCTGCGGCCTGGCCCGCACGTGCTGGGGGATGAACAGCTGCCGGGAGGAGACATCTGGAAGGGGACCATCGCTGGGGACAAGGCTGGGCACCCACTTCTGGTCCTCGGAGGGGCCAGGGGAGAAGGAGATGTGGGGAGGAGAAGGAAGGAGGGTGGCACAGCTGGAAGGAGCAGCTGCTGGACCAGACCCCACTGCCCCTGCTGCCCGTCCTCCCGCAGACCGAGCCTGGCACCTGGGGAAAGCAAGGGAAACTGAGGCTAGGAAGGGGGAGAAGTTCATCTCTTTGGTTTTGGTGGGTTTTTTCCCTACCTCAGCAATCAGTAATTAAAACTGTGTGTTAATTGGCAATACAGTGAATTAAGTAAAATTCCTGGAGTTGAGACCATTTTACCTGCAAGAGGAAGGGAAAAGCGAAAATTAGCAGCATGCTTTATAACCAGCAGGGTCTTCTGTCTTTGGCTGTAGTTTGCCTGGCACGGGAGGAAATTTTCAGGAACCTTTTTCTGGTCTTTGATTTTTTTTTCATTACTATGTAAATGGAGAGAGAGAGGGGAGAACATCAATGGCTAAGCTGTCTCCTCTCCCAGACCGTGGGTAGGCCAAAAGGATCTGGGATTCACATGGCAGGAGCAGAGATTTGGCAGAAGGGAAGAGTATTGCCCTATATCATATACATTCTTGGTTGCAGTTCCACCCCTGGTGCCATATAGCTTAGGAGAGAAAATTTAGCAAACAGGTGGTAGGTGTGCTGTCGAGAATCCTGCTGCTAAGCCGGGGCAGGTGCAGCTCCCCTGGAGTCACGCTCCTGGTTTAGGCTTATGGCTGTGAAATTGGTCGTTCGTGGGAACGACACCAGAGTGGGATGTCGTGGCGCTCCCAAGATCAAGGAAACGTCTTGGGAATCTTCTTTGGGGACAGCTGTGCTTCCCATATAACCAGAGGGAGACAAATCTCATGCTGTGGCAGATAAAACACGGCCCTGACTTTCTTCCTAAACCTTCTTTCCTTGGATTCATATGGGAGGGAGAGCTCTTCATCCATCTCATCAGCAGGTTCAGTTTAATCTTGCAATGTGTGTTAGATGAGCTAATATTGAGGAGTGCTGGGAGAGAAAAAGGAGGAAGGCAGTTCTGATTTTAGAGGGTATTAACATGCTGAATGCTCTGCTGCTCAGATTTGTGGCAATTTTAGAGCTTCTCATTTCGTTTTGCCTTTGCAAATGTACTTTAATCCTGTAAAGAATTCTTGATAATGTCAAAATGTTGCCCCTACCAATTACAGAAACAAACCTTGAAAAACAAATTGGCTACTCTGTCAAAAATTTGCAAAATAAACTTCCTCTCTCGTCCCTGCCATTTCCAGATTTTTCTTTTATTTTGTCATCCTGGTGTGTAAGCAGTTCAGGGTTGACAGTGTTGTGCAAAGTATCACGATTTCTTCTAATCCGAGTGCTAGCTCTTTGAAACAGCATATTGCATGCGTATTGTGAACAGACTTTGAGAAAGCATGAACATAAAAATAAGCTAAGGATGGCCATATGAAGCCAGACCCAGGTCCATCTGTCTCAGCAACCTGTTTCCGATTAAGATCAGTAACCCAGTGGCCGAGGGAAAGGGGCAAGAAGAGAACCTGTCTGTAGCAGTAGGTACCTGCCATGCTCTTCCTGAAGGCTGGGGCTTGGAGGCTTTGTGAGCTGCAGTTTGTATCTCGCCGTAGTACAAGATGGATTTTTCGTGGATTTTTCTCTCCCTTAATTTGAGAATGTGCTTGTTGAAATCTGGCGTTGGGAGATTGCGACGGATTTAACTTTTGACCTACTCTCCCATTCTGTTCCCCAAACGTGGTTGGCTTGAAGGAGAGAGAGCTGTATACTTTCCCTAAGGATGTATCCTGTGATGACCATGTAATGAAACATCTACCTTCCAGCACAAAGGCAAGGTCCAGTTCTACAAAGACATGCACTCAGGCAGACCCTTTCTCTTTGGCCTTCCTCTCCTCTTCCTTCACCAGGGCTCTTCTTTGGCTCAGGAAGCCAAAGGGAGCTTTTTTTGCTTTTAGGGTTGGCTCTGTGAAGTCGGGGAGTGAGACTGTTTTAGTCTGACAAATGCTTGTGATGAAGAATAGTGGCACCCAACTGCCCGTGGGTGTCAGTTTGGTGTTATTTACATAAAGCCTCGCACAAAGACTTGAAGCATGTCCTTTGGTCAGCATGAGATGCACGACAAACGAGCCTCACTCACGGAAGGGCAATGTCTGTCTGTCTGTCTGTCTGTCTCCCATGTATAAAGCAGTCCCCCCGCAACGTTACTTTGAGTGGCTGCCTTCTGGCTAGGGCAACTTGCAGCTTTGGTGACTTCTTTTCCGCATGGGATTAATCCGCACCGTTTGTGTAATCATTCAGCAGTAATGTGAAATTATTTGTGCTGTGATGTGGAAGTTGCTTAACACAGGTGGTCTTCCAGATCTATTGAAAGAGCCACTCCATCTACTCCGCCGCTTCGTCTCTTCGCTGGGTTTCTTGGCAGTCAGAAGGAAGATAATAAAACTGTGCTGTCTGCATACCGGACAGATAGAATTTGTCCTGCGTCCTATTAAGTGGTGCTTATTAATTCATAGCTGCTGGGGTGTTTTTAAATGAAGGTGAAAGTTTGTGGGCGTTTAATTTACAGGGGGTAGAATGGTTTTTCATGTTGCCCCTATAGGTTGTAAGAATAATAATAAGCAGCAAAAAACCCATGAAAGGCCTCCCATTAAAAAATACGGATTAAAGCAAATAAAATTTTATGCAAATGTGGTAATCCTTGCTTTCACAAAAACTTCTTCAGACATGCAGCAGGGTTTTCTGCTCACACTGAGATCCTTTGTTTTTATCCCATTTCCTTTTGTTACGTTGTCAGGAAGGTACTGAAGTTGAATGAAACTAGTGTTTTCAGAGAGACACCTTAAAATGTATAGTATATTCTGTGAAGAGAAAAGATATTAAAGATGAAGTTAAAACGTACATTTTATTTTTACTTACATATTAATGGTATGGCTGAGTTTGGCCTTTGAACTTGAAAACTAGGGGTTATTGATATGAGGGTTTGTGACTGACCATGTGAAGTGTGATTATAACTGCATTGCCTTTCGCTTACATATAATTCATTTCCAAGCCAGAGCTTTGATCTTTCAGATTGATATAGACCTGATATGGTTGATATGTCAACTTCTGCCAGGATTGGGTTCCAGGTCATTGTGCAATTCTACTTCTAAAAGCACAGCCCTGTCAGTCACTAGAAGGCGGCGCAGTGGGAATAAGCCAAAAAAGCCAGTCATCCTGCATGATCAACTCTCTGGTCCCAGTAACATGAGAAATATAAAATGAGAACAGGCTCCGTTGTTCTCTGTAGTCACCGTCTCCAGGTGCGGAGACCTCAATATGTAGGGCAAGGGAAAAAAAGGTGTTTATTTTACTTTTGCAGCTAACAAATTAAGCAGCAGAATGAACAGTTTCCCCAAAGTTTATGGCAGATTCAGGAACTGAACTATGAAGTCCCAGTCCACTGTCCTAACCACAGACAGTTTTTGTTATCATCAATTAAATGAAAAGCTCTCAAGGCTGTTTTTCAGGGATACCTCGGAGCTGACAGCACTGGTCCATCTTAACCTGTGAGTGTTTTAATGTCTGGTATCTATTTTGCTTTAAAATTTGCTGGAATTTATCTTCTGAGATTAAAGTCTCCTACTAGCTCACTTTTGAATTCTTCCATAGTCCCAAAAGAAGACAGAAATTGCTGTTTCCTCTGTAGAGAATTTCTTGAGGTAGTATTTCAAAACCATCAGTGTGTATGTTTTCTAGGAAACCTGGTAAAATAATTCTTTAAATTCCTGAAAGATTGCAGCCCTATATTAGCTCTAAATTTTTTTTTCCTATCGTTCTTGTTTCCTTCCTTGTAAATCTGGGGGTTTACTCCTGCTCCGAGGTTAGGCCTCACAGAGATGAATGTGTTAAAAAAAGAGAAATTCTTTTGCAGTACAGCTGTACATGTCTGAACATAAGATTCCAATGGGCATGAAGAATAGATATCAAATTATTTGCATAGAATTTTCACTTGGAATCTGGAATTGGATTTGAGGAATTTTACCAAAATACATAACTCCAGAATGCATGAACTTTAAGCTGTTTCAATAATTCATCTTTTTTATAGTTATCACTGTTCCTAATGAATTTTCTGCAACTTATTTTAGTGTCTTTCAGTGTGCTTGTTAGGATTCCAGGATACTCATTGTTTGTACATCATAAAACCACCATGCTATCTTTCAACAGAAAGGTTTTCCTTTTAACAATCCTTTTAAGTACATTTCATGAAGTAACAAAGACGGCCATTAAAAGGCAGCGTTGAATAACTTCTGCCAAGTTTCAGTGAACAAATTTTTATTTAAATTAGGAATGGAAAAGATTTCCTGAACCTAGCATTCGTTCTTTCACTGTTCCAAGCAACCTCCTCCTGCTATGGCATTTGCAAACTGATCAAAATCCTGTTAAGTTCTTTGTCTTCACTACTGTCATTAAAAATATGTTCCAAAACCTCAGTGCGGTCAGGCTAGAAGCCGCCTTCTAACTTCAGCCTGAATTTCATTGTGGCCTGTTTATATCCACTTGTTCTTGAGTGAACATTGTCATTTTGCTTAAATAGCTCTTTTACTTCCTCTGCAATATATTTATAGAAAGAAATCTTGTAGCCCTTTCAGCCTACGTCTTCCGAGGCTAACCAAGCCAAGCTCCTCAGGTCCTCTTCTTGTCTAGGAGAAGCTTGTCTGCTTCCTTGACCACCCCAATAACCCTGCTGTGCACCAGTTTGGCACCAGTTTCCGTCAATATGGGTAATGAAAACCTTTGCTCAGTGCTCCAGGTGAGCTCTTGCTTCATAGAGCGAGAGCACTGCAGTGATCTTTATCTAGCAGAAGCACATCTGATACGCTTTAGCAGTATCTTTGTCTTTTAAGATTATATCAGGGTGACTGTCTGTGTGATTTTGTGGGTTTGTCTTCTTTGACATTTCTAGCTGATGAGTTTCCAGTTTATATCAGAATTTTTGCTGTCAGTCCTTTTGTTCATGATCTTGCTTCTTCAGTTGCATTTCTATAGCAATGCTTCACCAGCTCAGATTAGTTCTTCCTATTTGATATCTCCTCAGGCCAGGTGATAGTTTAATAAACTGTTTTCTTTTAGTTTATCAAACTCGCCCCTGTGAAGTCCTGAACTTTTATTACAGGCATTTTGCTTATCTCTCTGTTTAGTTTAAACAAAAGCACATAATGATCTTGCAATTCACGATTATTTTCTTAATCCAGTTGTATTACAGATATCTTTGCTACTCCAACAATCAACCCTAAGCCTGCCCACAGACCCTCCCATTTAACCAGTGTTTGGTAAAGGAATACGTAGGATGTCACATATAGAAATAATGGCACCCCTGCTGTTACTAGATCCGTTTGTTCTGCTATCTGTATCTTATAATTTAAAATCCTGTTTTCTTCTAGGAATTGTGTCTTTGAGTGTCAGGTATAAATTTCTTTGAGGAAAAATGGAAGAAATCTTCTGCAGAGGAAGTGAGAGTCTGCTGCAGAGCATCTTTCTCATACATGGATTTTGTATTATTGATGCTATTCCTTCTTATCACATTGCCATTGATGTTACTCGTGTTCGATTCTTGTCTATCATTTTTACTTCTGTTTTTACCTTAACCGAACACAGTCATGTTCTAGTCCTGATTGCATTTTCTGTTATTCCTGCAGTGTACTGCTTCACTTTTTGCACCAGCAATTCAATTTCCACTTTTTCTTTTCTGGTCGGTGGCCTAAGTATTAGTACACAAACATCTTACTTGTTTCTCACTAACCACATCCATTTCCCTTACTGGATTAGGCATAATCCTGTGTTTCCTCTCAATTACTGCACTCTGCAGTATTGAATCTGTTTTCTTTCTCATTTTTTACTCGCTGACATTCCTTTGCCCATTGCCATATCTTTTAAATGAATGATTTTTCAGGATTGTTTTTAAGCCTAACTCCATGTCCTATATCCATTTGATACACCATTTTTATCTGTAGATCCAGTCAGATGACAAGTTTTCAGCTCTTGTTAAAGATAATCCCCCATTGTGCATGTCTTCTTCTGCCTGGTGTTGGTATGAACCTGACTCCTTTCTCTTCCATCCTTTCTCCTGTCGGTGGAGCATCCTGCTTGCTGTGTTAGCTGCAGGCTCCAGTACACAGCCGGGATCCGGCCCTTCCATGTTTCAGTTCTTTTCTCTTCTTGTGATGCTATTTTCCTCATGTTCCCTTTCCCTTCACTGCTCGAAGGTCTCATTCTCTGCTTACATGATCACCCTTATCTGGAGTATTTTTGTTTAGTTTTATTTAGGCAAATCTGTGCCAAGTCCCTGCCACGGTATTGGGCTGTACTGGTTGTCTCCATGCATAAAAAAACCCATCTGTCAAACACCCTGTCCGGGATGCAGGATGCCTCACTTTCTATATCCAGTCATCTCTGTTGTCTTTGTAATTATTTGGGTCTGCCCCACTGCTGCCGTAGTCACCGTCAGTGTTTTCTCATCCTTGCCCTGAACTTGTAACAACAAAGCCAGTGAGAAAACCCTTCCCCGTCCAAGCTCCCAAACAGCCTACTCTCTTCCCTGCTCTCCGCTGCTGGCTCCAAGGCTGCTGGATGTGGTCCACGGTTACTGGCTTCTTTCTCGAGAAAATACATACCGTAATCAGTTGGTGAATTGCTTAATAGAAAGACTTACATTGAGGAATTGCACACAGCGTAGTAAAAGTCGATGAATTTAATATTGCTTATTATTGTATTAAAGGAACATCTGACTACAATGCATACCAAAAAACCCAGCACAGCAGCATTGCAGGAAAGTATTTTACTATTTGTCTGTATATATTGACGGAGATACTTGAAAGCTGCAATTTCAAAGAATGTTTTCTTTTCCTGAAAAATGAAGATGCTTCTATAAATTAACCTTTTCTGGTTGAAACTGTCGAAAAGTCTAAGTAATAGACAAAAGCAGCATATTTCTTTAATATGTCTGATTCAAATAAGATAAATTCTCATTGTATGTTTGAGCCTGAAAAGAATGTGGGCAACGTTCAGAATAATTTCTTATCATTCACAGAAATCTGTTACAGTAATTGGGAAATTATTTAAGCTGTTTGTTGGTGGAGTCACAGTCAGAGGTTTATGTTTTTATTCTTTCTCAAGACTGAGGAATTTTTTTTTTTACTAAAGAACAGCATAGTTTAAAGCTTTTGAAAAATTAGTGGATGATCCTCCCTCTCCAGCCAAGCGTATGCTAAAAACATATTAAAGTAAAGTATAGAATATTGATGTATTAGTTCAGTCTGATAGTTGAATAAGAGATGAAAATTTCTGTTACAATTGCAGATGCTTCCTGCAGCTGAGCATGAAATTAGATAAATTTTAATTAAGCTACAGTTGCTATTTCTTGAGCTTTTGCTGTTGCTGTTTTTTTTTCTTTTTTTTTTTTTTTTTTTCTGTTACTCTTACTGTTTTCCAGGAATTCTGGAACTAAGAAATGTTCTACTTAGAATTTGAAAACATAAAGCGTTCAATTCAGCAAGCTTGTTTTCAAGTTTGGAAAGCAATGAAATAGAGGTTTCTAATTTGTTACCCTATGTGCTATCTTGTAAACTTGTTTAATGTAATTTAATTGCACTTCATGGAGCAAATAACCACAAGCAGTAATTGCAGATACATTCTTGCTACATTAAACAAACAACGTTGCCGTCTGAAAGAGAGTTATTTTAGTAACAAAACAAAAAAAATGGAAGGGGTAAGTAACGAAATAATAAAAATTAGACTTTTTTTTAAATACAGAAATTATGTAATAGCTTGTTACCATTCTCCTCTGTGCTTGAATGAAACATATCTGCTTTTTATTCTCACTGGCTTCTGTGAAAGTAGGAAGTTCCTTCTTTCCTGTAATTTTCCTATTAACTTGTTTTTCACATTAAACTTGCCAAAACTTGACCTTTCTCTCATTTTATTCTTTTTCTTTCCCAGCTGTTTCCTCAGAAATATTCCATCTTTAGTCCTTTTCTGCCTTTTTCATATTTTCTTCACCCTCATCCTTCTTTTCTCAGGGCCCAAATCCAGTGATGCTCAGTATTCAAGGAATCTATGGCAGTATTTTCCTGAGGCTTGCAGGTGCCATCCTGTGCTTAGTGAGGAAGAGCAGAAGACATCCCTCCCTCAGTCGCCAGCACTGGAGGCTGCAAGCAGAAATCTATTATTAATGCCTACTATTTTAAAAATTATTTTAAATTAAAAAAAACCCCAAAACTAACTAGAGGAGAGGGAAGGAAGCTCTAGGCTAGCAATTGTGAAACACAAGCAGGTATCACATCAGCAAAATTCAAGTTTGGTTTAGGAACTGAAATTCACTTGCCCTGTTCTCTCAGAATGTGTGTCTCAGCTGCCAGACCTATCTTGTCGGGTTTTAATGCCCAGTGTAGCTGTAGCTCTCCTCTTTCTCTTTTCAAGATCACGATAATCACTGCTGAGAAAAGATTAAATAAGTAGCCTGTGAAGTTAAATGCAGTTAAAGGTAAACAGGCTGGTTCCCACATGGTTTAAAACAATATAACTCTGCCAGTCCTGTTTGGGATTACACCGGTTTCTGTCATCCAAGAGTAGGGAATAATATCTTTGGTGAACGACTCTGAGCCCAGCTTAAATGAGTTGTCTGTCAAGAGTACAAGAGCTCTCCCAGCAGTCAGTCAGTGCATGGCGACAAATACTTCGTTTATCACAGCCCATGTTTATTTTATGAGTAAAAATTACTGATGTGTACAAAGAGGAGCTTTTCCAATAGCCTGTAAGGGGAAAGCAGGTCTGAAACAGACAACAACTGGTAGCGAAATCGGCTCTTCTGCAGCTCCGTTGGGCTGACCGTTTCCCTTCCCATCAGACCTGGGTCTCGGCAGCTTCTCCTCCAGCAGGCACGGGCCGTTCATTGAGCCCATATCTCGCCTCCCTAAAGTGGCCCTCAAAAAGCTGAGACTTGCTGCCTCCCAAAGCAATACCTTCTACTCCTTGTCCTTGGCGCGTGTCCTGGGATACATTCCACACTTCTCCCATTTGGGGGCCAATACTATAGCCTATACTGGCTGTGTGCTTTTAGGCAAGCAAATCATAAGTAAGCTGTATGTAATACCTGCGTTTCTTTGAGGTTCTGCAGCACACCTTCAGAACCAGATACAGGATTACCCATTTCAAGATTCAATGCTGCTCTTTTAGATTGATGGGCCAGATAATTGATCTTACTGGTGTCTTGAATATTGCCTTGCTCTTCTTTTTCTACACTTGCACTTTCCTGGGTAAAAGCTTTTCCTTTTCTCCAGCTGAGCTTTTTCAGTAAAATCTAATGATACAGGCAATCTTCTTTCTGATAGCTGGTGTTTGCTTTATGTCGACCATAGTAAATTAAATTATAGTTTTCTCAGTGCTGAGAAAACTACATTCCTGTTGATATGCATGCTTTTGCTTGACATGTTGGCACTCGTTGTGTGTAGAGACTGGGTCGTGTCCACTCTGTAGCAGTTACAGGTGACAGGAGTAACATCCATTTTCTCACTTCATTGTAGCAGGTCACTCAAGTGAAGCTCTGTATTTGCAAGACATTTCTTCTTCCTAACCTGTAATTTTCTCCCTGCTGAGGAGCAGCAGAATTGGCCTTTTAGTGCAGTCTTACTTATAATGCTGATATCAATTGTGTTTTTTGCTTTTCCCATCAGGTTCCCTTTGAGTACTAAACTTCTAATATTTAATGTTGGCTTCTAAAATTTAGTTGCTGGCTCTCCATGAGCCAGCAATGTGCCCTTGTTGCCAAGAGGGCCAATGGAATCCTGGGTTGTATAGGAAGAAGTGTGGCCAGCAGGTCGAGGGAGGTCATTCTCCCCCTCTACTCTGCACTGGTGAGGCCACAACTGGAATACTGCGTCCAGTTCTGGGCTCCCCAGTTCAAGAAGGACAGGGAACTACTGGAAAGAGTCCAACGTAGGGCAACTAAGATGATTAAGGGATTAGAGCACCTCCCCTACGAGGAAAGGCTCAAAGAGCTGGGGCTCTTTAGCCCGGAGAAGAGAAGACTGAGGGGAGACCTCATCTATGTTTACAGGTTCCTAAAGGGTGGATTGAAGGATGATGGAGCTGGACTCTTTTCCGTGGTTTCCAGTGATAGGAGGACAGGCAACGGGCATAAGCTGGAACATAGGAAGTTCCACTCAAATATGAGGAAGAACTTCTTTATGGTGAGGGTGACAGAGCCCTGGAACAGGCTGCCCAGGGAGGCAGCCCTTCTCTGGAGTCCCCTTCTCTGGAGATTTTCAAGACCCACCTGGATGCAGTCCTGAGTGATGTGCTCTAGGCAATCCTGCTTTAGCAGGGGAGTTGGACTAGATGATCTCTAGAGGTCCCTTTCAACTCTGTCGAATCCGTGAATCCGTTAACATTAATTATTTAAAACTAAAGAGTTTTCTCACATACTGTGGTTCTGTTGGTCAGAAGTCTCTGGTTAGCTGAAATGCATAAAAGTAACATAAAAAAAAACCCCAACACAAAAACAACAACAACAAAAAACAAAACAAAACAAAACCAACAAAAAAAAAAGGCAATCCCTCCATAAAATGTCTCTGTGCTTGTACTGCTGGGAACAGACATTGAAATTGGGTGTGGTAAATTCCTGTGCTGTCTTGGAGAGTAATTTTTCATTTGAATGACATATTGGTAGATAAGTGGAAATAAGAAAGGAGAGCCTATGCCCCGGTGATGAAGTGTGTTTTAAATGTGATGTAATCTGCACACCACCTTTCAAGGGAAGGGCGTGCTGGATCCTTGAATCTGTACCACTCCCAAGCGCCTCGTACAGGACTTGGTGCTGGCTGCCAGCGCCACAGCCCTGCTGGACTCACATCCCTCAGGAAAAGGCACCAAGTCACCACCCTTTTGATGTCCCTCTGCGGACAGTGCCTCTGCTGGCACCTACTAGGTCTGTCTCAAGCTTGTCATCCCCTTCTCCCACTGGAGCCTTCTTTTTCTTGGAACGCACCACAATGTTTTCTCCCATTCAGCAATGTTAACTGCAGATGAACAGATAAACCATCCAAAATCTCGTAACCCAGAGATACCCAGTGATTTTTCATGCTACCCATCCTCTGAATGGCTGCCACCTCCCCGCCCCCAAGACTGTGCCAGCAAGTTCATCTGCCAGTCCCTTCTGCTAGTGGGCCTGTGGGAAAGAGGGACCTCTTTCCTGCAGAAGGAGAGAGGCTGATTCAAGGCTGTATAGTGTGGCTCATGTCGCACCCCAAAACAGCATTGAGAAACCGCCTTCCTCCTCCTTTGACTTTGCCTTGTACGTAAATTGCATTGATTTAGCAAAATGATAAATCTGTCTTCAGGGCTGTGGTGGCTTCTGCTGGACAGTGAGACCTGTGCTCAATCCTGTGTACACTGCAGCAGGGTCTCCCTGTACCTCCGACCCCCCCGGGTATCCAGCATGGAGCAGAGAAGAGAAATGCTGATTCGCTAGAGGGAAGACAAAGATATTATGGATATAAATCTCTCTATATGTTTCAGATCCTTCCTTAGAGAGCTCTCTCCATTTTTCCCCAGTCATGACTTTCTTTGTGATTTCCCTTTTAGAATCCTTAAGCTGGTCATGGGTTGCTACCTGGTTTCCAAACCCTCAGTCCCTTCTATTAGACCTTCTCTGGGACTTGTGTGCAGCCAAGGCCTCTGCCCTCACCCATCCCCTTTTCTGGCTGCTCCCAAAAGCTTCCCACTTCACTTCCAGCATGCACAGATGCTGTCACAGTCTGGTGGATCTGTTTGCTCTTCCTTCCCATTGCTTTCTGGAATGATCTAACTAGTCTGCTCATTAATATTTTGTATGCTCTTAGGGCTCTTACCAGGCTTCAGGAAGAAACCAGCACCTGGATCATCTCAGTGCTTGAAGCAATCTGCAAAAGAAAAATCTGTTTCTTGTCCTCTGAATGAGGAATAGCCAGTCATCTCAAAAGAAGCTTCCCAGAGCTTCCTTGTGCATAATAAAAAATGAGCTCTCCTTTTTTCTGCTTAGCTGGAAGGCGGGCCTGGATGGTTGAGGAAAGATGTGGTCACAATCCTACATAATCCTTTCCAGCTCTTTTGAAGGAAGATCTTTGTCTTTGCTTTTTCTCTCTCCTGCTATTACTGTGCCTACCACTCAGTGTCTCATCTGGGCTTGGCTTTGCTCTGCAACTTTTCCCTCTGAATCTTCCTCCTCTCACATACCAGCTGCCTACCCTCCCATCCAAGCAGCTTTTCACACCATATAATGTTTTGCTGTTCTCCTTTCCCAGCGATGCAGCACGGTGGCTTGCCAAGCTGGGACACACCTCTGTCTGACGGGGAATGTGGAATATACTTGGGGGGGCCGGGGCGGGTTGCGCCGTGGTGTGCTTCAGGGAGCAGAGCAAAGGGAGTACGTGGGAAGAAGTGTCTGGTACAGGGCTGGGGGAGTCTTCAGCTGTTTGGGGAAGATGAAGGAGGAGGGCAGACAACACTGCAAGGAGGAGAAGAAGGAACGTGTGGTAACTAGGGGCCAGCACCGCATCGGTCCTTCATCATGGAGGCTGCCAGCCTGCCCTCCTCTAGCTGTGGTCAGTTCTGGTCTGACCCCTGCCTGGTCATCAATGCTAGCTGCCCTCCCTATGGTTGTCCTTGGAAGAGCAGCCTCTTCCTCATAGGACACCCCATCTCTCCCTTCCTTATTTCTCCCAGGGTCAGCAGTTCTCCAGCTGGCTGGGGAAGGCAGGAGAGGGCATAAGGAATGTATCCCAGGAGAGCAGAGAGAAAAAGATGTTGAAGAACTTCTGCTGTGGCTCGCTCCTTCTCATTAGTAAGAGTGGTTGTGACTTAGTGGCATGTGTCTCTGGGACATCTGCCAGAACATCCATTCGGTGGAGTGATACAAATAGCAGAGGTCCTCACAGAAACCAGGGACTGTCAGCTGAAGTTGCTGCTTTGCTTTTTATTTTTATTACACTGTTAAGCTTTTAAAGTGACTTGAAGTACTTTTTGTCTGTAGTAAATCAGAGCTTTCTAAAGCCAGCATTAGTAAAGAAAACCTTGAAACTTAGGTGCAGTCAATGAGGTTAGAGAGACTAGAGCAGGCGGCTTGAGTGTTCAGAGCATCCCCCCCATTCCTGTTACTCTTTTCTCCCTGAGGTTTGTTTGCTCATTTTAACAGAATCTGTGTATCAAGGCCAAAATACTGAATCTCTCCCTTTTTCCTCTCTGAGCTGGGGTTTGCTTTTACTAGAATATAAGGGGAACTGGAGGCCCCTTGGGGTCCTTGGATGCCTCTGGAAGGTGGGGAAGGCTAATCAGTCCTTTCTTTAAAAAATTTACTGGTATTTGATAAGGAACCTGAGCTACATTTTTGAATTTGTGTGTTAAATGGTAAAATTGATCTTGGGGCTGTCTTATTTTTTTTATGTGAAGGAGAGAAAACAAGCAAGGAAGAAACTGATTCCTCCCATATTTCTTTTATTCAAGCTAGCAGTAAAAAAGAGCTCTTCAGGTATGGTTCAAAGATGATCATAAAAAAAGAGGTCTCTGAGTGTGGTTAGGGTGTATTTGTTCACCAGCCCTATAGGAAGTGGTATTTTTTGTGCAGCATAAAAACATGCAATTCTCAGGTACTTCTCTCAAAGTTACAAGAAAAGCAACATGCACACACAAAACCACCCAACAAACCCAAAACAACCAACTCTCCAAACCAAACTGCAGCCAGACGGACTCCCTAGCAACACAACTACCTACTCTGAAATTTTGTATCCCCAATTTCCCTCCAGAATATCTACATTAAAATGAGGACAAGTTGCCAAACTGCTTTATTAGTGAGTAATAGTGAAACTGGCTAAAGCTGCCCTTTCCTTCTTCCCTCAGTCCTCTTGACTTTAAAGACCAATTTTATCTTAAAGCAAAATGGAGATTTGAGTATTTCATGTTTGTGACCCCTGGTGCCCTGTTTCTGCTAAATTGTCCCTATAATGAATGTAACTATGTGTTGGCACGTTGTGCGTATATGGCCTGTTCTGTCATATGGCTATGGTGCACATCAGTGGGTATCTCCGGATGATTTGC
The DNA here is from genome assembly GCA_033628505.1 of Tringa tobata. Lineage (NCBI taxonomy): Eukaryota > Metazoa > Chordata > Aves > Charadriiformes > Scolopacidae > Tringa > Tringa tobata. The sequence continues at coordinate 2,867,295 of JAHREE010000395.1, read as the reverse complement.
ATTGTAAGGCATGTATGTCTGTGTTTGAGAATGACCTCAGTTTCCTGGTAGCAAAGCTTTTTTTCCATTTGGGCTCTATCTGGGCTTGCCCAGGAACCTTAGTGTCTTTTTCTAATGACTTGTGTTTAGGAGTTTGAAATGGAAATAATTTTTAGCATCTTTATGAATGTAGACCAAACTGATTGGGAATCGGTATCTGTGGCTTGGAAACTGCATAAGTAAATTGGATGCAACTTCAAGGGCTAATAGGTATACCCTCATTACTAGGGACAATTAGTGGAAAGCCAGGAAGGGATAAAGCTGCATTTGAGTTAGTCTAGCTTGTTTGACTGATTTTATTGCTCCTTACCCTTAGGTGGACTTGGTCCACCTTGTCTATGTCTGTCTTTTTCTGGGGAGCTCGGCACTGGACCCAGCCCTCCAGCTGTGTCTCAGCAGGGCTAAGTAGAGGGGAAGGAGCACTTCCCTCAACGTGCTGGTGATGCTCTGCCTCATGTAGCCCAGGAGTCTGTTGGTTTGCTTTGCTGCACAGGCACATTGCTGGCTCATGGTCAGCTTGTTTGTCAAGACCCCAAGGTCCTCTGGGGAGCTGCGTCCCAGCCTGTACTGGTGCCTGGGGTCATTCCTGCCCAGGTGCGGGACTTGGCATTTCCCATTGTTGAACTGCATGAGGTTCCTGTTGGCCCATTTCCTTGGCCTGTCCAGGTCCCTCTGAATGGCAGCGCGACCCTCTGGTGTATCAGACACTGCTCCCAGTTTTGTATCATCTGCAGACTTGCTGAGGGTGCCCTCTGTCCCATTATCCAGATCATTGATAAAGAGATTAAATAGTTTCGGCCCCAGTATCTTCCCGTGGGGCACGCCGCCAGTGACTTGCCTCTAGCTGGACTTTGTGCAACCCTTGAAGCCCAACAGCTCGTTCCCTTTTCAGTCTATCTCACTGTCCCCTTAACTAGACCGAACCCCATCGCTGGTCTACTAGGATGTTATGGGAGACGGCGTCAAAGGCGTTCCTGAAGTTGGGATAAACAACATCCACCGCTCTCCCCTTGTCACCATGCAGTCATCTCATCTTTAGAAGGCTATTAGGTTGGGCTGTCAGGTTGCCATGAAAGGACTGAGGATGAGAGCAGCAGCTAATACACTGTTACATTACTTTCTCAGTCAGTGGATTTGCTAGCCAGCATCTCAATAGACTGTGAAACTCAGATGCGATTTTAAGCCTGAAGCTGGCTACTTTTAAGATGGAAAAGTGTATTTTAATTTAATTTAACAAATAATTAGTAAAACTTTTCAAGCTGTTTTTTTATGATTCTAGTTGCAAAAAAAAGGATATAAAATCAGTGCAAAAAATTACTGTTGAAATTTGGATCAAGTAGGTTAGCAATAATAATTTATGAGCTCTTTAGGCATCAGAGGGAAGAAGGCCACATAACACTGCAATATTATGGCTTTTCAAATGTGGCTAAATTTTTTCGTACTGTAAACTAAACCAGAGTGAAATCTGGAGTTTGTGATTTTGTTTGCTGTTTTGCTATTCCAGCTGGGGTCTTTTTTTTTTTTTTTTCTCTTGTTGTAATTTAACTTTCTAACTTCTGTGCTAGTTAATAATTTATAAGTGTTCAATACTATACTAGATTTACAGGGAGTAACGTTGGCTCACTGCCTGCATAAGTAGTGCTTTTTTCTTTTTTAAAAAGTTTTAATGTGTTGCAACTCTGTGGCCACTGTTGAGTCATGCTGTGTAACTAGGCCAAGCAGGGATGTCTTGCCTATTTCTGTCTTTCTAAGGATATTTCTAACATTTGGCTCTAATTAAGAGAATGAAGAAATGAGGGAAAACAAGATATTTTTTTATATGACCTCCAATTACTTACGGAGAGAGTTAAACTTAACAGTTTGAGTTCTTCTGTTAAAATGAAACTAGAGCATTGGGTCACTTGTAATGCCTAAGTACTTTCATGGGGAGAAAACACTTGATGCTAAAATAGCAGGTTACCAAAGGTCACTTGAACAGGAGCAGATGGCATAACAGGAATCAGTGGCTGAAAGCTGAGGCCAGAAAATTTCAAATTAGAAGCAGGGTTCACATTTTTAATAAGAGAGGTGGCTAACCTTTGGAGGAAACTGCTGGTCAACAAATTAAATGTTTCTTGATATCTGCTAGTAACGACCAGAAAAATTTCCAGATGTGCTGTAGCCAAACATACATTTGTCCTGTATTCAAACACAGCTGAACTTAGTGCAAGAGCAACCTGAAATAGAATGGCTTGTGATAACGCAAAAAGTTAAACAAGACCAGAGGGCTTCAGCATCTAACTCGAGGTCGTACTTGGCCCCTCATCCAGCCTGCCACTCTCTGCTGCTGTAGGACTCATCCATCATGAAATGGGGTGAAAAGCAGCACGCCTCTGGGAAGCGTGTGGCCAGCAGATACTTCTGCTAGGACACACATACCTCTCTGCCTGTGGACAGTCAAGAGCATGCAGGAGCCTAGTTGTACCACTGCAAAGTCACTCCAGCCCATGAAATTCAGCTAGTGCCACAGGTGCAAAACGTCTGATTAAAATCTGGGATTAGCTATGCAGAAAAGGTTGAAGAGGGCAGACGGGGATACAATCATTTAGAAAGACGAGGTGATCTACCCACACTCGAAGTTCGAAGATTGGAAAATCTGTGAGAAATTCATAGCAACTGCCCCAGGAAAGTTCTCATCACTGGCATGGTGTAACCACACAGGAGTGGAGCTGAGGAACCCCATAACTCCCCTTCAGAGACAGAAGATGGTCTTGCAATTAAGACCTAGGAAGGAAATATAGAAGATAAGGATCCCGTCAATGCAATTTTAAGGCTGGGCTTGGCAGGGGAGGTGGGGAGTTTTAAGGTAGTGTTTAGCCTGCCCTCCCACATGATAGCTCACAGTAATTCTTCTGTGAACCTCCTAACTTCTGTTGAACTCGGTCAGACTTTTCTGGAAAAATAGATGCAAGGCAAGGATGAGCAAGGAGCAAAAGTACTGCAGCCTAACGAGTCCATTTATAAAATGGAGAAAACATTTAGCATAGCTGTGTGGGTAGGGTGCCCTCTGATCCTCAGATGGAAGGTGCAACAAATACAATGTGTTGTTTTTCTCTTGTGATCCTGGGCGTGTGTAAGGCCTTGAAGATGAGTCAGCTATGAATTAATAATGTGTGGAGCAATTAAGAAACCCATATAATTTAGTGAAATTATCTTCTTATGACAGCAGAAAGTACACTGAGACTCCTGTAGCTAGGTCATAGTTCTGTCACCACTTGTGATCCTCCCGCTGAAATCACTGTGGCAGTGACAGTGTTTGACATCGTGCTGAATTGTGACCATGGTCCCATGAATCAGAGGTAACAGACTGTTGTGAACCACATCTGAGACTTCCAAAAGCATGTTGGTGCATTGGGGTTCAGCTCCCACTGAACTCCACTAGCCTTCTCTGGAAATCTCAGGCGTGAATTTCCCAAGCAGATTACCTGCTGTTGTCTGACCCACCTGTAGAAACTCCCAACTATGAGAAAAGCTGTTTATTCAAATAACTGGCCTAAAAATAAATACAGCATTTATAATGCATTTCAGAAATCTGTAAATTATAATTCCCTGGAACTTGTGTTCAGAACACGGGAACAGCTCTGATCCTTCTGCATAGGGCTGGGAAGGTGATAGGAAGTAACGTGTTGTTGGGAAATTGGTATTTTTTGGGAGATCTGTTTTTTGACTGTGAAACACTGCTTTACATGGTATGTTTTTGTTGTTATTTTTCTTATATGCATTTTATTACAGGTTTAAGGACTAACCAGGGACCATTATGCAAATGCAGTGCCATCTTCATTTTACAGATGTTTCCTGCTCTAAGTCATTCTTGGCATAAATTGTTACAGCACAGAATAAATCATTTGATACTTAAAGGAAAGTTATTAGTTTGTGTAAGCAGAAACATTCATTTTTACTACAATCAAAGAGGTACTCTTAAAATTCATAACTCTACCAGCAGTTTGAGATAATTTTCATACTTACATTTTGGTCATCTTGTTCTGTTCTGAGGTAGAGTCACCATTTTGGAGGAAGCTCCACATACATGGCCGTTTATAAAAAATATAAATCAGACCATCAGATTTGATTTTTATTACACGAACTGTGCTTTTATTACATTTAGCCTGCTTTTGAATTTTGAATATAATCAGTGTCTCAATGACCTTACAAATGTCTTATGCAAACTTTTTATCTTATAATGGCATACCCAAATGCTCTCATCATCCTATATCACATCATCTTTCCCACCTTCTCAATACATTCCAAGCTGCCCAATTAGCAGATAAGACATTTCATTGCCTCTTACCTAATTATCAGGAAACAGTTCCTTCTTCTGTGTTATGGAAAAAGAAATTATTTGACTTTTAGACCAGCCAACAGAGATCTTAATCTGCTGGGCCTCTCAGAAATCCCAGCTTTTATTTACACCACTGCAATTACTTAGCAAGCAAACAATCAAACCACCATGCTCCACTGTGCATTATAAAGTGATATTTGTCAGCAAGGTGGTATGCGCTGAACTCAGCACCTCCATTCTCTGAACGTTGCTGAAGTTTTGCAGGCAGCATAGCAAAGGAGAATTTTGGAGAAAGAGTTGGAAGAAGATTTATCTGAAGCAAATGACAGATTTTTCTCTTCAGGTTATCCAGCTCCTTGAGGGATGGGTGCTGTCTGTTATAAAATGCTGATGCAACCTGTTAATAGAGATACCCGTTTCTGGAAGTTCTGCAAGCATTCTTAGAATTACTCTGGGTATTCAGATGATCTGGACTTGGATCTCTGGATTGGTTTGTGTCTTGCATCACAATGCCTAATATCATGCAATAGCCTGGTAGGGGTATTTAGCACTAGCCTGGAGTACCATGACAGCTGAGAGAAAATGCTAGGATCTTTCTGCTAGAGATTAAAACTCTGAGGCAGTTGATGGGAAGTTTGTCTTCTTATGGGAGGCCCTATTTTTAAGCATTTCTCTTTGTTAGAGAGGCCTGATAAAAGCTGTGGACTGGCTTGGAAAATGAGCCTACCTAGCACAGTGTTGCTTCTCTGAAAGAGGCTGGTGGAAGATGGTGATGGAGCAGTATAGGACCTGAATGTGTCCAAAGGCTGTATTTGGATCACTGTGCTTTGTAGTCACCAGAGACTGTTTATCCTCTGAATTTATCTAATCTATTTTGAACCCAGTCTTACTTCAGCCTCCAAAACATCCTGTGTCTATGAGTTTGGCAAATTGTAGAGTGAGGAAAAAAGCTAATTTTTTCCTTCCTGTTTTTTTTAGTTATAAGCAGCCTGTTAAGGTATGTATGGTAAGCACCTGTGCTCAAGGGTGGCTTGCATCTGTCTTTCTGTTCCTTTGTTTTCAGTGAGTGTTGCTGACATGGTGATAGATACTAAATATAAAAAATTATTACCAAATGGGAAGTAAAAGGACAAATAATCTTTTCAAGAAGATTATATATTCTCTGCACAGATGGTGGCTTTTTAGAGTTCACAGACTCAGTTTCAAATAAGGTAAGAACATACTTTTTAATGATCTTTCGAAACTCACTGTAGCCCACAAAGCAGTTTGTGATTTTGCAGTTGCGAAAACACTCATTTTTACATAGATGATGCAATCTTTTGTTGCTCTGTGGTGGTATGAAGTTGGAACAGACTTTTTTAGTGGTTAATGGGTCATATTCAACCTGGAGGCCTGTGCCAAGTGGAGTAGCTCATGGTCTGTGCTGGGACATGCCCTGTTTAACATCAGGAACCTGGGGGAGGAGACCAAGTGAACATTCACCGGGTGTCCAGATGACATCAAACTGGGGGAACCGGCCAGCATGCTAAAGCACAAGCTTGCCATTCAGAGGGACCCAGGCGGGCTGGAGAAAGGAACCCTAGGAAATTCAAAAGGGGCAAATGTGAAGTCCTGCACCTGGGAAAGAAGCGATACGGGCTGGGGACTGACTGCAGGGAGCAGCTGTGCTGAAAAGGAACATAGGGATGTGGTAGACAGCAAGCACATGTAAGCCAGCACTGTGCTCTGGCAGCAAAGAGGGACAACAGCATCCTGGGCTCTTTTAAGAGGAGCCCAGCCAGTAGGTTGAGGGAAGTGATTACCTCCCTCAGTGCTCTTGAGGGCACATAGACATACTGTGGCTCGTTTTGGCCCCCTAAGGACAGGAAAGACATCGATAAACTGGAATGAGTTCAGCAAAAGCCCACCAAGACAGGTGGAGGCAGGAGCACCTGACGTGTGAGGAGAGTCTGAGGGATCAGGACTGGTTCAGCCTGGAGAAAAGATGACTTCAGAGGGACGTGGTGGCTGCCCCTCACTGCTTACGTGGGAGTAATCAAGGAGAGGGAACCAGGCTTTTCAAAGCAATGCACAGTGGTAAGATAAGAGTCAACAGGCATAAGTTGAAACAAGAGGGGTTCATACTGGATGCATGGAGATACTTTTTCTCCACCAGGATGGTCAAGCAGTGGTTGCCCAGAGAGGCTGTGCAGTCTCCATCCTTGGAGGCTTTCAAGACTCACCTGGATAAAGCCCCGATCACAGCTGATCATGCTTTGAGCGGGAGGTTGGACTGGAGATTTTCTGAGGTCCCTTGCAGTATAAATTATTCTATGATCATAGCATCCTTCGGTTATGCCAAGATTTCAGCCAGGGTGTGTTTGTATGTGCAGGTATTGTTTGTCAGAGTGTCCTGGTTTGAGGGCCTAAACCATGACACAGCGTCGCTCATGTTCTGTGTCTCTGCTTGCCTTTCCAATGAGGATATGAAAGAAGAAAGCAAATGTGGTCCTATTGCAGCTCCCCTTTTCTTTCTGTAGTAGTGAGATGGAACTTGAAATGTATCTAGCTAGGTATTTTTATCAGACTTCAAATTTGTCCTCTGTAGATTTGTTTGGTGTATAAAGATTATCCTCCTTTCTCCTTTCATCTGCTTATTTTTGGATGTTGCAAATAAATAAATGAAAGTACTAATAAATTTTTCCATAGTACACTTTCATGTATGATTCCTCAACTTAGCTTCAAATGTAATACAATTAAATTCCTACTGTCTTGCAATGTAGTAATTGGAAATTCTGCCCAAGAGAAAGAAAAGAAACTGCAAATAGCCTAGAATATGTTCTCTTCTTGTTTTTTGTGCTGTGTCCTAAAAAAAATGCAGTAATATCATCTCTGATGCAGCCAACAATGACAAATTTTACAGGAGCTATGATGAACACAAAGATTAAAATTATTCCTGTTAACGATTGTTGCTTTTAGTGCTACATGACCTGAAGTAAAATCCAGTTATGACAATCTAGATACACTTTGTTGTGCTGTAAGATATCTTGACGTTCATGAATGTGCTGCTGTTTGCTAAATGTTACCTGTGTCCCCTAAAGCTTTGACTTTGGTGCACCTGTTCCTCATTATAACAGCTAATATACAGAAAAGGTTTCATGCTGGTTCACGTCCTCCCAGTTGACAGATGAGTTAAACTCCCATAGCAGGTTTTCCTTCTTAGCCCACCAGCCACCAGTAAAAGATTTGATTATTGATGTTTCTATAATAATTTGGGGAGCCTAGTTGAATATGTAGTTCCAAACACAGTGTTTAGAAGACATCACATCCTATGAGCGCTTTGGAACTCTGAACCATGAATATGGTACTGTATTCTCACTTTTGTCAAAAATCCACAGTGCAGACCCTGATGGACATTATCTCTGTGATGCTTGACAAGAAAATCAAGTAGCTTCCCATTCATTGTTTCTCTGGAAATGTAAGAGCTCTCAAACTCCCAAACTGATGCTCTTAGTGTGGGGTATCTCTGTTAGCTCTTCACTTTCAGGAGGTAAAAATAAACTTGTGAACTTGCAGAGTAGGAGGGCAATTCATGAGAAGCTGATAGAGAGCTGATAAACATCGGTGGGGCTTCCTGTGATGGATCTCATTGCTGCCAAAGGTGTTAACAATAGCAACATTTGAATTCCAGGAGCATAAGTTCAGGGACACTGATCATTGTCTTGTTGCTTGTGGTCTCCTTTTCTTTTTCAACAATTTCCCCCAATTTCCAACAAGATTTCTGAAGGCCGAAGAGGGAAAGCTGTGACCACTTTCAGAGATCCAAACTGGTTGGGATAGAGCTGACAATACCCTCTCTCCATTGAGACTTCAGCACCTGGTACTTGCTTCACAGCATAAACACATGTCAAAGAGCATAAGCAGTTCCACATTCTTTCCAGTGAACATATTGGTTATGCTCTTGATCATTATTATTGGTCCAGCTTAGCCGTGACCTCACAGAGTTATGACCAGAAAGACTATCTGAGCCCAAGGATTCGGCAGTGCAGAGCCCGGTGTGGGGCAGGGCGATGCCATGGAGAAGGCCCCAAGGCATCTGCCCTCCACCAACCTTATCTGTCCAAGGAGATGGAGGAGATTTGTCATTTGATATTCAAGCTGTGCTCTGGGGCCGTAGAGCCTGGAGCAGAATTCTTCATCTTTCCATTCAGCTCCATCAGAGGCCACCTCTGTTGTTCAGTCTCATAGTGCTGTGGTTGCTCATGGCCTTGCTAAAGGGTTATTCATCAACGAGGAACGTGCCTTGCCCACAAAGTTTTGAAACTCACTAGTTCCTTTTTTGTTTCTTTTCTTTTTTTCAGAATACTGTTTTTTTTTTTATATAGCTATGAACTGTTTTTTATTCAATGTCACTGAATTAACCCTTTTCCTGAGTTGTCTCATTTTACCCTGTTCTCTTGAACGCATGTCTTGTCCTGCATAGTTGTTACTGCCAGCATTAATACCTGAGTCAAAAAGAGTGCAGCTGAGTTTTCAGCTCCTGGGCAGAGAGTAAGGCTGAGAGTTAAGAAAAGATAATTTCCCCCAAGCCTATATTTTGTAAACGGCGTTAATTTTGTCTGGAAGCCACTGAGACATAAAAGGTGCAGAATTTTAATGTCATTTTGATAAGCCCCGTTTCAGAAAAAAATTTGCTTTAAAACTTCAGAATTTTAATAGGTAAATATGTTTGTTAAAAGCCAGCAAGTACAGACAGACGTATCTTCAGAATGGAATAGAAAGAAACAAACTAGTACTGGTTATTCAGAGAAAGTAATGGAATATATATATACTTCTGCTCTCTACTGAAAGAGACCTCTTTGGTTTGCTAAGAGAATTATTAAAAATTAAGAAAACACTGAAAGCAAAATCGTCTTCACTATTTAACTCCTTATGACTGCATATTACACCACTCTTGAATTACGCAGTCATATATACGCACTTTCAGCAATAGCCCTGCATCGTTACAGTGAAGTGAATATCAGAATAGGTGAGAGGACTTCACTTAGGTTTTATTTAAGACTTCAAACAAAGGCAGGCAGTTCTCAAGAGATACTTAGCTTCCCTGCAGGAAGTATATTCACCTTTGTTGTGTAGGCACAGTACTGTACAATGGCTTTTCAGTGGGTTGGGTTTTTTTCTTGTTTTATTCTCCAGCTAGTCTTCACACTGAGCTGAGGAAGGATAACATGTAATTTAATATAATGAAGGTTATTGCAGAGGTAATTGTTGCATGGGTGATATTAAAGTAGCACTTTGCAGCTGATGAGCACTTCACTTCCCATTTCAAAGCTAAAAAAAAACCTCAATAACAAAAAAAAATAAAAGAAAAAAAGAAACTGCATCATTTAGATATCTTTATAAGAAAGCATTAGAGCATTCTCCTGTATGAGGAATATTTATCATCTATCCTCATATGTGATTTGCCAGCATAACCAATAAAGGATAATAGGACAAAGCCACCAAATGCTGTGATTGCAGATCCTCTGTTACTGGCATTGTAACCGCTTTTTGAACTTTGGGAATAAATGAGTAGATATTTTTAGATATTATTGCCCAATGGAGACACTTATATACCATAATTAAAATTTGCCTTTGTGTCATTAGTGTTCGTAATCCTTCTTGCATGCTGGCTGGCCGGTACATCCCTTTGTGGGAGAGTGGCCTGCTCTGGGATTAATAATCAGAGTTTGGCTGTGCCCTGCTCTCCAGTTTGGACTCGGGCACGTTGTGTTCGCATGTGCATGGCTTGACTTGTCAGGCATCTGGCTGGCTGTGATGAGGAATCGGAGGGAACCCGTGGATCGGAGAGAACAGCCTCTAGATTCTTGGCAAAGCCTTCTAGTTTTCCAGCAAACCTTGCATGACCAATTTGATTAACGCAGGAAGCCTAGAAGGTGATGTCAAAGGACGTAGCCCTTCAGCAGCAGAGCAGAAGATGGCAGAACTGCTATGATGTTCATATAGGGTTTAATAGCTTTGGAAGTGGACCATACTGCTGCCTGCTTGCAGAGCCAGATCGTGAACTCCTTATCTTGTAAATCTCTACTGAGCTCGTGGGGCTGACTAAAAACCCACAATATTTTCTGTAAGAAAAGATGCCTAAATTCAAAACCACAGCCAAATCTTGTATTATTTAGATTTCAGAACTTCAGTTGGAGTTCAAGTTATCAGAATATAAAGGATTGCAGTATTTCTCTTTACTTTTAGCTATATATTTTCTATGTAAGAACTGCCAGCTTTCAGCTGCCAGGTTATAATTCAGATGAAGCTGAATTTCAGTAACAGACAAAATTATTCTGAAACACGGCTTATTTGTAGACCTGTTTGGGACACATCTAGGACTTGTGTAAATGTTTCCTGTGAAGGTAGAGTATTCAGGTCAGGTACAGAATATACTCCTGGTATGTTAAATTTAGGAATTTTCCTATGCCTCAGCACTGTTTCTCTCAGTGTATCAGGTTTGGAAATGCAACTGATAGCCAACTGGCTTTTCTTTTAAGAAGACTCAGAATGCTTGAACAAATTAACAAGTTGCGATGGCTTCCAAAGGGAAATTGGCCAGACTGGAGCTTGTCTGAGGAGAGTTTGTCATCAAGGGGAATTCTCTGCCATCTAAGAAACCTTTCACCAGCAGTAGACATCCCTTATGTAGAAAACACTGCCAAGCACTTATGGAAATATTTGAACTGGAAGTGACTAATTGATTGACTGGGCTTTTTCTACTACAGCCACTTTTCTTCTTCTTTCCTTCTTTCTTTTTTCTTATTTTTTTCTTTTTAAATCAGGCAGTTTAGAAAGTTTAGAAACTCAATTGACTCAATTTTCCCATTTCCTCCCTGGCTTCCGCCGGCTGTGCCGGGACAGGAAGTTCTGCTGCTATCTGCTCGGGACTTACCTCCTTTTGCAGCTCAAGCCCAGGGTTTTACTGTCATTTGCAGACCCTCAGGCAACTGGTGGTGTTCACTGGTGGTGAACAGCTAGGAGAAGGCTAGGAAGCCACGCACACTTTCCTTTCGGTGCCTGAGGGCAGCCAGAAAAACAACTTTGTTCAAGCGTTCTTGTGGGAACTGAGAGGTGTGGATTCAAACCTCCTTAGAAAATAATTGTGGGTGCCTAGGGATGTTGGGCAAAGTGGGTCAGTGACAGCACTGGTCCTCAGATCTCATTGCAAGGACTGTGGCATTGCTTGCTTTTGAAAGAAAGGATTTATCCAGCTCTGGAAGAGGATTCTAGGCTGAGAACCTTCACTGGAGACATACCGCCTTGTGACTCTGTGTTAGGTTCTTCCTGAGGAGAGAATGGCTCAGCATTTCTCATTTCTTTAAGTTGTTTTTTTTGCTCAGTCTGCCAGCTATTGTCGATCATGCTGTCACAAGTCTCACTCACCCTGCGCACAGCGTAGAAGGAGCCTCAGCTTTCAAGAAGGCATCTAAAGGTCCCATGAAAAGCCAGTCTTTGAAATCTGGCAAGTGTGCACTTCTCACCTTTAGTTTGTTCAGACCTCTGTGGAGCCCTTAGCTGTTTGGAGCAGTTTTCTCATTTTCTTTTGAAGCACACAACACAATACCTTTCATCAATGTCTCTTCCCTGGAGCATTGTTTACATTTGCCTGTTCTTCTTAAGAAATGCAGAGCTTGCTTGCTTCTGAAGCCTGGAGTGCTCAGTTTGCAGTATTGGACCAGGTCTCACCCTCTGGGTCAGTTCCAAAATACAGAACTTGCCTTTTCTCAGTTTTTCTCCTTCGCCATTTTATTGGGCTACAGCTTTTCCTGCAAGGTGACACATCAGAGTAGATAGGTGCCACCTCCCCTGCCTTCTCAGGGGGATTCCCTTCAGCCTCGTGAGTCTCAGGAGAGAATAGCTTTTCAAAGCTCTCTCATCGTCCTCTGAGAATGTGTCAGACTTTGCTCCCAAAGCTTGTATTTCTTGCTTCAGCACTGCAAGCTGCTGGTCGTTTCATCCTTGAGTAAGATCACTTCTTTCTCAATGACGCTTGACAAGAAGTTTGGAATTGCCTTTTCTTTGACTGTCAAGCTTGTTTGAGTCTCAAGTGCTCTGTCTTTCAGGCGATTTAATGCTTAACCCTCTGGTTCCCCGTTCAATGACGCACGTCTCTTTCTCAAAGAGCAGCTGCAGAAGAGAGAAAAATTGCCTTACGGGCATTTTGCAGTTGTACCAATTTTAGAGGCGTCGAGGGGTATTGCAGAGATTGTCTGTGAGAATCTACTAGGGACGACGTGACTGCTTTCCATTGCTCATCACCATCCTTCTCTCTTCCCTCAGCATCTCCAACCTTCAGGCCCAGGAAAATGCTGTAAAGGAGAAATGAACTTACATGAACATCAGGATGCAAAGTCTGAGCGTTACCAAACATTAAAAAGGTTACTTTCCTTCAGTTGGAAGGAACATCTAAAGTGAGTATTGCAATGTGTGAAACAGGCTGGTAAGACTAACCTTACAGCTATAAAATATTACAAAGGCAGCTGCCCCATGCAGTTTTTCTGATCTTGGTGGCCATCAGTCTCGTGGGAGAGCTTTGCTGAGCTTCTCCGTCTGCAAGGAGGCATCTTGGAAGGACTACAGCAGAGGCTGAGGTATTTCGTAGTATTTTAAACTGTCAGTTCCAAACTGAAATATTATAATGTAAGCTTACTGATAAGCAGTAGTATGAGCTTGAATTGCTAAGTCTGGAAGAATTTTAGGAGCTGGATCTATATTTTTCTGTTGGACTTCCCATGTGTAGGTTGCAGTATTTACTCAGTGACGCTACCGGAGCCCAAATTTGGTTTTCATCACAGAATTTGCATTTCATGGTCACAAAAGGTGGAACTAGACTGGCCACTTTCACTTTCCTTTTTAAGGGCTATTTCTAATATGTTTCACTTTCTGGCTCCCCTCCATTTGACCTGTGGTGTAATGTTTGGACTAGAGATGCTTCTGGGGAAACATTAAATCCAAACAAACTCCCTTCCACCCTGTTTTTCATGAAATCTTTCTTGGATGGTCACTAATGCTCTATGTTTTTTTCCATTACATTCTCTATTAAACACAGACATGCACTAGAGATCTCATGATTAGTAATTTCCCCAAACTAAAGCAATTTTAAATGCTTTTTTGTTTGTTGTGTTTTGGAAGGCAATTAGAAACACTGTAGTACTTACTTGTTTGGTTTGTTTTATTTTTCTTTGCTTTGGGGTTTTGGGGATTCTGGGGGAATTTGGGGTGGGTTTTTTCTTGCTTTGTTTTTCCTGAGAAGTGGAGAATTGGAAACCCTGGAAATCCTTGGCACTAAAATCAAAATAATTTTTTCCCCTTGGTAATATGTCTGGAAATGAGGAGAGATTACTTGATCCGTTACACTCTGATTTATGGAAACTTTTGGTAGTGACAATGCCTTCAGCCATACCTAGGGACATAAAAGTTCCTTCTTTCCCATCATGCTGACATGTTAGGTCTTCCTGAAGCCATGCAGACCATGCAGATGCGGCGTAGGCAAGCTCTGAGGGAATTTTGAGAAGAGATCTCTCCTTTTTTCAGGAAGTGTGGCAGCAGCAGAATGAAATATTCAAAGCTCACTATTAGGAATTTAATAAATGGGTCCTCCTTGGCTAATTCTGCGCTAGGTATGTCCCGGTAAAGAAAGAAATGAAGGTCAGAAATGGAAGGGAAGAGAGGGCCAAGTGGTCAGGGTAGAACAGATGTGAAGGTTTGCAATGGCTGTGGTCTGTCCAAACCTTTCCCAAAAGCCAAAACCTGGCTTCCCAAGAAGTTGCAGTATTTCTCGATCTTGCTTTATCCATGCTTTATTATTTTATTTCCAGTCTCGTAAAATCATCAACTCCCAATGCAATAAAATCTCTGCTTGCTTTGTTTATGTCTAACATATATATCTATCTTCCTATGCATGCCCCACACCTGGGATAACATGACAAGGAGCCTCCTTCTCATGTCTTCACAGACTGCCTTTGTTCCAGGGTTTTTAGATCAAATAATTTACTTTGTATCCTATTGTTGGATAAAATACGTATTTCATATGCTGCTTTGGTAGCCCAAGTATCTTATGAGACTTACATTCTTCCTGCTGGAGTGTTTTTTCAAAAATATCTGGTTTGAGTTGATGAATCTGAGAGCTATAATCTGTATTTTTATTATGAGCTTCTTGGCACTGATATGTAATAAATTCTCTTCGTTACCCCTTCCAAGAGAAATACTGCTAAGTTGAGGGTCATGAATGTTTCATATCAATATCCTGTCTTTAATAAATCCTGGTCACTTCTGCAAAAAATCCGTCTGCTTTCTGTTTTGGGATATTCAGGAAGAAAAATATGGAAAAATGAAATATTTTAGTCTGGGACTTCCTTCCTTTTCAGTCCCTCTGTCTCCTTTGTCTTCCTGGTAGATATCTCCAGGACATGTTAACTTGTCCGGGCTACAGCTGAGCCCAAGAGCAAGAATGGAGTTGGTCCATCCATACCTCTCATGGCTCACTTTCCAAAATGTTCTAACCTCTAGCATTTTAAAGCTTCTGCCTTCTGAATCCTAAATTATTTGTATATAAGAGCTTCCCCCCCCCCCTCCTCCTGCCTGAGCAAAATATTTTCTCTCCCTGGCAGTGGCAAGCAAAAGGCAGTGTGAGACTGGTAGCCTTGTGGAGTAGTGGAACAAAGCAAAAAAACCTAAGTGATGGGAACCGTGTGCTGTGCGGTGGCTGGGGCTCATGGGCACTGCTAGTTTTAGTAGTAAGAAAGCTTTCTTGAAGTAACATTGCCTGGTCCTTATACTCTGCCGGAGTCCCTGTCTTCCCAACAGGCTGGGATCTAGGCTGGCAGTTGTTCTGATTTACTGATTACTTTGTCGACTGGGGACAAACAGACACCCTTAGGGGTGAGCTGGTGACTTTGTCAGGAAGTCACCTGAAGTGAAAGAAAGTAGTAAATTAAGACTAGTAAAGTAAAGACTAGTAAGACTAGTACATTAAGTTTTTATTCTGGGTAGAGTTTCAGGAGATGATCCATGGGCCCTCTGCCGATACAAAAAAACCTGGTACGGGGGAAAATTAAACCCCATCATTAAGTGTAACCACCTGTTATCTACAACAAAAACTCAAGCTATGTTCTCATAACAAATGAAAGCTATGGCATAGTTGTTTCCCAAATGAGCTGCGATACCAAGATTTCAGTTTACTTTGGAAGATGCTACCAGGATGTAATTTCATAGGTGGGTTTTCTGGGCTGTTATAACTTGTCAAAACACACTTCAATTAGTCCAGTTACTGGAATTCCCTGGAGGAAAGCAGCCTTCAGAGGAATGAAAACCACAGCGTACCGGCACAAATAGTTTTCCCGTCTGTTGCATAATAGGGTGAGTTGCTTGGTTATTCCTTGCTTGGTCCTTTCCATGCTGAAAGAAGTATTTGGAAGCAAAAGTCTAGACTGCATTCAATGGCCTGATCTTTTTTTGAAGTCCGGTTCGGAAATGAGGGAAGAAACCAAAGTAAGAGAAGCTTAGGGAATTTCCTAATCATCTCGTTCCCTCCAGGATGAAGGGAGAAACAAGATTTGCTGTGTACGTAGAAGACGGGAAGCATGGTTTTGCAATTACGGTGTATGATGAAGACTCCAGAAATCCTGAGTTTTTAGCTCTGCCACAGATCTTTCTACCCCCCTCTTCTTGCCCCAGGTGATATTAAAATCGTGCTGGGAGGACTCTGGAGCCTTGTGAGGAAAGACACACGTTGTCTTTTCTGCCTGATGTTGTTGCAGAACATTAGGACCCATCAGCTCTGCAACACACCTAGATTTCCTCCCACAAGCAACAGCAGGGTGGATCTACATTCAGGCCATCGTGTGGGTAGGGGTGCAGGACACTTCATGTGCAATGTGAATAAAGACATAATGTGTTAGCATTGCTCAAGGCAGAAAATGTCTACAGTGTTCATAAACTATCCTTTGTTTGGGGAAATGAGACTGACACCAGCTATTAAATCATAGAATCACATAATCATAGAATAGTTTGGGTTGAAAGGGACTTTTAAAGGTCATCTAGTTCAACCGCCCTGCAGTGAGCAGGGACATCTTCAGCTAAATTGGGTTCCTCAGAGCCCCATCCAACGTGACCTTGATTGTTTTCTGAGGGGTATCTACCACCTCTCTGAGCAACCTGTGCCAATGTTTCACCACTCTCACTGTAAAAAATTTCTTCCTTATATCTAGTCTAAATCTTCTTTCTTTTAGTTTAAACCATTACCCCTCATCCTATTGCAGCAGGCCCTACTAAAATGATTGTCCCCATCTTTCCTGTAGACCCCCTATAAGTACTGAAAGGCCACTATAAGGTCTCTCCGGAGCCTTCTTTTCTCCAGGCTGAACAAGCCCAGCTCTCTGAGCCTGTGCTTATAGAAGAGCTCCATCCATCTGATCATCTTCATTGCCCTTCTCTGGACCTGCTCCAACAGGTCCATGTCCTTCTTATGCAGGGGGCTCCAGAGCTGGATGCAGTACTCCAGGTGGGGTAAACCTATTGAAACCTTTGGCCTGAAGCTCTGGACTTAATTACTCATTTGGTTCACTTTTCAGTTCACAAAGCAATACTTTCCCACTCTAAATACAGCTTATCGCACCAAATATGTGTGGTGCTATTGTGCTGTTGCCGTTGCTGTGGCAGACACTGCGTTTAATGAGATGTTCCATGTGGAAAGCAGCAGTTCCATACAGCGCAGCTCAAGGCTCCCTGAAGCTAGAGAGAACAGCTGGCTTGGCCGATGTATGCTCTGTGAGACTGAATTTGGGCTGACACCATAAAATCTGACCCATCGGTGTTTTATCAGTAGTGTCGGGTTGCTGTGCTCCAGCTGCAGTTGCTGGATCCACAGTTGCTGGTGGTCTGCTGAGAAGCTGCACGTGTGCGTGTGTGCGGTTGGGCTGTTTCCTCCATTCCTATTTCCAGGTGCAAGCAGACGCACAGTCACGGAGGAAAGAGGATGATGGTTGTCTGTCCCCTGAACTCCTCCTGTTTCCAAGAGCTGTTATTTGCCTTGGTTTGCATGGAACTTACTCGTGCCAACGATGGTCGCTCGACTTTCACTGATTTCATGTTTTGTAGATAGTTGTTGAGTTTTAGGAGGCCAGCGCCCTGCTGCTGGGTCCGGGTGGCAGTGAGTTACACCTGGCTGTGCCGGTGAGCCCTGCCGCCCCCTCAGAAGGAGGGATACCCAAAGGAAGCCGTGCTGCCTTGCGGTCGCAGCATGTCCTTGGAGACTCTGCTGGAAAGGGCTCGGTAGGTTTACAGCCAAGCCTTATAGCAGGTTCCGGGCCAAAAATAAATGAAAAAAACCCAAAAAGCTGCTGAAGGAATAAACTAAATGAGCATGTGTTTCTGTCACTGTCTTTTCTGGTAGAGTCCTGCCTTATGTACGTGCTATCGCAAATGAGGTTTGGGCTTGTTGCTGTGTCACAGGCATTTTTTCCTGTTTGTGGGAGACACGGTATGGCCACGAGTCGCCTTCTGCACCTGGTGGTGCAGGTCCTGCTGTGAACCATGCGAATTCCTAGCTGGGAATTTGGACTTTCCTAGTAGCCCCCCAAAAATTCAGCCCTCCAACACTACCACCAGGTAAAGCAGGAAGATTGTCGTAGGTAGTTAATTAAAAATTGTGTAACGTTAATTATATAGTCTGGCTGGGTATGTGCTCCTGTAATACGTAAAATAGTAGTTTGAAGGGAGGGAATTGGAGAGACGGCTATTTTTGCATTGTTAAAGAGAGCAGCAGTCTTTATTTTTGAAAACAGCCGGGGGCTTGTTTGGCAGCAACATCTTACCCCGGCAGCCGTCACGCTTTGCCATCTGCTCAGGCAAAGCACGCCTTAAACAAGGTGGGCTCCTGAGCAGAAAGAGGGACAGCGTGCGACGCATCCAGGCGCTCCGTTCTCACCAGTGACCTGCTCAGACCCCTGCCCGTCAACGCCATTGGAAAATCAATAGCTTCAGTGCCTTTTTCTTCTCCTTCACCGGCCGCCGCGCTCTCTGCTGCTCTCTCCGTGCACGGGAAGGCTGCCATGGCTTTTGGCCGCCCCGGTCGTCTCCTCGCTCACCAGTGCTTTCCTCCCTCTTTCCCCAACATGTGGAGGCAGCGGGGATTAGCACCGGGGCCGCGCGAAGCCAACTGGCGGAAGGAAAGCATCACAAGCTGTGCATCCACGCTGGGCTGCGGGGTGTGATTTATACAGCCGAAACCCCAAAAAGAGGTTTGCAAAGATACAACTCAAGAGGAAAAATTCAAGCTGACGTCTTGCCACACTTAAGGCTGGGATCTGTGCTAAACGAAACAGAGGTACCAGCTCCCTGCTACCTTCCACACCAAATGCCAGTATTAACTGGAGACTTATTTAGGAAATTTTAAATAAAAAAATGGCTTCTGAACCGCACTAAAAAAAAAAAAAGAAACAAAAACCAGAAAAAAAATTCTGTCTTGGTGGAAAATTTTTGTGTTTTTTTTTCCAACAGAAGCTGAGGAAATCATTTTTCTCCCTGTCACTCTCCTTCCTGCTTGAAAAAGTGGGCGGGGAAGGAAAGAAAAAGCTAGAGAAGGAAGAAAAAAAAAAAAAGAAAAAATCCAAATTCATTATTTGAAAGCAGGAGGGGATTTTTGTTACGGAAAAACTTGCGACATACCTTTGACACAGGCGAGTCCACCCATCCGGTGAGAGGGCTGCGTGCCTGCCTGGCGTGGGTTAGGAGACATACCAGTTGCCTTTCTGTGATGGAGGGACACAGTGGTAGCACCCTGCCCCAGCTCCAGGGTCCTCCAGCAGCTACAGCACAAGGCAGCAAAGAAAAGAGAGATGGAGGAGATGGCAGACGGTAGGAATAGACTAAGTCAGTGCCAAGAGTGGGAAACTAGAAGGAATCCACACTGTGAACTGCCTGGGAAAATCTATCACTGTGTAAATGCAGGCATCGGCATTTGACTCGGTGTTTTTTTCCGATTAAACCCAATTCCACGTGAAGCAACTGGCAGAATAGAGGTGAGATGCAGATGTTGGAGGATGCTTTGGGGCCATCCCCAGTGGCAGGGGATGTAGCTTTTCATGAATTTTCAAGAAATTGTCATGACAACACCTGTGTGCAGAAAGAGCAGAAATGGGAGGTATTTTCAGATACTCTTCATAAGTGGTCACTGGGTGACTGAAAACGGAAAGGGCAAAACTTCACTGTCCCCACCTTAAATGCATGGTAACTTCTCTGTACAGAGCCCTGAAGTCAGAGCCCCAGCCTCCTCCCAGGCACACATGTGCATATTTGTCTCCATAACATTTCAGCCTTTCTAGGTCAAATCACTGCTGACCACTTTGGTTGTCTGGTCACCTTGGTTATCAGTACCTCAGTGGACTTCCAAACTCCAGTATGCTCAATTCCGTACATGAGATTATTTGGGACAATTTATTATTTACACTTCTGGAACCTGGTAAATTGGATTCTCTGATTAAAACTGCAGAGACATAGCAGGGCTCCATCAGCATCCGACGATGGGCACCTTCCAAAGCAGTGGTCATGAGCTGGGAATCCAGCATGGACGAGCTGCTGGGCTGTTGTCTCCTCCGGTGCTTTTCCTTTTGTATCTGTGTAGGCCCAGCTCTTTGGAGTTATTTGTACATAGTCACGGCAATCTCTGCGTACGTAAACTAATACATGCAAAGCCTTTTTCACAACCCACGCCTGAGATTGCAAACTCTCCGGCACAGTGTCTCTCCTCCCTACATGTTTGTATTTAATGCAGCAAGGCCTGTCTCACGGGGAGTTTCCAGACAGTAGAGTGTGGCAGCCATAAAATACAGTAGTTCAGATATAAGGAAGGCTGGGAGGCTGTTGGTTCAGAGTTCCTGGAAAGCCTGGGATGGTGTACAAATGAGGTAACATCTAAAACATCTTCAAATATGTTTCTAAAGCAAATGTTGCACAATTAAATTAAGGCTTCAGAGGAATAAAAAGTAGAGACAGATTTGTTTTTCTGTTGAACAGGACAAGCGTGTCATATTTAATGATTCCCATAGAAAAATATGGACTTCAAAATTAAAGCCACAGCCGTGTTGTCAGTTTCACAAAGGGTATCGGATTGGGACATACAGAGCTGTAGACTGTTGCATAAAACCCGTTCTCACCACCAAAAAGGAGTTCTGTCCATCTCTTTCTGGTAGAGTTTTGTCTTTTCCTAGGCTTTCTCTTTTGGTCTAATATGTGTATTCATGCAGTAATTATATTTTTTCTCAGGGTCAGAGACTGATGAGCAGAAGAGCTGTGCTGCAGATTGCTTCAGCTGCCTCCTGCTGTCCCCACATGTAGCTCTGATCTTATTTGATAGATATTCTCAAGCTGTGTTTCTTAATGAAACTGTCTTTAAAATAGCAATTCACACATTTACAGAGCTACAAATTTTTTACAGTTGTGTATCTGAGACAATTTTATAATGTTCCCTGTAAAAGGTGTGCTCCTGCCACACTTACAGACACAGGTGTCTTTGGTTGACAGAGTTTCTCTAATTGCATGCGGAAATAATTGCACGACACAAAGAACAGTATTAAAAATCACTTCTGCTTTCCTTGCTTGGTTTACAGAAGGGGTCTGCTGAGTCTCTTTGTTGAATACTTTGGACCTGGGTTGTTTAAAAAGAACTAGTAGCTTCTTGTGGTGATCCAGGGATTCTTGTCCTGAGCCTCACAATCTGCTTGCACGGAGCTTCCTGAAAACATTGAGGCTTTTCAGTTTTCAACTTGACTGTTCCCATTCACTTGGCAATTTTGGAAGTGAAAACTTTCACAAATCTTTAAATTCCAAGATGCCTCAAGCAAGGTCTTTATGTAGGATGCCTGAAGTTCTCAAATGACTCAGATATGGTATAAATATGTCTATAAATAGTCTAAATATGTCACTAAATAAAGTCTAGTAAATAATGTGTCTTGAAAAGCCTGAGTCATAGCAGTGCCTTCATGTTCTTGTCAACCTCTTTCGAATAAACAAGCCCTCATTTTCAATCTACAGAACTGAGTGAAGATATTTAAATAGTTCAGTCTTGTGGCTTTAGGACGCAGCTCCTCAGTTGTATAACAGACTTAGGAAGCTGGAACCTCTCAAAATGAGGGAAAAACCAAAGCGTCACAGCCAAGTTTTCGTCTGTCTTCTGCACTTCAGCTTGTAAACTTGCACATGAATCCCCGGTGCCTGTTATTAGCATATTTACACACACTAAAGTGCAAGTGGAAGGTCAGGTTGGGTAGCTGGGCACTGTTTGTGTGGTTTGTACCCGGCGAGGCTGGGTTTGCGTACGCCGGTGTGGTACGGCGCCTCTCCGCAAGTGGAAATTTGAGGCCACTTTCCCAGAATGTGTTAACCTCGCATCGCCAGATCGTTCGGAGCGCAGACACAAAATTAGGTAAGATGTTGAACGTGAAGCTCCAAACATTTAGCCCTGTCTCCAAACATTTAGCCCAAAATCAATAAGAAGGTTCATTGCAGGGTGTGGTTGATTTCTTTCATAAAGTCAGTCAACACATAGCAGTTACATCAGAAGAAGGAAGGAAGGAAAAGATGTTGATGTTTACAGTTTTGGCACTAAAGTTTTCAGCATTATAAAAAAAACAAACCTGATCTCTTTCTTTGTGAGTTTGTAGAACTGAAAAGATGTTTGCTTAAGGGGAAAAAAAAAAAAAGTTGTCTTAAGATTACTTTTCTATTGTTACCTGCAGGAGGTAGCTGTGATATCAGGTACAGTTGTCGAGGAAATAACAGCCCTTCTCTCATGTTCATAACAGGATTTTGGATTTGGCTCCCCCAGGGACACGAGCATCATTTGTATTTCTGTATCTCTGGGATAGAACAGATCTGTCTAGTTTTTTATTTTGCCTTTTGGTTTTGTTTCAGTCTTACTTAGGTTAGGCGTAGCTGTGTAAAAATCCCAAACCAAGTAAAACAAATCTTTAATGGTCTGTCTGATCTTCCAGCCTTTTCATTTCTGATGTTAAAACATTTTTATTTCTGATTTGCTATGAACGAAAGCCAAAATGACTGAAATTTCAATTCTGGATCAAAATCTGGCAGCTAGTAGACTGCAAAACTGTGAGGGAAAACATTGCTTTGTATGCATGCAACATGAAAATTAATTGTTTAAGCAAAAGATTTTTTCAGATGTTTAGCTTTTGCATATGAATTCTCCTACTAATACTAGCATAAATCTTCGGCAAATATCGTAAGTAATACAAATGTTTGCTAATAGCTTGTTTGATTTTGAACTCGCTTCAGTTGCTTTGGCAAAGTGCTGTTCCAGGGTGAGTAAAGGTGTAATTGGGTCTGGAGCCTTCCGGCGCGTGGCTGCTGCTGTGAGTCACCTCATGACTTCCAGTAGCGTCTTGGGGTCTGTGGCAGCCACGGCTGGTCAGCGTGCCGTGTCACCCGGTACAAGGTGGGTCACAGGGCAGCCACGAGCCACGGCAGTGGGCACATGGTGGGGGATATTAGGTCAGGGTGGACTCAGAGGGGAAAGGAGTGCTCAGCAAACCCCTGGCAGCGTAAAGTGCTCCGTGAATTAGGACCTCTCGTCTGTGAAATGACTTCAGCCGTGCTCCCATTCTCATCCTTTTTCTCACAGGGTGGTGTAGCAGTTCCCTAATCTGAATTTGTGGAAATGAAATCAAAAGGGGGGTGAATTTGCCTTGCAGATGTCTAAGACTCTCATATTTTTTTATTAAGAATTTGAAAATGTTTGTTTATTTATTTACTTATTTATACACACACACAAATACAATCTCACATTTGCTTTACAGATAATTAAAAGTCCTGTGACTGTGACCTTCTAAAGTTACCACCCTGTCAGTCAGCTAAAGTTGCTTTCGGACAGTACCGGTCTGTCAAACCAGCCATGAGATTCCAAATTGACCTCAGATCTTCAAGTGACTTGGCGCTTGAGAGGGCTGGTTGCGATGCTAAGCCTCCCACTAGTCTGGAAACGCAGACAAGCCGATGATGCCACCTGAAGCTCTTGTTCCTGACACCTTTGGAAAGTCCCGTCTTCTGACGCAGGCTGTTGAATGGCAGGCTTGGCAAGCCGGGCGTAGCGACCGGCTGTAGCTGAGCAGTGTATTTTAGTACCAGTACCTGTTTTTTCCTGTGGATTTTGAAATGTCACAAAGTCTACTAAAGTTCATAAGCACTGACACAAGAAAAGGAGGAAAAAAAGAAAGCAAGCGGGGTCTAAGTCCATGTTGCCTATGGCATTTTGTGGATCCTCTTACACCTGCACAAAGTGTCTGTAAAGGCACACTAAACAAACCCGTTGCATTTCATTTACTTGCTTTGCATGGGTGTAAATGATTAAATAAAATGCCAAGGAGTGGAGGATTCAGCATAATGATTGTACTGTTTTAGCTTGCTCTGCATGGCTTGTTCTATTAATATATGTTTGTGGTCAGGAAGGAACGCAGTCTCACTTCGCTAAAATCTGAAACTCGGTAAAGCATAATATGTGCAGTATTAATTTTGGTTTGACACCTGCCAGGCAAAGATCCTCACCAGCCAAAGGCATTCTTCTCAACCGAGCTCCATCTGTTGCGCAGATCTTCGGTTCTGATATTTCTAGCTACTCGAGCCAAAGCAATAAGAAAAGCCAACTTGAAGAAAAAAAAAAAATCTCTAGGAGGAATGAACGGTTTTATCAAGGGTAAATATAATGGCTTGTTGTCGTACTTGGTTTGAGTCCTGCAAAGGAAACATGTGCGATTAGTTGGTTGTATAAGAAAACAGTTCTTCATACTGGCAGTATGTTTTTTGTTGTTGCGTGAAAGGAACATCGATAGCTAAAGTCCAAGCACATGATTTTATCATTGAAATGCTGCAGCCTTTAGAAAGATTTCTTGGTAGGAAAGCTGCTAGTAAAAAATTTACTCGCTTATTGTACTCGGCAGATAAAAAGCCCAAGGAGTCAGCCGTGATTCTTGCACGCAAAGGAGCGGCAGGATTAACACTTGCCTCAGCTCTTTGAAAGACAGCTTAGGCTATTTGAAATAAGCACTCAAGTAGCGCCTGTCGAAAAAAGTTAACGTCCAAGCCCCTGACAAAAGTTGCGTGATGAGTTTGTCACCTAGCTGAGAAAATACTCATTAATTGCTGCAGTTGTCTTTGTTTTGCACTTGGAGTGGGTGAATTACGCTGTCAGAGCTACCCTGCCCACCTGGGTAAACATTTGCCTCCTATGAAAACATGAGAAATCTACTGCAAATTTGAATGTGCTTTATGATCATCATGACTTTGTACAACCATCCACTGATTGTTAATTACTATTTGTGATAGCGTGGAGAAAAAACTTGACAGAGGGAAATGATGGCTCTGTATGCTTCAGACCAATAATTAATGGTTGAAATTGTCGAGAATATTATCAAACTCCACTGAATTCACTAAGAACTGCAGAGCATTCAAAAGTATATAGAAATCCGCTGGCATGCTTCAAAATTTGATTTTTTCAGCATTATTTCTAGAGTTGACTCTTGCTGTGACTGCCAGCATTTTAACCACAGACTCTCACCTCTCCTCTCTCAGGCAATCAAGGCAGCTTTGTGCTGTCTAACAACTAGTTGCACCTGGCTTCCAAAAAAAAGGGTCATATGTCTTCTTTCCATATAGCTTTTCAAGTCATATTTGTTCACCGGGAAAAAAATCTTTGGCCAAGGTCTGAATGCTCAGTATCTCTATTTAAGCAGTTATTCCAAATAATTTCTAAAAGCTCAGGTGTTCCTCAGAACCTCCCAGCTGACTAAAAATGGTTTTTTCCTTAGTGTAATGCTGTGTGCTGAACCTGTTCATGCATTTATACCAAGGGTATCACTGCAAGGATGCCATTGTGAGCTGCGGCTTCAGTGCTGATGCATGTAGCTTATATACTTATAACAATATAGAAATCTATAGGAAATATGAAGCAAATTTTGCTTCCATTTCAGGGCCTACAGCAGCATCAAGTGATGCTAAAAATAAAAAAGTATAAAAATACAGTATGATTAGGTCCAATCCTGTCTTTCCTGCTTGAAAAGAGAGCACTTATTATAGTGTGTTGTGTTTGTGTTTTCTTTGCATAGGTATTCTTTTCCTTGCATGCATCTGCACTCGCCACTTTATTTATGGAATTAATTATTTTAATTCATGGTATGCAATAGCAGAGAAATACTAGGTGGGATTGTAATTAATTTTTTGCATTTAAACACGGGTTAATTTTTTAACATCCACACTATTAGCTGCTGAAACTTCCTCCCTGGCCTTCCTGATAAAACACAAATGAAGATGTGGAAACCCAATTTTTCTCAACTCCTTTAACCCAGAGATTGCTCCCTATGGCTTGAAAAGGGGGAAAACAGCATGAATTTATTTAGGGACTTCTCTGTCAATCTGTTTAACATGGATTAATACTGAAGGCCATCAGTATAGCAGAGATCTGTAGTACAAAACCTGTCAAACAGATTAAAAAAAAAGTTCAGGAAAACTGCGTAGCTACTGGAACTGAATAGTGGGAATACAATTGAAAACTTTTGTTGCGAAATCTGAACATTGATGTTTTAGGTTTTAGCAGTCTGCTGCCACATCCGCAGCTACTAGGCAGTCATTAGCAAGTGATAAAGAATATACGAATTAGCTGCTGGTATTGAGCCAAAATAGAAACATCTGCGTTCTTGAATTGCCTATAGATTTACAAAATTTTATGCTGGTTTTTTTTCCTGCCCTAATACCCAAAGTGTATTTAATGTGACAAAGTGTGATGCTTTAGAGCTCACACAGGAGAAGAGATTGCCAACAAATGAAGATATATGTACTTTTTAATTACACCAGCAAGGCTGAGTCCCAGCAAGCCTTTGGCAGGAAAGAGTTGAATGTGGTACTATGGGTGGATTCTGCTTCACTTGAAGGAGACTGTTAAAAGTTGCCATAGATTTGATTATTATGGGATCATGGCCACAATTTATTCTGCAAGTTGGCTGTCATAGTATTAGATTCCAATTTATTTAAAATAAGACAGAGAACTTCCTGTCTTTTAATACAAGTCTTAAAAAACCAGCACGACGTGGAGGAATGCAGCCAGTCTTAAAAATTTATTTCATATTTGCTTTCGTTTTGATTAGAGCCTTTCGTAATTTAATTACAAGACATGGAAATGTAAATTACTATGATAGGAGTATGCTTACGAGTACATGTTTTACGATCACTAATTGACAGATTGGTTTTATTCATACACATTCTGTATATTAATGACTGTTTGCATTCATCAAATCAGAAATTATCAAGATACAGAAACTTTACCATCGTGCATTTGTGGAGCTTAACTGTGGCATATACTCAGATGAACATAAAATTCTCTGTCAAATTTGTTTTACTGTAACGTGGTCAATTCGGAAAAATGTGCCACTTTCTAAACCCTTGGTTTAGGTGTTTTTCTTTTAATCTGCTTATGGTACAGATTGCATTCTGCGGTTTAGCCTGGGTATTTAACTGACCAAGATTTTATTTTGATTGCATTAGAGAAGATAGTGTTTATTCTTAGGAAGGTAACTGGGCCTGTTGTTCCTACAAAGGTACGGGTTTTCCATCACCGGCATTTCCCTCTGCTGAGTCAGCTCTATGGGGGGAAGAAGCAGGAGCTCCCAGCCAGGGATCAGGGATCATTCCATGCTTGGCAGTCATCGTTAAATGGTGTCCTCCGATAGCCTCGAACAGGGTGAAGGAGGTGGGCAGCCCTTTGGTAGTGAGCAGAAGCCTATAGAGAGGTAATCAACATGGATAAGTGGAAGAGCCACCACAGTCTTCCACTCGCGGCTACCCGTGTAACTCACTGCTCACGTTTGGCAGGAGCCACAGAGAAACAGCTGTGCACGTGCTAAAAGCAGGAGAAGGCTGATTGTCTCCTCCAAGTTATTTTGATCTTCTTCTGTAAGTTATTTTAATTTGAGTGTATTAACTTTATATACGGAAAGGTTTATCTATAATGGGGTCAGCTGTCTGTCTTCAAATAGTACAGGATTTGTACTCGCTCAAACACTTTTTGAAACCCTCTGACCCCAGAAGGTGGACCTGGTGTGTCTGAATAGACTTTGGATGTGCTATGTGATCCGTGTTGTTTGCAGTTGTATAGAAAAGATACGTACATGGTGATACGCAGAAGAGAAGTATTTTTCCATGTTCCCTGGAGCACGATTATTTGGAGCTGTTGCAAAACACTAATGTTCCCTTCCCAGCCTTTGAATCAGTCTGGTGTTTAATTAGCAACAACGACAACAAGAAAGAAACCAACACCCAAATTATATAGTAGGGATTGATTTCTGGATAGTCTGCTCTGCTTTTTTCACTGATCAGTGATTTGAGCTTGTTTCTTGTGTTTAAACAGGCCCCAAATCAGACCCTTCTAAGTTCACAGCAACAAAATAACCTCATAATGCTTCATGATCGTTTTTAACGTGCAGAGGAGGGAGTCAGCGCTGCATCCTCCATGCAGACCTGCCAAGTGTCTTGTATCCAGCGTGATACCTTCCCATCTGGCACTCCACTTCATTGCCGCAGGTTGGCTTAGAGCTCCCTGAATTTGGATGTGCTGTAGGAAGAGGGCAGCTGTTTGCCTGCAGTTCCACCTGTTCAGACAGGGTTGGGAGAGAACAGCTGAACAAGAAAGCAGAAGAGCAGCCGTACAAATGGAGGCCCGCTGTCACCTCACATCCACTTTTCCAAGCCACCCCCTGCAGTTACCTAGCACCTTTTGTTTATTCAGCCCTTCTCCCCAGGACCTCCGTCATGATCTGGGCTTTGACTTCAGTGATCTACAGCACCCACTGGGCTCCCTCAAAATGCTTACTCTTTGCTTTCCCTTTCATCCAGCATCTCTGGTGGCTCAAGGGGGGCTGCAGCTTTCAGAAGTGTCCCGTTTTTCTATTAATGGGAGCATTACATACTTACTTTCCAGTTCAGTTTCTGCAACCCCACCTCACTGCTCTTAAAAGCCTGTCCCAACCTGATCCACTGCTTCATGACCCACTTCTACCGTGGTGCTCGGGCCAAGGGGATTTCACTTTAAAGCAAATATACCTGGTTGTGTGCAAGTTGTTTGCTATTGTGACATGCAGGCATTAAATAATTTCTGGAACACAGCGCAGCTGCCAAAACACACAGTTTGGCAACCGTGCCCGTGCCCGTTCAGTGCCCGCTGCTGGCTCTGTGGCTCAGGCTAGTTGAACAAGTGCCCTGCGCTCTGAGGGGACGGGAGGGAAGCAGAGCCTGGCACTAGATTCTTTGTTATGTATGTCAGCCTTTGGCTGAAGTGCCCCAAGCGTCCCTGGCTGCTGGCATGGTAGCCACAACGGCTCTGTGGAGCTTCTAATCCCATTTTAGTGTAATTTCCTCTAGTAACCAAGGCTGTGTGCTCCTCCACTCTCGGCCATTGTGTGCATGCACGTACCCCTAGTAGCTTCTGAACCTGTTGACCAGCTTCAAGAAGCCTGCCTAGTTGCTGTTGTGGAAAGGAGCAATTTCATTAATGTCTTGAGAATCAGTAAGCAGCTGGAGGAGAAAAGTCCTGAGAGATGTCATCTGTAGGACTCGCACCTGGGAGAAACAAGGCTTCTTCGGTTTACTGCTTGTGGAACTGCTTGATCTAACTTTAGCACTTCTCAGGGAAGAACTGTACTCCAGATGCCAGGAAAGATGATTAAAGAGGACTCTAAAATGCTTGCTTTGAACTCTTCAGAAATTATGAGCAGGATCTGGTAAGAGGGTCAAGTGAACAACAGTTAGTGACTTGAGTCCAGATCACTGAAGGACTCTACACCTATCAGCAGGAGATCCTGAGGCCAGATGCATGCCTAAGAAACTACTCCTTTTTACAGTCTCATTCCAGGTATGCAGGGTCTGAAGCCCAAAATCACCTACCTGTTTCAGATGTGATTATATAAAAATTAGACCATTTGCCTAGCACTGTTTCTGCCAAGGGCTCTTGCAATCAATTTTGCTGTTTCAGCGCAGTGCTTGAGTCCCAGGAGAGCTTTCTCTCCACCAGGCTCCATTCTAGAGACTGGGAAGTGTTCTTGACCCTTCACAGGCAAATCTTTATATTTTTTTGTTGGAATGATTTATCAGCAGAAAGGGAATGGAGAGGAGGATGACTGTGCACCTCAGCATTAGGATGTGCAGCTCAGAGAGACCTGGATTCCCATCTCTGCTTCCAGGGTTGCGTCTGTGTTCTTATCCCCTGAGTATGTATGTGGTCATTTAAATGGATAAAATACAGAGGCAGCACTGGAAGCAGAGACCAGTCCCCAGAACATCCTTTCCCAAGGGACAGATTTATTAGATAGTTATTAGATAAGAGGTGAGCCATTGTATTCCCTGGCTCCCCAGCTGTTTCCTGAACTGCCTGTGAAGTTGTCCTTGCAACTTAGGACAG
Source organism: Tringa tobata (assembly GCA_033628505.1). NCBI lineage: Eukaryota > Metazoa > Chordata > Aves > Charadriiformes > Scolopacidae > Tringa > Tringa tobata. The sequence goes on along the minus strand of JAHREE010000395.1, from coordinate 2,837,464 downwards.
GTTAGGCAGTAGCTGATCGAGACTTTTTCAGCACTTTGGATTCGGGTACCGTATTTCCAACGAAGTCCCTTTTACACAGCAAAGAGCAAAAGCCAAAATTTGTTTTTTGTGGTGCATCATATAAAAATGTATTGACTGCCTGAGGGAGAAGGCTCCCCAAAACTCCAACAGATGCTTTTAGTTGTGCACAGAGAAGTCATACTTACATGGAGAAGGGTCCTTTAGACAAAACCGTAAGGCAGTTTGGGCTGCCGGCAGGTCTGAGGAAACAGCTGGGTACTTTGCAGATCACCCAAAAATGCCTCAGCACTTTTCGCTGCTGTGTCCTGTGTTGGAACCAAGCTGGCTTGGTCCCCACTGCGTTCCAGCAGCATGGAAAGCAGGAGGTCAGTTCCTCGATGCTGATAAAGATTTTCCCACGGTGCAAGACAGCCTGAGAGATGATCTCAGCTTTTTTCGTCACCTAAAGATGGTGATGAGAAAACAAAACCAAAAAAAAATTCTCTAAGTGAGTCAAAGCCCATTTCCACTGGACTTTATCTTCCCACTTGTGCCAAGCGGGGCAGAGCTGGGCTGTTTGTTTTCCATCCTACTGTTTGTTGCAACATCTTCTTGGAGTCTTCTACTTCAAGCTGGAGAGGTCTTGAAAAATAAGAAATGTGAAAGTGGCGACGGGCTGCCTTTGCCCCATATATAGCTTTGGTATCTGGGTTACTCTGTTTTGTCTGGTACGTATCTGTGATACTGTCTATTTATATCCAGTTCTGTTTCCTGTCCACACTCACCAGCACCGTCCTATCTCCCGGTCCGTGCAGTGGTCTGGAAGCTCAGATGTACAAACAGGCCAGAAGTTGTCAACATCTCCTGTTTTTTCATCTGGGACAGCTAGGATAAAGGCTTAGGGTGGATGAGCTTCCTTGACCAGTAAGAGCTGGAGACGGGGAGAAGCACATTCATTCCCTTGTGCTGCAACTTAGGATAGAAAGGAGCTGTGGGTCTTTCTCTGTGTCGATTTCAGCTCCAAAGCCAGGATGGAGAGTGTCCTCCCCACCTCCAGCCCAGAGAAGGGGTATTTTCGTGGTGCCACGTACAGTGGCAGCAAGCTGGCCAGCAGTCCCAGGAGAGCAGCTCTGCAGCAGGCTGGCTTGCTCCCCAGCAAAAAAGCTGGCGGCTCCCCATTTCCTCAGGGGTTTGGTGGCTTCGGCGTGAGCGGTGAGACTTCAGCCTCTCAGTCTCCGCAGCCTTAGGTCCTGCCACTTTGAGGTGTAGACCGTGTCCATAGCAGGGCATGGTGTTTCACTCGGTGTCCTCGCTGGAGGTGAGGGCACCACAAATGGCTTTCTCCGGGGAAACCCTCAACACTCTCCGGTGGTGCCCCAAGCGCCGCTTCTTCCCGTTTCTGAGAGTGCAGGTCTCCTTTTGCTAAGCTGAAGCATATACCTAATGTAAGCACTTACACCTCCGCATCGGAGCCAGAAGAGCTTCACATTTTGTACAGAATTGGGGTTGCAGTATCCTAGACGTACCTTTCAAATGCAACTGCAGGATCTGCATAATTGAAACTTTTGCTCTGATCTCGTTACTTCCCTCAGGCAGTTCCTGACAAATGGAGATTATAAGTGAGGGTCTGTAGTAAACGCAACTGAAAAAAGGGCATCTTTAATGTTTTTGCAATCTGTTCAAAGGAGCCTGGGTGCTGAGCACAGAAGACTCATTTGCCTTTTACCTGAAATGTCATTATGTTTATTAAATTAAGAATGGCATTAATCCTAGAACATATGCAAATCTTTTTGTGATTTTGCATTTGTCATAACTAAAAGATCTCACTAAATATTTCTCCATACCTCTAAATAATATTGCCCATCATGTAATACTTGTCTCAGATTTTCCTTGGTGACTTTGTATCAGAGCTGAAAAAGAGCTATCACAGAAAATAAAATGGGACTAAAATAACAGTCCTTTGTATTAAATTTAACATTTGGCTTCTGTCCCAGAATTTTCCACATCCATATTAGAATCAGATGGTAGAGTAAGATGAAAAGATTTCCTGGATGGGTTTTATTCTTATTCTTACTAAAGGGCTGATAACAGGCTGAAGGCAAGATACTTGTTGTAGTAAAAAAATCTGCCTAGTATCAAAGGCTGGATGGACAAGCTGACATGTATTATTGTTAGCCCTCCTTGCTTGATCACATTTCAGCATCATAAAATCATTCTGCTAGAGAACATGAAGTATAAAAATTCCAGCGTGAGAGCAAAAAGCCCGGGCTGGCAGGTAGTGCTGCTTTGGGCACGCTGCTTTATGCTTACTAAGACAATGCAAGGGTTTGATATCAAAGAGCAGCGTTGCCGACAGCACAACCTAGCTATATTTATTTTAAATTTTAGTTATTCTCAACTCTTTGCATTCATGAAAGGCGCTCCCTCGTCCTGACTGACCTGTGGAGCTGGTATCCCTTGGGATGTGACAGTGTAGGGCAGCCCCACCGGTATTGCTCAGGCTTTTTCAGGAGCTGTGCATCCTCTGCCCTTTCCCCGAACCAGCCACTTGCCCCGGGTTCCTTTAGCAATCTGGAGACAGAAAGATCAAAGGGACCTAAATACTCTTCAGAAAGCAATTTTCCCTTTCCTCAAAGCAGCTTTGTATAGTACTTATGTATGATTGGGCTTAAATTGTACAAACGTTTCCGGGCTCTGGGTATTCTATGCAAAAACAATTACTTTTGATAAAATGAAGGAGTGGTGCTTTCTAGTGTTGCTGTTCTGCTGTAGTGGAGACGGCGAGCATGATATTGGAGCTATAAATTAGATTTTGCAGAGGAGCTCTTCTGTAGGGAGTCTGCTGCTTCAGACCGACAGGCTATAATTAGCATTTTCTTGGGGATATTTTTGCTCTGTTTTGATGCAGTGTCTTCAGCAGCAAAAGTAGAGCAGCAGTTGCAGCCTGCATTGACCCTTTGTCTTAGCTTGTGATCGCAAAGGGTATTGAAGAGGAAATATGCTTCGTAGGTATCTTCTGTTGCTTTTCTAAATACACCTTTTTAAGCACCTGGTATGTGGTTTGAATTTACAGGCAGAGAATCATTTCACCAGCAATAGGTGTTTACAGCGTCGACCTCAACATCTGAGCTCTTACCCAGCACTCCTTTTACACTCAATGGAGAGAAGTGTGCATATTTAGAGGAATAATTCATCTCATTATTTTAGACATCTTCTTTCCAGTGAGATGGATTGTATTCTAGAAGAGTCTTTTTCTCTCCGTAGCGATAATAATTCCTAGTATAATTAGTTCAGGTGAGGCTGTCTGTAGTTAGGTGAGATGGATCCCATACAGCGTGTTTCTGAATAGCACTGTATTCTCACTCTGCTATTAACACTGTATTAATGCTTTTTTTTTCCTTTTTTTTTCTTTTCTTTTTTACTGATCAGATTGCCATAGGGAATACACTTGTGTTTGTAAGAAATATTTGTTTCGGTCCCTAAGAGATTTTTACCACTGATAATTACAGCTACCTTAATGCTTCCTGTGAAAGCTGCTTTGGTAGCTTTCTCCTGTCCTCCATGACTCAGGTACCAATTCGATGCTAGACATCTTCTTGGGTGAAGAATGCATTCTGGGGCATGTTGGGTACTTGGGCAATGCTAAGGGACATAGGGCAGAAATCTCTGAGAGAACACGGGACTTCCTTGAGCTCTCCTGAAAACAGCTTCAAGGAGGCCAGATGAATAGGGCTGTAGCACATACATGCTTGTTTTCAGGAGTGTTACAACAACTGGGATGAGAGATAAGGGAGCATAATTGGTACAGTGTTGATGCCCTATTCATTTGGGTTCACCTGAACCATGCTTATGGGTTTACTCAAACAGAAGAAAAGCCCCCAGATCTGATCTTCTCAAGATGAGTTTGCCATATACGGCAGGGCACAAAGGATAAGTAGCATCTTAGGAGATATAACAATTTCCTATGAAGAGTCCTCAGCACAAAAAAAGAGTAATACCTAGTAACTAAGGAATCAAAGTTATTTCTGAGGTGTATAAACAGAGTCACAAAACAGGAGTGATAAGGTGTTGTTGGTCCCATATTTGTCACGATAGCATACTGGTGCAAACAAACTGATTTTCGTAGGGTGATGGCTGTTGGAAACATGTTCCCCAAAATCTGTAATTGCTTTTGGAAGTCTTGGCTTGGAACGGAATTCTGCTATCTGGATTATTGACACCCAAAACCTTAAGGGTCCCTACTATGTTCCACTGAGTATTAGTTTTCCTCTAATTAATCTTATGGTTAATTAAGTAATTCATTTTTCTAGGTGACTATGTATTCTATTTCTTTAATTAATGAATTCTTTCACCTCAGATTTGCTTATTCCCTCTCTTGTCAAGGTCTTATGTTAGTGTTTACAGCATTACCTAGTGAGATGTGTATGCATTTTCTTTTTTACAGGTGTAACAGAAATTGCACCGTGTATTTTGAAGAGTTCACCAACAGATCAGCAGCTGAACAAACTTGCGAGGAGACTGGGACCCGAATGGGAGCACATAGTTCTGTGCTTGGGTTTGTCCCATACTGACATCTATCGATGTAAAGTCAATCACCCTCACAACCTGCAGTCACAGATCGTAGCTGCGTTTGTCCTGTGGAGACAGCGTTTGGGGAAAAAAGCCACAATCCAAAGTCTGCAAGCCAGTCTGATGGCAGAAGAAGTGGATCCTTCTGTGATACAGTACATGCTTGAGTGAAGCTTTGCTGTTGAGCTTCCAAGTACTTTGTTAAATTAATAAAAGAGGATTTACTGAAATGTATGTTGAAGATCTGACACCTCAAACTGGAAAAAAAAATGGGGTTGGGAAGTGTGGTTTTATTAGGCTTAAACATTCCAGTTTTCTGTGGCATCTTGTGACTTGTAATTCTTTTCATGCCAGATTAATTTTTAGCAGGCATTAAAAAATGGATCACTTTTTCCTGTTCGCTTTTGTACTATTCCAGTGGGGATATAGGGTGATACTTACAGTCCTTGCAAGCAGGAGGCCCTGCTGTGAATTCAGTGAGGTTTCTGGTTTCATTGCGGGAGGAACACTTGGTTTAACCTATTTTCTGGACTATGTAGGAGCCTTTTTTACTGCTGTTCCATGCTAGTTCCCTGATATCTCAGCAAGAAATGAGAATAATCACTGTTACTAATTTAACAATTTTACAACAGTTATTGCAGGTGGCTAATTTCACATTTATAAAAATTTTAGCACTTATGGTTTCTTGCTAGGATAGATGGCTGCCACCTTAGTCTGCCTTTGAAACTGGCCCTAAGTGGAAGTAACAGGAACCTAGTGTGCCTGTGAGGGTTTCTCCAGTTATTATTTAATGGGTTTCTACAAGGAGACAGGCACTAGGCACGTATGCCATCTTTTAGCATAGTACGGGTGGGGAGTTCTTACTAAGAATGGTAGAAATGGTAGAATATGGTAGAAAAGTGACCAGAAGATAGGAAGGAGACAGCAAACAGAGCAAGAAGGGGCCTAAAAAATGAGACGGTTTCTAAGTTGTCCATGTTTGTCTCCACTAATAAACTCGGAGACAACCTGGTGCCCGCTGAGTCTTTATACTGTGCTCTGGATCCGGACAATCTGTTTCACAGAAGTTTTACCCTTAGGTGGAGTGTCATAGGCACCTTTCTGTGACCACTGCATGCCCAACGGATTATTAAAGCTTGCAGGTCTTTTCTGGTGAACTCTCCACTGCTCTCCTTCCAGGTTGTGCCATCCACCAGGCTCATTTGCTTTCTGGTAGCTAAGCTGCACCTAATGGGGGCAGCTTCGACACTCCTGTCCCTAGTTCTTTGCCACCTGTAATTGTACCATCAGTGATGATTAGATTTTATCCAGAGGAACAGTAAAGCTTAGGCTTTCCTCCGCTTTCCCTCCTGTCAAGGACTTTTTCTTCCTGCTGGAAGAAAACACTGAGTTTTTTGCTGAACAGGTAAGTGGGGATCAGTCCACAGGGTGCGCATCCGGAGGCAGTGGAAGCGACCCGCTGCTCTCTGAGGCCTGATGGTAAGAGGCAGAATATGTTTTCATTCTCCCTGGGGCAGTTTGCTGTACAGTAAATGAGGAACACAGTTTGGATGCAGGCTTTCCAGGTCTATTTATGAGCAAGTTCTGGTAGACTGTTTCATCTACAAAGTCTTTGCCAAGAAACTTCCCATCCTACAAGATCTGCCCTGTATAATTTAACAGCTTAACAGCCTTGTCAGAAGTCTTTATTGGAGCATGAATGAACTTTACTGCCTTTTTTTTTTTTTTTTTTTTAAATTCTTCCTGTGCCTAGATGTTGGAAGACGTCTGGGAAATTAGGAAAGACAAAGAGATTTTAAGGACACGCTGTCTGCCTTGTTTTTCAGAAGCATGGAAACAGAAAACATATCCTGGCAGGATCAGCTCCCACAGGTCCCAAAGCAATCTGGTGGTATTTTGGTTTTTATCTTCTGTATACAGTTCTGACCTTCAGTAAATCGTGATCCTGTTATACCTCACTCAGATCTTAACTAACTGGATCCTATTATGGCTACTTAAAGAGTTTAAGGCTATCAACAAGTCCCAAGTAATCAATGTAAATAAATCTAGGCCTTGGGATTTATTTATTTTTCTGTTTCATGGTGCTTTAATGCCAGCATATTCCTTCTTGGTTGAAAGTCATCCTTGAGCAGGTGTACAGACGTTTGGCAAATTCAGATGAGTGTGGCCCAGCACGGGGAGCATGATGATGACTCTGAAGCAATTCTACTAGTGAGAGGGGTAGGAGCATCATCTGCATGTTAGGGAAGAGGGGCAAAGCAGTGTCCCTGGCAGCAGTTTGGAGGAACAAAAGCTGGAGATAGAAGAAACTACTGAAAACATGGGGTAGAGGAAGAAGCTGGCTCACAGCCACATAAATGCAAGTGCCTTGTTCTGAGCTGGCATGGACCAAGTCTTAACACAGACTGGTCTGCAAGGGAGTCGTCCCCAGTTAACCCATCCTGAAGGCAGTGCTCTGGGAAGGCAACCAGTCTGGGTGATAGAGAGGTGTAATGGGCACACTCACGGGGCTCTGGTACCATCTTCTTTAGGTGAACTTTGTATTTCATATTCCTGATTTGTTGAACCAATGTCAGGTTATGCATAACTAATGTATTTAGAACATTTTTGATGATTACAAAACCAGCCTGGAGTAGGTATGAAGTCTCATGCCAAAGAAGCCTTCCTTGCAAGCCAGGTATCCTTCTGTGGATCTACTGTGGGCCACTGGAAACCTGATGGGTCACTGTCTCATCAGGTAATTTCTCCACAATCTTTAAACTGGGCTTTAGGTGGGCTAAATTCTGCATCCCGGCAGTGGTACCGAAATGACAGGAGCCATGGCTGGACAAGGCATTTAAAACCTGGCCTCTCATGTTGTAGAACAAAGCACCTAATTCATAATTTATAGTTACTTTCACGTTCCCAGGCCCTAAATTAATACTGTAATGCTTGAGTTGCAAATATTGAAAGGAGAGGTTTAGTTATTTTATGAGGCTGTTTCCATTGCTGTTATTTTTAAATTCATGGAAATGTTCCTATTAGACTCTTCAGTTTTGTTAAGGCTTGTTTTTGCACCACACAAATGCAGGGACACATTTAACTTGACAGTAGTATTCCTTTAACCCAGTGGATTTTTCCATCCACTTAAAAATATTTTTCTTCTGTATGTAATGCTTTATTTTGCACAAGGATGCAATTAAGACTATTTAATGCTTCAGATGTATAGCAAGGCCTCTCATTCTCTTAGGACAGCCAAAAGGTCTTAAAATGTTTATTCTTCTCTGGCTAATTTGGGAGCAAATGTTATTTATTTACATCTCACTCATCGTCAAGCCTGCGACTTCAGTATTGTTCAGGAGTGAGGCAACTCAGGGAGTGAATTTCCCTATCCCTCCCTTCGCCTCAACTCCCTTGTGCCACCAGTTTGGGTGATGACGTGGGGGCTGAGCCGGGGCAGCCCCAGGCAAGGACTGGTCCCTCTTCCTTGGCTCATCGCTTGCCACGAGTGGCCACTCGAGGCTTTGGGCTAGTGCGTGGACTCGGGGACAAAGATTAGCCAGCAGCAACTGTTCTCTGATGTGTTTGGGTTTCTTAACTGGTGTTGAAAAAACCTTTCTAGTGAAAAAGGGTATTATTACTATCTACTTGCCTGTGGCAGAGTTTAGGAGCCCTGAGAGAGGAAAGCATGAAGGTGGCCCCTGCTGGACCTTCCACTGAAATGGATGGCTTAACTTCTGGTCCTTGGAAAAAGTAGTTGTTGATTCTCTTCCTTGGTCTATAAAGGAGACTTTGAGATCCCATTTAACTCTCCTGAGTGGTAAGTAGGCTTTATAAAAGCTGTTTTGTAGTCTGTAAGTACAGGTGGACTCTTAGCATAGCAATAGGCAAGATCTAAGAGCGCTGCTTCCCACCTGTATAAAGCAGCATGGGTGATCACAAAGGAGGGATCTCCTCAGGGCAGAACCATGTCAAGGAGGCTTCACGCTGCATTGAACAGTGGCTGGAGTGTAGAGTAAAATGAAAATGCCATCATTTTTGAGCCGCTTCTCCCAGATGGTGTGGGGGAAATTTCCATCTTGAGTCGTATATTATGACAGTCATTGATCAATGGAATAAAACATTTTGCACAAGACAGGAAAAATAAACAAAGTTGTATTATATTCAAAGAACATAAAAGGCACACTCATCTGATGCTAAATGTGGCCATGCTGCCAATTTTGTTTCTTACTGGAAATAAAAACAGTCTCTGAGAGCTAATCTGTTGATAAGCTTCCATATTCTCTATAGCCATGGGCTAATGTCAAGCATAGTAGAAGTAGAGCTGATGTAAAAGCTTTCTGCATTTGCAATGAATATTCAAAAGCTTTATCCAAATTTCACGAAATGAAAAGAATTTTGACTTTCAAGGTATCTTTCTATCACCTGATAAATAGACCTAAAAATAAATCCCATGATTTATCTATTTTTGGCCTTGATACAGTGTCTTTTATAACTGATTTCCTGAGAAATAGGAACATTTGCCAGAAAAGGAAATAATCTTTCAAAATATCTTCCCAGATTAAAAAAAAAAGAAGTATGGGGGTTTTTAGCCAACCTCACTTCTGAACCCAGCATTTTAGTTGTGAAAAGAGATAAACTGGCATTTTCCCTTTGAAGCTGTTGGGGAGAGCTGAATGATCAATAGAGCTGATAGCGGTGCGGGAGGACTCCCGGCACTCCGGCAGCAGCCACTGCACTAAAATGTCTGCACGTGTTCCAGATGCCATTTCTGACACTGATGTCTGGTCCAAGCCCCAGCAGCAAAGAGGCAAAAAGTCTCTTATTAACTTCAGTGCGCTTTGGATTAGGCCTTCTTTAATTGGAACCTGCTGAAGCGTGGTACTTTTACTACCTCCCTTTGAAAAGCAGCCTTTATGGATTTGGGGCAATAAAAAAGAAGGGGGTTTTTTTTTGTGGGTGTAGTAAGCAGTCTAGGTTATGGGGTCCTCTTTTCACTGCCTCAAGTGCTACTTTGCACTATTCACTTCAAAGTAAGCGTCATGAGAAAGGAAAAAGAACAGAGGAGTGGAGCCATTCAGCGAAGGATATCGGTATGTTTCCAAAACCAAGAACATTTTGAGTTCTGGAATGTGAATAATCCCCTAAGAGGTGGGATTTGATGGCTCAGGAGATCGTTAATAGATTCATGGAGTTTTCCACCTCGAGATCAAGGATCCAAACCCACACTGACCCAAAAGAAATGTGACCTAGTGGCAGCCTGTGCAAAATGAACTCCACATTTTTCTCTCTTCTACCTTCAGGGCTTTCATTTCTGACCAACACAGCACCAGCCCTTGCTGTCGGACTTAGAAAAGGGCATAGAGGATTAAATGAGCCAAGTACCTGACCTGCCCTCTGCCCAGAAGAGGGACAAACCCATTAGACCCTCGGAGGGCAAGGTAGGCAACGTGAATTGCCACAGCCAGTGTTAATGTTCACATGGTGCATGCAGAGAGGCCATCAGCTTCCCGAGATGTCACCCAGACCTCCTCCACACCGACAGCAAGCTCCTTCACGGAGAGGACACACAGGGACCTCCTTAACAACTCCTTGCAGCACATGCTCAAAGGCTATTTTCACTTGCTGGCTAGTTATTATTCTCCTGTGAGTGCTGTCATAGCCCTTCCAGAGGAACGTATGCCTAGGCATAATATTTAACTGCCCAAAGTCCTGTTTCTGCATGACAGAGTCTCTTCCATGAACAGGTTCAGGGCAGGGTAGGACACCACCTTAGCTGGGAGCACTGCCCACATGCAGATCCCATCAGCAATGTTTCTTGTTGAAAATACATTTCCAGAGTTATTTTCTGACTAACAATGCCTTTTTTTTTTTCTTAAATTCAGAGTGAGTTTCGCCCCATGATCAGGATGCTTGTGCCTGGCCATTCCCCAGCTGTAAGGCAGCCTGCCCCATGGCGTGCAGCTCAGGCGCGGGCCTCAAAATTAGCCATTCTGACTTCCAAAATATGCAAACTCTTCTAGAACCTGGGACATCTGCATGTTGCTGTTCACTGTGATTTCAATCATTAGCTATTTTATTTTTATTGACTCTAATCTTCTGTCTTTGCACCGTTAATTTTGGATTATCCCAAAGGGAATTATTGCAAACTAGAGTGGGGGGATTTTTTTGCGCACACGCTGAACACCGTTCCTTGGGAAGCAGACACATGGAGACTCTTACACTCCTTTGATGATCATTTTGATTTTTTAAGTGGTCCTTTCTCTGCCAGGAGGGTGATGCTTCCCAGCTCACAACCCTGTGAACACCAGGAAGGGGCTGGGGGTGCTCCCACTTGGCTGAGGCTGGTCAGGACAAGCCCACAATCACATTTGCCTTCCTTGCACCTTAACAGGAAAGGCACAGCAGCCCTGTGAAAAAAAAAAAAAAAGGATACAAAGACATACTAACAGGAAAATAAAACTTTCAATTATCTGAGCAGGCAGACCTCAGTGATACCACCTTTTATGAGGTAATTTTATTTTTATGGACACGTTTGCTAGGCTTTATTTAAATAAGAAAGCAATTGAATAACTAGAGCATGTGGAGACTCCTGATAAGGATCCGTCTTTCAGGTTATTAAACAAACTGCATAGCAAGTGCTCAATTATTCTTCAAAATGCTTAAGCAACACCTTTTGTTCAGATTCCCATCTAGAATTACCTCCCTGTAAGTTGCCTCCCAGTAATTTCCAAGAAGCAGTGTGCGATCAGCACACACCCCGCTTCTGGATAATAAAGACTTCTGAGAAAAATCTCAGCATTAACAAACAAGCCACGTAGGGACCTGGAAAATCAAGCCTTCTGAAGGAATTTTATTTGCCTCGCACTGGGCTTTCTCCGTCGTCAGGCCTGATGCCTGCATGTGAAATGAGCCTCAATAATTACATATTCTTCCTCTCCATTGCTGATCCTGACTTTGCAACATTTGAGAAACCACTTCAGGCTGCAACTTGTATAGCGATGCAGACTTCTGATGAGCAGAGTTCGACGAAGGTGTAGCGAGCCCGAGATTACTTAATGCACGCTTGGGGTTTGATGTTTGAGCAAGCGGCCATTGCAGGGCGAGCCGGGTGGAGCCCCAAAACCTCTGCAGAGCAGAGGGAGCTCTGAGGAGCATGGCCATGCTTCTCAGCCATGGCGCAAAGTGTGTCAACACAGGCCTTGAAGAGGCGACCAGAGGGTTTTCCTTCTTGTGATACGTGCAGGTTTTCTCACCCAGCATCAAGTATTCGGGTCTCACAGAACTCTGAAAAAACAACCCCAAGACCCTGAAACTAGCTGTCTAAAGCAATAGCCACATCACAGAAGCAGGCAAGAGCAATAGCAAAGATCTGAAGAAAACAAGATTGGAAAGAATGCCCTGAATCTGGCTGACCAGCCTGTTGTGAATCTGAGGACTGCGATTTTTCTGTTTCAACGGGCTCCATGTCATGGGTTGTTGGCTTCTCTGCTTCTATGTCAGCTCAGGGTTCTGGTGAGCCAGCCCTTGGGCTCCTGGTAAAGACAGGGAAGAGCAAACACATCAGAGAGGAACACGTACACTTGAGCATGTAGAGGAGTAGAATAAAGGGATTGGGAGAAGAGGGAATGAGCTCTGGAGCTCCTGGAAGGCTGGCTCCCAGCACTACCCCATCCTCAGAGGTGCCCCAGGTCCTTGCCTGCTGGCTCCTTATCCCTGCCGTGAGGCTGTGTGCTGGGAGATGTGTCTTCTGACGCCAGCAGGTGGGCTTTTTCTTTCTCTTTTTTTTTTCTTTTTCCAGGCAGAGACAACCAACACATCAGATTTCACCCCGAAATCCAGCTGACAGGCTGGCTCCAGGTTTAACATGCTTTCCTAGAAGGGACATTGCTCACAGGGCACGCGGCTGCAATTTCCAAAAGCTAATCCCGCGAGGCCTGCGTGCTGGCGAGGTGACAAGCAATGAGTGACTGAAGCAAAGTCATCACCCGAAAGAAGCGCCAGCAGGAGCCTGGCCAAGCATGGCCGACAGCAAACACTTCTGACCACAGCTGCTGCCCACCCAGCGCTGCCCAAGGGGCACATGGTCACCACCGCCTCCCCACTTGGGGGATGCGAATGCTGGGCCAACAGCGGGACATGCGCCGTGCCAGGCTGGATGATGAGCCCTGGCTTCTTCTTGCTGGCTGTTGGGCCCCAGTTTTGGGATGTGTTTAACCACCTGAGCCATTGGGTGTAGCTTTGGTGGAGCTGCAGAGCATCACGAGAAGGTGAGGCTCCATCGGCTGGAGAAACTTGCCTTCTGCCTTCAACAAGCTGGCAACTGAAATAGCTGGTTCCTTGGGAACCGAAATAAGTCAACAGATGCATCAGCTGCTCTCGAGTGTCTTGTCTTAGAAATGCAGGTTTGTTCTCTTCAGTGTTATAATTAAAGGACCTTGGGCATGGAGAAGAGGAATGGGTGGATGCTGGCCTGACATGGAGGCCCGTGCTCCTGCCTGCTCCTCAGGACGCTCCTTTGCTGTACACCTGAGGTGGGTCTGACCCATGCTCGTGGCCAGTCCTGCTCTGTCTCCCCCACCATGGACATTCTCAGCATGGGCCAGCAGGGACCCTCGGGGTGGTCAACGGTGGTGTGTTTCAGTCCATCTTGCTCCTTCTCACCATTCCCCAGCACAGAGACCTCCTTGCCAGAGGGCAAAGGCGTGCAGGGTGCCATCAGCCTCCCCGTTCCCCTTTTCCGTCCACCCCACTGGGATGCACAGGAGTCATCTGTGTACCTTCCCAGTAGGACTTGAAGGTGTCCAGCTGCTAGGCCAGACCAACTGTGCAGGCAGCCCGGGCTTCACTGATCTTAACGACATGGAAGCTGGTGGCCGGGTGAGCTGTTAGTTCAAGTGCCCTGGAGCTCGCAGGAGCACTGCTCCGTAGCTGGGTCACACACAGCGTGGGCATGGCCAGAGTAACTGTCCCCCTCCTCAGGCAAACTGCTGATGAGCCCAGCAGAGATCCAGCAACGATGAGTGTGGCCCGTGGAGTTGGAGCTACCCATGCGGTGGTGAATGCCGCTTCCCCTGGCAAACAGCAGTGTTTTTCATTAAAAAGCCAGCATTTCTCAAATAGTGCCATTGTGTTCTCCTGTACTTGAGCATGTTGGCAAACACTTGTGTTTTTTAAGGGCCATTACAGCAACCAAGCAGGAGTGCTGCACAAAAGTAAGTCAGAAGTGCAGCTGATCAGAAGCAGCATCGAAGGGCTGCCATGTTTGCTGCTGTGAACCCTCCCGGGAACAAAAGCTGGGTAAGGGAAAGGGGAAAAGACGAACAGCACCATTTGGCAGTGGCTATAACTAACATGGTAGGAAAAAATCCAGACCTAGTGTATAAGAGATGATCATATGGCATAACAGAATTGCTCATCTGTTAAGCATTACTAAATGCTTACTATACTAAGCATCACCGATCTCCAGGAAATGTACCTAGGTGAAGCTGAAGATTTTTAAATCTAAAACTGATGGCATAAATCAAACCCTTCTTAGGCTCCCGCAATAAGAAGAGAAAAGGAAATTGCTTTTCAGCCCAGAAAGCATGCTCCTGGTAGCTGATAAACTGGCTGTGACTCCTCACAGAAGGCACGATGAATAGCGAGCGAGCAAATATCAGAACTATAATGCTCCTCCAAAGGGACACAGGGAGCAGCAGCAGCTGCTGCCAGAGAAATCTGGGGCCAGTGGGTGGGAGGGGGAACTGCACCCTAAGGGTAAGGACCTGTAGGGTGCCCAGGGTGGATCTGCGTAGCATCCACAGACTTTCCTGTGTCACTATAATTCCTTAACCCTGGGCCCAGAAAAGATATCTGAGGAAACAGGAAAGCATCGGTGCATTTGCACCATGCCGGCCAAAAGATGAGCCTTAATGAGGTCATGGGTGAGGGGGGTGATCCTGAAGCAAAGTAACCCTACGAGATGGAGACCTGACTTCATCCCCTCCAGCTTTCACCTGGCCAACCATTTACCGTTAGGAAGCCAGAGAAGGATCCATCTAACTTTAGACACCTACTGTAGGGACACCTACATCAGGGCTGATCCCTGTCACATCCTTTTACAGTCAAGGGAGAGACGCAGGCACCTTTTGCGTGCAATCTGTCTACCTTTCCATAAGTTTTTGCTAGGATGAGATGAACTCACACCCCAGTGAGCATAATTGATGCCTATCTCAGCTGTAGGCATGCACATTAATTGGGATGAATCCCGTCCCTCATGTCAGGTTAAATGAATCCCACCCCAAAGGTGGGAGATTTTTTGAGACAATTTGCTCCATCAGGAACTTGATGGTTCTGGCTGCCAACATGGACAGCCCCTGTGGTACTGCTGCTACCTTGCCAGCTGTGGAGGTCCTGACAACATGGGTTTCAGGGAGGCCTTTCAGGGGGTAATAAATGGTTCACGTATCCAATAAAAGGAAATTGAAACTTGGTAGACAAGCTTCCCTGGAAAAAGACCTACTCAGTTTGTATAAACACTTCACACACAGCAAGAGGGATTCTGGAACAAAACACAGCCTTGTAATCCAGTTCTAGTCCTAGCTGTGTATAAACACAGAGTGGATCTCTGCTACAGAAATAGATACATGAGGGAAGCCAATAAAGACAAGGGTGCCTAACAGAGGTGATAAACTACCCAGCAGTAGATCATATATGTTAACCTTTAGCGAGATACGTCACTGTCTGCTTTCTGAAGCACCAGAGCAGAAATGTTCCATTTTGTGCCTTCTAAGAAATTTGGTGGTTTGACTCCACCCCCCCACCCCACCCCCTGCTCTTTGTTGCTAGAATTTTAAAAGCTTGAATTTGGAATAGTCTTGCATTTCCTCATGTCTGTGTGTCTCACCTCAGTGCCATTAAAAGTCATGACACGTAATAGAGAAACAGCTGTGCAGGAAACTTCAGGCATCTGTTTAATATTAATTGCATGTATTCCTAAAAAGTCATAGCATGTTTTTAAAATTTCACTGCACATCTGGTGCGTCACCGCTTAGGGGTTTTTTTTAATAGTTTTTATCTGTGAGTCACTGAGAATTATCAGCCACAAGCTGGCCAGACAACGGGGAGATACACAGGCAAGTAAAATGGAAGAGACATTTCTAAATAGCTTCTAAGAAACCACAGCTCTGAACAAAAATGACAAAGCAACACTG
The DNA here is from genome assembly GCA_033628505.1 of Tringa tobata. NCBI lineage: Eukaryota > Metazoa > Chordata > Aves > Charadriiformes > Scolopacidae > Tringa > Tringa tobata. The sequence goes on along the minus strand of JAHREE010000395.1, from coordinate 2,821,721 downwards.
AGTGTTAGCTGCCCGTCAGCAGGCACCAAGCTACAGGGAGTCTAGGTTTAGGGAAGGAGAGCATATTCTATTAACAAACACTGTATGATTTAAAAGATGTATCTTCCATGTGAATCCTGTCCCAGACTGTGAGGTAGGATTCGTTTCTCAGCCAGAGGAGGAGGAGTTCTCCTGCAGCCACTCAAAACCCCCCAACTTGTCCTCTTCTGCTATACCTCTTGCCCACTCTGACCCCAGCCTACTTGCACTTAACCATGAACTGCTTTTCCTGAAGACTTAGCAAGTCTCACGTTAAAGAAAGCGGTCTCTTGAAGATCAGGTGAAAGGCGCGTTCCTCAGCCTGACACAGCCCTGCAAAGCCTCCACCTCCAGGAGGTCCTCCCACCGCTCTGCCCTGCCCTAGCCCAGGGGACCATGGAGCCGCAGCCCCCCGAGGAAGGCATGGCAGCTGGTCCCACTGGCGTCCATGAACTTCTGAAAGTTATGCTAAGCCTCTGAGAAGCTTTTTCTGAATGAATGCTCGATAAAGGATTTTTGCACATTTTTCTATATGTGCGTCCACTGGGAGGCAAGTGCCACTATGAACGACTCCTTTTTCATTTGAGAGATCTTTTTGCAGGAGCTCGTCTCATATACCGCTCACGTCAGGGTGTTTCCCACTGTCAGCTGTTTGAAATATTTCCTGAGTGGTGACAACTGGTAATTAAGTCAAATGATGGTTTGAGTTGTTTATTAATGCATAAAAAAAAAAGGACTACAAGACATAGGTTTGTAAAAACACAGCTTTGCCAGTGTTGCTGAGCAGGTGCATCCCACAGCGAGCTCAACATAGAGAAATGCGGCAGTAGGTCTGGGGTGTGCGCCTGCCTGGGGCTCGATGCAGGAAACGGGGGGACCCGCAGGGGCTGGGGCGAGGGGAGGCGGGAGGGAAACCACGGGCACGGCTGTCACCCCAACGTGCTGCAGCAGGCACCCGCGCCACGCATGAGAGGGCGTCTGTGGGAGCAGCGTTCCTCAGTCCCACACTTTGGAGGTAGAGAATGAAGCCTAAAGTTTTACTCTTCTAGAGAAAAAGTTCTCTACTCAGAAGCCTTACAACTTTCTACCTTTGAAAGGGTTCCTCTGGAATCAACCTTTCATTTCATACTTTCCCCCAGCTCTGAGGGAAGTCCTCATTTTGGGCTACACTTCACAGTTGGTTCCTGTGTTTGTAATGGGGTGAACAGTCTTGAGTGCCATGGTCCTCTTTGGAGGGGGGCTTCTAGTTCGGAGACGGTGGGCTGGGTGTCCCAGCAGCTGTGAGCTCAGTGTAGACCCCACTTCACACCTCTCCGCTCACCAGTAAGCGGTGGTCTTACTGTCTCCTTGAAAATTGCTTTGCATTTTTCAGATGGGGAAGACTTGCAACATCCGAGGGTGAGTGGGAAGGTATGAAGTGGGTCTTCTCCAGAGGTGCAGGACACTTCTCCAAGTGTCCATTGCTTGATCACCTCCGTTTGCATTGTTAGAACAAGGAGTACCTTCCAGTCCTTTATTTTTCCAGTCTTAAAGTGTGTGGCTCTCTATTAAAACCTATTACACTTCTGCTAAACAAGTTTTAGGAACCCACAGACAAGAGGAACTCTGGGCCACTGGGAATGAGGGAGGGGGCAAAAAGGGGGAGATTAAGCAGCAGTGCAATGTATCCACCATGTGAGAGGGGAAGAGAGAAGGCTTCTCTGAGCCTCTGCCTGGGAACCCAGCGGGTGCCAGCTCTGGCAATTGTTTGGAGCCAAGTGTGTTTTGTCTTGATGTTTTTACAGATATGGATGAAATTTAATTCCTGGCAGAGAGCAAGTATATTATTTGTGGATAGAGTTGAAGGGGGACAACACAGAACCGGCGGAGCATTATTTTAAAATGATTTTAGTGAACAGCTGCAGTCGCAGGCTGCAGTAGAGAAAGAAAAAGCTCAGGGGACTCAGGGCAGAGAGAGTATTTAACCTGCAGAATCACCACAGCCCAAACGCAGAGGCAAGGGTGGGTCTTCACATCCCAGTTGTCCCCCCTGGCCCTCATCAACCTCACGCTGCTGGGGAAGGACACGAAGAGAAGCCCAGCTCAGGCTCCTCTCCTGGGACAGGGGCAGGGAGCATTACAGGGAGCATTACGTGGCTGCCACTGGTGGTATCAGCATATGCGCTGGTACAGAAGGAAAGATCCTTTAATGTGATAAGGAGCTATCTACGCCAGAATTAAACCCAGCCAGTCATGCTAAATCTCTCTGAAAATACCTGCTGTGGGCAGAAGGGCAAGCCTGACCCTGGAGCCAAGATGCAGGGGGGACCCGAGATCCCCTCTGCGGCCAGGCCGGGCTGGGACATCGCAAAGCCAGGCTACGGCACTTTGGGGGGAGCAAACTTGTGTGCTTTTCTGAAACGGAGTCACTTTCCTCCCTGACTGGTGCCCTGAGGGCACAACCCCTGGCACTCTCTGCCTGCTGAGGCTGGTAAACAGGCGCTGGGCAGGCTGGGTGACTGCCACCGCGGCCACCGGAGGGGCCATCCCGGCACACAGCAGCACTTCTTTGCCCTGGGTGGGAATGCCAGCGAGGCGTCCCGACCTGCCCTGGCTCAGGCTGGGCTGGGATCACTGTCTAAGACCTTTTCCTCAGTTAGCAAGAGGTGCCAGGATCCGCCTCAAAATCAGCGAAGGAAATAGATCTCGCCAGGGCAATTGCAACCAGGGACAGGTTAAAGGCAGGAGAAGCGCCGAAGGAACCACCCAACATGGATCTTCGGGTGTTTTTCTCCTCGCCGGCGTGCCTCACCTTAAAGCAACTTTCTCCTAGCATGACTTCACCCCGCGCTGCTTTCGCTGCTGGCACACAGCAACACGCTGCGAGAGCTAAAAGCCTGTCTCCGGCGTATGCCTCAGCGCAGCGGGACGGCCAGGGACAATGGGGACAGCACGGTCAGACAGCCGGCGTCACCACGCTCCCGGCCGCCACGTGCCCGTGTGTGTGTGTGTGTGTGTGTGTGTGTAGAGGCAGAGGATTCCCACCGCACCGGCGGTGTGTGCAAAGGGGCAGAGCTGTCATTAATTTATAGTCTGGGGCCGCTTGCCTTCACGCAGCGATTGTTCTGGCAGCGCAGGACGACGGTCGGCGGTGCTGCCAGGAGGGGGGTAAGGCTCGCAGCACACCGAGTCCTGCGGGACACGTGGGTGCAGAGCGGGTTGCGTGAAGGCCGGGGCCGGGAGGGCAGGGGGGATGCCAAGGCGGCCGGAGGGGGGGACCCGGGCACGGTGTGAAGGCGACCGGCCAAGCCGTCGCAAGAGAGAGAGAGCGAGCAGCGCCCGGCGCGCAGAACAAGATCTGTTCAATTCCATCAGTCAGCACTCTCTTCCAGAAGATGACCTATTGAACATTTCCAGGAATAGCTGTGCCAAGCCTGTCGACTGTTTCTTGGAAATACACTCAAGAAAAATGGCTTCCTTCCAGTAGGGATCTGCAGAAAGCCTGGACTGGATCGCAGCTGCAGCCAGAGGCCGAGAGGGCGATGCTGTCGCAGCAGCTCTTTGGGGAGCGGAGGGTGCGGGGGCCAGGGTGGAGGGGATGCGTTTTCTCCCCTTTCTCCTCCTCCTTTCTCATCAGATGAGAACAACTGGGCAGGAAGGGGTGACTTTTATATTTTTTTGTGGATCGTCTCAGCTCACTAGTATGTGTATCCTTACGTGCGGTCTCCAGCAGTAGGCAGATAGGAAAACCTGCGGTGCTGCACAAGACTGGGCTGTCAGCCCGCCACACACCCTACCTGGGCTATTCCATAGGCAATCACTGGCATCTGCTGCCAAGCCCGGCACAGGCCCCCACAGTCATAACTCGCACCCAGCGTGGTATTCTTGGAATTCCCTTATCTCTTTATTGCTGGAATTAACACGATAACCTGACGTTATTGCTGTGGTACCGAGGTTTGACTCCCTGCACCGATGGCTGCGTGGGTGGTAGGGTGGGGAACGGGGTTGAAACGTGCCCTTGGGTGGCCCTGTCCTGGCTGGAGGGTCCCACCGGCTCCAGTCGACTGACAGGGAGAGGGGCTGCAAGTCGCAGGCGATGGGTGGTACCTGCTGGGGCCTGTCCCCATCATGCTCACCATCACCTGCACCCCTGCCGTTGCCAAACCCACCCCTCTTATCCCATCTGGAACCAACGATGTACAAACCAGGGTTACGCACTGACCAGAGTTGAAATTTCAAGTAATTGTCTTGAATTTACATGTTTACAATGTGGCACCAGTGAGGCAGATGGCTTTTGCAAAGTGGGGGTTCGAGTCCCTCCGCACATCTCACTGGTCCCTTTCCACCGCCATCCTCCAACATGCGTCTGGGTGAACAAAACCTCGTGGAAATGAACACTTCCCCACCGCCGGGTGAAGCCGGGCAGATGCTGCTCCGCCACCTGAGAGAGACTGTAGAGGTGCCTTTGCAACAGAGGTTGCTCTGGATTGACTCCAGATCTGGATTTGCATTGGGTCCTTCCTGACGAGTTACAAATAAACCAAAGTAATGGGATCTGGCATGGCTTGGCAGACTGTTAATAGGATATAGAGTCTTTCGTTTCTGGGTCATTAATTCAAACCAGCCCAGATCAGTAGTGGCCACATTTTGTTGCAGTCTAATAGCTGTATAATAACCTCTCTGAACAGAATTATGGAGTCCATCACCACAATTTATTTTAATTATAATTACTTTTGTTGGCTGTCTCAGCAAAGAAACCCAGGACCGAATGTGCCCCGAAGTGGGAGCTCCCCTGGAGAAGCAGGGTCAGGTGGTAGCTCTTTCTGCAGCAGCCAAGTGCAGCCCCCGGGGCTGTTCCTCCGTCACTCTTTACAAGGCGAAGTTCCCCGGCGTGCGGAGAGACCACCTGAGCAGTAAGCATCTCTGCAGCTATTAAAAACTGGGCTCCAGATGTAGCCTCCAGCTTAGAAAGTCCCTGCAGCCCCTGATTGACTTGTTGGAAGCGTAGAATCCCTCTATAGTTGCTTACTTTCTTTTATTCTTTCCAAAGCATCTGTTACTGGCGACTCTCTGAGTCAGGACACCGGCCTGGCCGAGTCCGTGTTTGACCGAACAGGGATCTTTTTTCTTTCTTTTTTTTTTTTTTTAACATTCTTGTATTGGGAAACCCTCAAAGAGGACATTAATGATATTCAGTGCACTTGTCTCGAATCTATGCACACTTTTACCCCTAAATTCACACATGCACTTGTATATGCTGAAGCATACCCAGCATTTGTTTGCATTTTTTGTATGGTCCAGTAATTAAAAAACCCTTTGAATGATTTATAATTCCTTTGTGAGGAAGGAGAGCTGTACTGCTTTTTTTTTTGCCTCTTTCTGTGTCAAATCCAGTGGGCTGGCAACCATCTCCTTTCAAAAATTAACTAAAATAAGCTTTCTGTTTTCCTGGGAGGAATATTTTCATGTTTCTTTCTGGGTGTGGTCAGAATTTTTGGCAGCGCTTTGCTGAACTGAAGCGTGTGCCTGACTAATGCAGCAAACAGGCTCGTACACCATGCCGCTTGCACAGATTATTCCTTTCATACCATCAGATCGCATCATTTGTAACTCGTTGTAGAGATTCCAAAGAGCCCCGGAGCTTGGTGCTAAGTCCACTCTACGTGTAGACACTTTCAACGTAAGGCAGAAGGGTCTGGGGGTAATGCTGTGAAATGCATGTATAGAATGGGAGTGGCAGAAAATGCCACCACCTGAGTGTCAGGGAGTCTATAAAGGAATTTATCTGCAAGGGCAGCTTTTCATCAATGGCTTGCCTGCAGCAGGGTCATTTGTCACAGCTGACAGTTTTCACTGGATTGCATCACTAGCTGTGCCACTCCAATTCTGGGCTTTTAAAAATATTATTATTAAATGTATTGTTCTTTTAAAAGAGGGGCTGAGGTCCTTTCTTCACTAAATGAACAAACAGAACCGTGAGCATCTCCTGGCTGACTTGGCAGTGTCCTTCCGGGCAACTCTAACTCAGCCACCACGGTGTCCGCTAGCAAGGGTTGTGTTTAGCACTTTTTCTTCTAGTTTTCCTGGTAAGGAAGGCTTCATTGTGAGTATTAGTTTGCACCATTATGTCTGAGTGGTCTCCAAGCCTTGCTCCCACCCCTGCACCTGTGTTGCATGGTTGCTGGCTGTCCATTGTGGACCCAGCCTTGAGATTAACACCTACAAGTGAGTATCAGAGAGCTGAAATGGGATGGAAGAGCAGGAGATAGACCCCCGGGACCCTCTTTTGAATGCAGGCAGATTTTTGAGACCTCTTATTCCTCACAGGGCTCCATTCTCATTGCATTGACAATACAATGGTGTTAATGCTGGCATAGAGAACTAATTTTGAAGTCCAGCTTTTTCAGATGGACGAGAGACACTCGCAAACTATTTGCTATGTGCAAGCGGCTTAAACTGGACACAGACTAAAGCAAAATCCTTTCAACCACTTCAAGCACAGAGTGCCATTAGAGTAGCAAGTGCAGATACCTTTTGGATAATACAGAGGTTTACATGTGGCACTATGAACTGGGATAAATCTTGGAAAAGCATAACTAGGAGCTTAGAGGAGTTTGGAAACCAGTGGTAGTAAATAAAATAAACAACTGAAAACCTCAGTGCCTATCAAAGCATGAGTGCTGCAAGGTATCTTATAGATCTTAGCTTTATTAAGACAATCATCAACATTCCTTTGCCAGTGACAAAGGGAAACAAGCCCTTCAATGAACAAAAAAACTTAATGGGGTTTGCAAAGCTATTGCAATTTATTGTGGAGGCTGCCGTTCATTTGCCAGTCATGGGTATAAAATTAAGCTATTATAGGAAACTTTCCTGAGCAGTAACAGCACAATTCTCCTGCAAAAGCATGATCAAAGTAGACCAGTAGCTTAACCGATGATTATATGAAGAGTTCTGTGCTCATTTTTGGGAAGAACATGCTGACCAAAACTGCCCACAACCCCTTTCAATACCACTGAAAGGAGCTGTAGAGAGCTGTTAGACCGTCTAGGGCAGGAGCACTGGTACCTAAAGGCTGAGGCTGGGGATTGTGCTGGAGCATGGGCCTTGCCTCGGGGCAGCCCCACTCCTTGTCTCTCTGCAGTTCTCCAGGGCAGGTGTGATGGAGGAGGCTGGTGTCTCACCCCAGCATGGGTCCAAACGGGGCAGAACAACAGCCCTGTGCTGGGCATGCCTGAGGGGTCTCTGAGCAGGGCAGCGTGAGACAGAAGGTATCTGTGAGAGTCACGCACGGAGATCATGAGATGTGACCACTCAGATGTAGATGGAGCAAGGCTGAGGCTGGACTGATGAAAATCAGCATTGGTGGCTGCCTGCCACTGTACTTCCCAATTCTTTCAGCAGCCATTTCCTAAGAGTACATGAAGATCCGCCCTGCAGGACTCTCCAGGTTTTGGTCTGGCTTAGATTTAACCCAATGAGATTGTAAGTGGGAAAAGGCTAGAGACAACCCTTGGGCTAATTTCTGAAGCAACCAACAAGAAACCTAATTATACTGACCTTGGTGACAGTGTTGGTAATTTGACCACTTATTCCCCAAGAACTGCACTGAGATCAGCAACTCGTGTCCCATGGGTGATGAAACAGCCATCCTGGGAGACAAACTTTTGGTCACCACCAAGAAATCCTGGCTTTCAGTCCTGAATTCTGCCATCTGGTGACATGACATTGCCAAATCCTCATGGGCGCCATGGGATTGCTCTGTACACAGTCTAAATGATGTGTAGGCATATCTAGCTAGGTCAAGAGAGGCAACCCACAAAGCGTAACAGCAGTGTCCCAAGCCTTTCTGTTGACTGTAGAACACATTACCCTTAACATATTGATCAATCCCCATTTAGGAAAGATGTAATATGGATGTCTTCCATGTTTCCTGCCAGCTCTTGCACAAAACGGCTATTGCGTATCTCTCCAAAGATGGTGCATTTTAAGTGGAGGTAGGAGCTCTCAACGAGTTCCAAGCCACCTCGTGATCCCCCACTGATGTATACTACAAAAATGGACGGTCTCATTGCTATTTGAGCACAGATGTGGAAGCTGTTTCCTTATACAAGTCTGTTGGGCTAGCCATTTTGATTCTTCCCACCATTTAAAGGAGGAAACTAATTCTTTTATTCTTCCTACACCCCTGGTTGGAATTCTAAGCGTTATCAGAGTCTTCCCTGCAGAAAACCAAAAATGCCAGATTGCAAATTCTTTGCAAATGAAGCCAAGCTCTCTATTTCACTTCATTTTATATCTAGCAGTGAGCTCTTTTGTACACTGATTTCCTAAGGTAATTTCATTTATGGAACTGTGCTGTCCCTGGGTGTCTGTCAGATTTGTGTCTTCATAGATTTGACCAGGTTGGCTAGATTCTGCCTTATTTGACAGGGAGGTAGAAATCTCAAAGATTCTGCAAGTCTTGGGATAACAGGCAGCTACGGAGAGGAAGGAGAGGTAAACTCATGGCCATTCTGAGAGGAAAGCTTCTATACAGTGGAGCATTTATTTTATCTAACGTTTATAAGTCTATAGAGCATAGTACGTGCTGCCGTCTGTCCAGGTCGCGACAGGAATGTTGAAAGCAGTTGATGCAGAGACGGGATAAGGGTGTGAAGGGAACGAGGAATCTAGGAGATGTTGGAAGGATTGAAAGTCTCGTAGCAGGGGGTAGTCATTGGATTTCGAAGATGGGAACTAGATTTGCTGTGGCACAAGGGGACAAAGTGGAGGGAAGGCAGGGACAGGGAATGCAAACCCCCAAGGAAGCGGCCGCACCTGGAACAACACTTGCCTCTAACACCCATTGCACTAATCTTCCACTCCATCTCTTCCCCGCCAGCAGCAACTGCCCATAGGCCCTATCAGAGAACTATCCATTCTCCTCCTGTTAGCACAGTTTGCTATTTTCCAGATGCCTCTGCCTAGTCGCCATTGACAGCAAATCCCCTGTACACCCTATCCTGTAGACCATGGATACATTATTTTACCCTTCTTCAGGCAGACTGTGTCGTTCATGAAGTCCTCTAGGTCCACATGCCTGAAAGAGATAATATTTGTGCACTCCAGCAGTTTTCTTTGCTTCTGTTAAAGAGGGCACTTCTCTCTGCACTGCTGTTCCTTTCTGGGCCACCACAGTTTTGTCTGCACCAGCTGGTGCGAGCTGCCGTAGGGCTGCTCTCAAGACCAAACTTGCCTGTGCTGCATGTGAGCCAGCAAGAACAGCCACAGGTGTGGCCAGGACTCCTTCTCCGAAACACTCCTGCCTGCGTGGTGGGGCAGAGGACAAGACCAGGGAAGCTCCAGCTGATGCCCCTTCAGAGATCTGGCTCCCGCCTGGGAGCTAATCCACTAAATCCACTCTTGTTGCCAGTGCTCTTCACTGTTCCTCGTAAGGTAGTGCCTTAATTAAAATCCCATAGTTTAGTCTGGTAGGCTACCTTTTAAGTACTGGCCACTTAATTCAAGTTTCCTAATCAAATAATGCTTGGGTCGAAGGCGCTGCTGGAACACACCGGGCTCACGTCTGAGCCAGGGGCTGCAGTGCAAATGGCAGCCTCGTGCCTGTCTGTGTAACGAGGGCTCATTCTTATCTTCCCGATTTCCTTTCACTTTCTGCTTTTCTTTTGTGGTCAGCTTGAAGTGTAATTTTGAAACTCAGTTGTCTGTCTTCTGGTGCACTCACATCAGAATTTTGGTTTGAAGTCTCTTAGAAAGAATTGCAGAGGTGTGCTAACAATTAAAAGGTGGTTTTTAAAAAACAAGCTTGGCCTAAAACCTGAGAGACTTGAATGCTGTCAACAAGAACAAGAAGTGCTTCAGACCTGAGGTTCATTTTAATGTTTGTCAGCTCACATCTGATTAGGTCTGAGTCTGGAATGAGAACGCATTCTCACAGGATGCTTCAGGGGCAAAACCCTGGGCAATGGCTTCGAGCTCTCACCGCACTTCATAGCCCTTGGTGTTTTGGAGCAACATAAGGGCCCGAGAAGATGCTGTGCTGCGATGTCTCACCCTGGCAGCCCGCCCACCCTCCACACAAGGTGGCCATGGGTAGTGCTGGAGCAAGGTGGGCAGCACAGAGAGCGTGTGTCCTGCTCAGTGCCCCGGCACCGAGCACCCTGCCAGGGTCTGGAGCCCCTTTGCCTGCCTCTACCTTCTTCTGCTTGGTGCAGAGGAATCTGTGCTGAGGTGGCTGCTGGAGGCAACTCCTGAGCTTCCTGAAGCTGTTGCTGCCTGCTTTCTGGAGGGATGCATTACCAGAATGACTTGTTTGTGAAATTATTCAGTGGTGCACATACGCACACATGGTACCACAAATGGGCACGGAGGATCACAGACACTCTACCTGAAAAATACATGGCTTTTTTTTTTCTGACTTTCCATCCCCTGAGATTTTCATGTTTTGTGGCACAAGGAGATGGCATCTTCCCATTTCAAAATACAGACAGCCAGAATACCTGTTCCTCCCCCTCTCTTAGGCTCAAGTCCCCACCAACAGGTTTCTTGTGTTTCTCTCTTCCATTACTCAGACTGGTTGAGTTGCTGCTTACTCATTCTGGAATTACAAAATCCGTACTTTTACTCACTGAAGCAGGTACCTAGCTCTGTAAACACAACACAATGAAGTCTTTCTTTGCTTTGTTATGGATAAAGGGAGATTAAAACAAAATAGACAGAGACAACACACGAGGAGAAGGCAATAACTGCTCCCTCAGCAAACAAGACACACATATGGAGAAGGCAGGAATTTTTCACAGACTGGCTGCTTAGATGGCTCTTTGTGTCTTGCTTGCTCACAGTCCTTCCTCCTGCTAAGCAGGGGGTGCACCTTCTGTCCCCTCAGCCCTGTGTATGGACAGACCCTACAGATCCAGGCAGAGGAACATGCTGGGCTCTGGCTGCCTGGTTGCTTACACCTGCAGTGGCTGACCCTTTCCCTGGGTTAGCTTTAGGCTGCGGCAACTCTGCAAAGCCAAAGCACTTCTCCAGAGGCCTTTTCGCTTTCAGGAGTCCTGCATCAACTTTGCAGACACCTGTACGGCCAGTAATTTAGGACAGCATTTATACATGCCAGTGAAGATGGGAAGCTGCCATCCACAAAGGCTTTTTATAGCACGTACTGCCCGCTCCCACACATGCTGGGCAAGGAGCCTGCCCGTGCTCCTCGTCACCAGGAAGGGAACACAGCAGTTTTGGTATCCTTATCAAGCAAGAAACTGAAAGTTCGTGCTCCCATCCAGTTTTTGCAATGGTACAAGGAGAAAAGATAGCTTATGGAAAAAATAACAAACAGGTGAGTCAGCCTGGCAAGCCAGCCACACCTGCCCAAGGCTGCAGGTGGCAGAGGGAAATCTGCAGTGATCCTGTGAAAGCTGTCAGGACTCAACGACGAGAGAAAAGGATATCTTAGTAAAGCAAAGTTCACCCTCCAGAGTGGCCTCCCCAAAGCATGTCTTCGCAGTCAGGAGCAAACAGATGCAAGCGAGCCCTCGTCCCCAAGCCCTGCTGCCACAATAGCGTGTCGCTGTGCCCTCGCCGGTGTAATGTGTTGCAGTCAGTGCTGTGCTAACACAGGGCTGATCCCGAGCTGGCTGGCACCCCTGGCACCCTGGCAGAGCAGCAGGGCTCTCTCTGCACCTGCTCATCCGACACACTGAGGCTGGAGCAGGCGTGCAACCTAATACACGCCGGGGCTGCTAGAGCATGGACCTGTTCTCTTGTTCCACTGCTGCCTTTTAATTGACTTTCCCTCCCGACTCTGCTTTCACCCAGTCTGGGCCGGTTTGTGTCTCAGCATGCTGGTAACAAAGTGCCACCCCTTGGTTGTGCCTATGGAGGTAGCAGGGGCCAAGAGAGGTGTGAAAGGGCCACCTGAGTGTTTGGGAAAAAAGCCCCTGTTGGCTGTCTTGTAGCTCACTTGTGGGGTGGTCTCTAGACTTTTCTGTACAGTGGTTCCCACCACAACCAGAGAATCCATATTGATTAAAACTAAACACAGGAGAGGGTGAGGATCACAGCCCCTGCCTCGTGGGCTTGCTGATCTTTGGGAGAGTCTTGAAATGGACACTGCATTTGAGAGACACGGGATTCCCAAGCTGGTGTAGCGTGCAGCAAGCCATGTCTCAGGGAAGAAGCTGGAACCCATTAGGAGTAACTGCTCAAACAAGAATCCTCTATTCATTCCCAAAACCTGCTGGCTGTGTGGAGAACAGGAATGTTTGCTATTACACCCAACAATTATCCTCTCAGATAACACCATCGGTTATGCAAAAATTGCAATAAACTTTTTTTTCCCTTTAGGAAATGGGTAAAAATGGATGCTTTCACCAGGCAAGCTCCTCTATTTAAAGCTAGTGCTTGCAAGGCAAAGCAGGCTGCAGCCTGAAGCAGCAGCCTGCCCCTGGCCCCAAAACAGCCCTGCTGCCTCTTCCTCCAGCAAAGATGGCGAGCAGTTTTCCAACACTGAGCTTTTCTCAAGCTGTGGGTGCCATCCTGCCTTTGTCCTGCCCAGCTCACAGCCAGGCGGGAGCATCCCCATCCCTCTCAGGAAGCCTGAGCCCAAGCCCCTTTTGGAGCTTCAAAGCTCCCACCCCACCTGCGCCCATGGGGATGCTCAAGTATCCCCCACCCGTTTCCCAAGACCTAAAGCTCCTTCCACTCCCGCACACAACATCCTTTATAAGTTCTGCCCATTACTCAGTGAGAGTGTGCACCTCTTATGGTTGCACATGTGGTTTTCCACCGAGTGTGTTGTGGCTCTGGCTACCCTCCGCAGCAGGTCTGCACACCAGAAGCACTCAGAGAAGTGTTTGATGCTATAAACTTGCCATGTGTACTAATTCAGAGATCATCTTTACCATCTGTCCCCATCTCATACGATGTGATGAGAAGTGTCTAACTCCTTCCCAGCCCAGCTGCAGCACTAAATCAGGACTGCTGTGTTAGGAGGAGCAGCAAAGAGTTGTGAGGTGGTATTTTTAGGACTAGTCTCTCCTGAAGCACAGGGTCCTGCCTGCACAGGACTTGTTTGGAGGTGTATGGGAGCTGCCATAAACACACTTTCCAAAAAGCTACACTCAGCTCTGTCCTATGGGGTGGAAGGGAGGCAGCAGCACCCACCGGGTAGCAGAGGGGGCCCAGCAAATGGTGGAAGGTGCTTGGGGTGGTTGTCCCTGCAAGGACTCACGCCACACTCATGGCACAGGACATTGCTCTGTGTAGAGGGGTCACTCCGAGCACCATGTGGCACCTGGGGTGCCTCCGGGTGGTCACCCTGCAAGGTTCATGCACCATGGGCCAGCTGGGTGTGGGGATGTGGGCATGATGGGATGCTTTGCCCTTTTTCCTCCTGGGCATGTGTCCTCCTGGTGGGACCAGGAATGGCACCAAACCTGTCCCCTGGTACGCTCTCAGTGCTGATAATTCATCAAAAACTGAATGGTGTCACAATGGCATGCATTCCTGAAGATTTCCTCTTTTTAATTTGTACTGACTTCGAGAATTGTTCAGTTTTTGGCAGCCCAATGAACTAGGTAGCACTGATGACAGTGACCCTAATGATGTTTTTATTCCAGGTTGGCCATTCGATGCCAAAAACAGCGTGCAGGTTTTCACCAACTGGCAGACAAGCTACAGTGAAATCCTCAGCCCAGCTTCAGTCTCATTGGCTTTAAACGAGAGCAAAAAGAGACCAAAAATAATCCTAGAACCGTCTCTTTAAGGGTGTGCAAGTGTCTAATAGCTTTAAAATCTGTGTAAGTTGGGGGTATCTAAATGCCTTTAATTTTCATTGGTTTCAAAAGAGACTACACACCCGAAATCCTTAAGAAATGCAGACTTTCCTGATATAATTGCATCTCCTATGGCTTTAATTTTTCTTTGTCTTTCCATGTTTACGTCAGTAAAAGCTTTTGCAGGGGCAGAGTTCAGTTGGGAAACCTTAGTTTAGCCAGTCCTATACTGAAACAATCCATTTTTAGCACTTTGATATCAGTATAACTATGTCCAGTCTTCAGGGGTCTTGCTACAATTATCAGCTTAAGACTGGTTCTTGAAAATCTCTGCCCCCAGGATGCAAGTCTGAAGCTTGTGCTCGGACGTTTCTCCTGCTTTAACAGCTGGGTGGAAAAGTCGAAAATCCATCAAGAGTACACAGACATAAAAACAGTAAGAGCACGAGTAAGGGTAAGCTCTCGGGTTCCCAGGTGCCCCAGTGATATTTGAAAATGGCCCTTAAGCTCTGCAGTGGATCTGAAGCTGAGCTGAAAGGTCTGAAACAACCCGGAAGTGGAACCACTGCAGCCCACAGAGGTAAGGCCGCGGTATTGATGGCCCGAAACCGGTGTGGGTCAGGAAGAGCAGCTCGCCCTGAGCTATGACAAATCACTGAGACGGGTATTCTAGTAAAAAATTTCCCTTAAGTCATAACTTATTTACAGTGCTGTTACTGCACAGCCGTATCTAATCCTGTTACAAAAGATTCTGCGAAACACAAGAGATTTTGAGCCTAGTCATGCCTGAGGTAAATTCAAAGAAAGAGTCTTAATTTTTTGTTGTCAGAACAACATGCAATAATGCCTCCAGTCAGGAGCCTGCAAAGGAGGGGACCAGGGGGAGGATGAGTAATTGCAAGGAGAGGTGGAAGAAGGGTGCTGGGAGGTGCAGGCATTGCCCATCCCTGCTGCCCCACAGCCGGCCAGGTAGGGCAGGCTCCATGTAACTCCACCGTGGGTGTTTAAAACAAACCCAGTTAGTAAAAAATAACCCAGGAGACTCATCACACATTAGCCAAAGCAGTAAAAACCTCTGTAACTTTCTGCTCCCTTCAGGTTACCAAGTCAGCTAACGCTGGAAGAGGGCTGAGAAACACTAACGGCTCTTCATTGTTAAGCCGCCTGAGCAGCTGAACTGCAGAACCGTTTCCAGAGCTGCAAGGCAGGGAAGTGGTGGCCAAAGAGGGTGTTTTGGTCATCCAGGGGCAGCTAATCTGAGGCAGAAAGGCAAACCACAACCTGGAGGACGTCATGACGAATTAGTGAAAGCAAGCCTAAAATACCACCGGTCCTTAGTCCCACATGCAGACCGCTGGAGCACAGCTGGAGTGCTGGATATCTAAAGGGGGTTTCTTCCCTTACCAGGTAGGTTTGGGCTGGTCAGATGCCCCCAAAACACCTGACATCTCAACCCACCAGCGCTGCTCTAGCTTATGGCTTCACCCAAGCTGAAGGGAGAAGCGAGCACGTTACCAAGCTGTAGCTCATTTGATCACTGTTGATGGCGAGGCCTGGGGCATTGCCAGCAAGGCAAAAATCTGGTCCCCAGGGCCCATCACTGAGCACAGCACTGGGGGGTGATGACTGCAAACCAGATAAACTGTGTGTCAAGTTTTATTTCTAACCACAGTGTCCAAGGGTTTGTAACATCCAAGGACTTGTTCTATGTATCAAACAAATTTAGACCACATTTAAGGAGGTGGAGGGCATTGCTTCATGTTTGGATTTCACTTCAAGCAAGTGGAAATACAAAATCTGAAGGACTGAAACACATGTGAATGTGTGAATCTCTGTGTGAAGAAAAGGAGACGTCTGTAGGGAAATATAAGTGATGTGAAGTCACTTTACAGGCCTAGAAACCCTAAATATGTCCCAGAACATGTAACTCTTCCCCCCAGCAGTACCTCCTAATCCTTCCCCCAGGCTCGCAGGCCAGGTCTGTCCCCCATGGCACGGCTGCCCCTCTGCTGAGGTTGCAATGAGCTCCGCCAGGCAGTTTTACAACAGTCTGAGAGTACTTTCATGTGTAAAATCACATGGAGACCCTTCATTTCCATGGGATAAAGAAACCTTAGGATAGATAATGATTTCTGCCATTAGTTATTTTGATGCTTTTTGATTATTTGATTATGTGTGCTCTTCCCAGTCCTCTGTGGTGCAGAGTTCATTATTTTACTTCCTTCCACTGAGGTACAGCCTTGTGGAGTAAATGCTCTGCTAATATCAATTAAATTCTAGTAGGAGTAAGCTTCCTTGATGGTAAAATTAATGGCCACATTATGGAGCAAATGCGAAACAACTGCATGTAATAGAATTATTTTGGATTACTGCTGCTACAACTGCCAGCAGATAGCCAAGCTCTTTCAGCACTCAAAATTACAAAGACTAGCTATCTTTGATTACGAAGCACAGGGTATGAAATGAAAAACAATACCTAATGTTATTAGCTTCTGGAGAACAAGTATTTGGGGGGAGGAGAGGCACCATAATTTTGATCTTAATTTTTCTTGTACAAATAGTTTCTAGAATTTCTATCAGCATTCACCAGCTCGGGGAAATGCAAATGGAACTATTTAACAGACATTTGGCTCCTCAGTTTCCCAATTCTCTGTCTGTGTGTTTGTATGTGTGTAGGAGAGGACATGCGAGTGCCCATTTTCTCCTCACAGTTATATTTCATGTATATTCATTTGGAGTAAACATTTTTCAAATGCAGTGAAGTGCACAAATCAGGTTTTGTTAAAAGCAGCTGTGGATAAATGTTGCAGTTTTTGGAAGATGGAGAAATTAACTGCGCTTTTCAAAATGTATGATAATAAGGTTTTAAAAATCTCTGGTTTGTGTATGATGGAAAGGTTACAAACACTCAGCTGTGTCTGTCTGCAGTGCCTGTGGGAAAATGAAAATTAACGGTATTTAACATTCATTTGAAAATGCATTTAGCAAAATCAAATGAATGATACAAGGATTGGAAAGACTGAATGCAAAGCCTGAGTCTATTGCAAAAGCTGTCTTCCAACTTCTGCAGGAAACACTGGGGGAGTTATTGATGTTTTAATTGTTATAATAAAGCTAGAGAAAAATCTGCTCAGAAGTATCCAAAGCGATACGGCTTTGCTTATCTTAATTATGGCAAGGCATTTGTCCGGCATGTTAGCCCTGCCAAGGGAGAGGTCCAATCAATGCTTACACCTGGGAAAGGGACTCACATTTAGTGATGGGGGACAATAGTACTCCCGTGCTTTCACTGGGTGGGATAAGGGACTGTGGGCAATGACTGGTTCTAACGGAACAACCCGGTCACTTTAAATTGCCCCGTTTGGGGGAGAAGGGGGTGGCCAGCATGTCACACGGAAAATCTCAGCGCCGATTTTAGCTCAGGCACTGTAACGTGGCCACTGTCACCGGAACATTAGATCCTGGGGTGCCTTGCTTGTCACCATCCCTGCAAGCTCCAGAGCTGCTGGCAGGGGAGCCGAAGCAGCCCCCTGTCCCTGGCAAGCTGGGTGTGTGCAGAAGTAGGAGTTGGCCTGCTTGTCTGGAGAAAAGGCTTATGAGCTTTGCAAGACTCGAAGAAGGTGTCGGGTTTAGGGTTGTGAAATCTTTCCAGTGAACTAAGGAAGTTTCCTAAACATTGGAATAATCCCTTATTTCCTTTTGAGTCCTTGGGAACTGGTGTTTTCTCTCTTTCACTCTGAGTGGAAATGCCCTCTATTAGACAAATCAGTCTGCTGCAAACCCTCTTCCCCTCTATTAGGTGCCAGCAATTAAGTACCTCTCGTCGCATGTCAGATGTGTGCACCAGGAACCTGGAGCTGCAAAGCTGGAGTTCCCATGTCAGCCCGAGCAGACCACACGGCCTCTGTATGTTATCCCTAGTCTGTAGGACAAGTACTGGAATAATTATTTATCTTGTGCGTTTAGATTATGAATAAATAACAGCCTTTAGCCTGTAACCAACCCCCAGATATAGGCTTCTTCACTTAAAAGCTTCTGTTTTTCCTGTGGTGGCTTCATATTAGATTTTTTAACCCACTGAGTAGGCTGGAGGCTTCTTCCACGCAGCCTGGAAGAGAAGAAGCTAACGACGTATGTCATGGCCCATGTTAAATCAAAGAGAAACCAGGATATACGGCTCCAAACTTAATTCCAGCTTCTGTTAAATCAGAATGGCCCCACTGCACAATTACTAATACTTGATGATATTTGACTACAGCACTTCAGCATAGTTTCCCATGTCATCTGTTACAGTTATAACACTCACGTAATTTTTGAACAATAGCAATTGGGTGTGATTTGGCAGTTTGAACCTCAGGAAGCCATATATTTCCCCATGACACGATATTATCTAATATACTGGCTATCTTGGATTGCAGCAGCTCTGAAAGCTAGTATAGAGGCTATGATTTAAGGCAAATAATAAAATCCATTTATTGCTTATTAGACATGAAGCAATAACATTTCTGGCATTCCACCGCCCTGCTGCTACCACGGTCTCTCCTGAAGCAGAGGGAACATGCCGTTTGAATTTAAGGTTCTTTGCTGGCATTTTTAGAAGAGGACTTTCCGATGGTGACCGTGCTCTGGGTAGCTGGGTCCCCGCGTGCCATGGCTTGGCGCGTGGGCTTCTGCCCCAGTGCATCTCCTCTGCTCCCCTGTTTTGCCTGCTGCAGTAAAAGGAGGTGCCACACAGTGCTCCCCAAACTCAGCCGTGCTGGGGGGCAGTGGGATAAGGGATGTGGGGCTGAGAAGCGGGTGGTAGGCAGCTCACGGCCGGCTGCCTGGCACGCTGGCACGAAAACATCCTCTGGGATGTGCCATTTGGGTCACTATGTGGTTGCTAGGACTGGCATAGACAGCAACTAGAGTCTGGTCCGGAAGGCACCACCATGTCTGGTAGAAAGCCCATTTTAGGGACAGACACAGTCTGTGGTGTTGATAGTCCTTCTGCCCTCAGTAATTGAATTACAGTTGTTATTTACTGTGGAAAACCTTCAGACATGTCCTATGACTGCTATTAGAAATTAATTGAGGGTTTTAAAATCCTGTCTTTGAGGCTGTTTCTTTATCATTTCCCATTCTTCTTCCTGCATTTTTGAAGATTTGATTTCCCCTCAGTTCGTCACCTTTTATTTAATGGATATTATGTACCTCTTATGCAAAGCCAAATTATTTCCGTGAATTTGGCATTTGATTGTTTCTTATGTTGGGAAGAACCCAAATGTGAGACAACCGACCAGCTAACACACTCTGCCATGTGGGTGCTGCTGTGGGACAGATTCTGCTTTCATTTACGCTGACATAAATTGAGTTGTTTTATGACACCCACTCACAGTATTCTGTATTTACATCAGATGTGAGGTCTGTTATCCTCTGAACATAATGTCAAAGAAATAAGCTTTTGAAGAAAATATTCTTTCTTTTTAAACAAAAAAATTAATTTGAAAATCCTGTTAGAATTAAAAAATATTTTATGTACTTAGCAGCACTTTAAGTTGATGTACTTTCTTATTCAATATTCACAATGCCCATATGTTAGCTGCCAGTGCTGCCTCTTGCCTGTTACCATGATCTTCTCCCGGCACACAAGCTGTTCAGGATCTGATTTTCCTTTGAGTTTTACCCCTCAGATTTCCATTCACAGTGCCACACAGGGTGTACATTTAAAATACTATAAAAGGTATTAATAATGCCTGAATCTGCAAAGCAGAGCCCAGAAAGAGAAAGGATAGAAAAGCAAAGTATAATTTTCCCTGTTGAAATTTAAGCAGCACAACGAGATTAATTCTCCAGCTCTTGCGAAAAGCGTCATGGGATCTTTAAAGACCACAGACAAACCGGGCCAAGGTCTTTAAGTCCCTTCAAGAGTAATGCTCCCTTCACACCATATAAACCATATAAAAGAATCACCGAGGGAAAGCCTTCCAACAATTTAAACAGCTGTGCAACACGTAACCCGACGCCGGGAGGGTTTATGTGTCCACGCACGCAGCGCATCCTCCTGATTTGTGCCGAACATTGTGCAACGTGTTCCTGCCAAAGACAGACGGACGTGTGTCGCCGACGGTGCGTAACGGACACCGGCACAGCGGGGAGGCCACGCTGGTGGCAGCTGAGCGGGGAGAAGGCATCGCCTCGTTACCGCAGCCTCTTTTGAGCAGATGTTTGCGACTGCCCAGGCTGCTGCAGATGCGTCTAATGAGATTAACTCCCCAAATGAGAACTCTTCAAAAGAAATGTATTAATGATCGTTTGTGTTCTCCCCGTAACGGGGCGCATCGTCTGCTCGGGACTGAAATAGAGACACACCAGCCCAGGCAGCCCCAGCGCCCACTGACAGCAGTGAACTGTTTCTCTGAAGGACTCTTTGTTGGCCAAGTGAAATGCCGTGAGTCAAGACATTGTCCTTCCTCGCCCCTGCACCAGGGCTGGACACTGACACAGAGGTCCTTGTATCTCCTGGGGCACGGGCTCTCCTTGCCTCTGCAAGACAGACATGGGAAATGGAAGCTTTTCCAGAGCTTAAGAGGGAAGCGGGGGTTTCCTCCTGCCCGGCAGCGTGCCATGACCAGTGTGTCCTTGCTCCCCGAGGGCTATGGGCTCCCTTGGCTGGGAGGGGAATTAATAGTTGTGGGCAATGCAGACACAACTCAATAGGTTTTACTGACAAATGACCAATCTGTGCCCAACCTTCAGAGAGAAAGGGAAAGCCTATAATGTCATCATGAATGCAAAGAAAAATGGCATTGCTGCATTGACGGGAAAATCACAGCGAAATTGCACATCTCCAGATCAAAGGAAGGAAAGTGAGAGCAGAGAGAAATAAGCCCAGCAGCAGGGAAGAGGCAATGTCAGGGGAGTTCATCAACACACCTACAGCTTGAACAGCTTGCACCAGCCCTAGAGAGACGGTTCCTTGGATGTAAGTGTTCCCTCTTGCAGTAACTAGGCCAAGAGCTTGCACATCAGAGGGAAAGGTATTCCTGATGCAGTCTTAATTAACACACAGGGGTTAATTCAAAGAAAATGACAGTAGCTGAATATTAAATAATTAGAGACAACTGTATAATTAGATGCACAAAGGGAAAATAAAACACCGTAAAGTGACATGGTTCTGGTAAGTATTAAAAAATAAGATAAGCAGGTTAGTTTTAAAAGCGTTAGAATTGAAATTTCAAAAAAAATCCCTAGAAAGTCACCTCCTCAAAACAGTTATGTAGTGTCAGAAGATATGCCTAGGGCTGAAAAAAAGGGAACCAGACCGGGCAGAGGAATGCCAAGTGGCAAGATTTAAGAGGTAATTTGAGCCAGTCCTTCAGCATTTGGAAATCTGACCCTACTGAGAGCAATAAACAGGATTATAAATTATGGTAGGTGATAAATTAGCAGGAAATCAGAAGGATCAACATCGGCTTGAAAGGAATATAGCCAAAGAAAATAGTAAAGATAAAAAGATGTTTTCTTAAGAAGTGATAGTCAAAGGAAAGAATCCACAGGGCTGTGAGAGCACCGGGGACCAAAGGAAGCAACAAAAGGAAGACAAGGGTATTTTTCAGAAGTAACTTGCTTTCGATGCAAGTCTTTACCACTGGCGATACTGGTCCTGTTCCTAAGCATGAGATGAAGCTGCTGAGGAAATATTATTACTGAGATGTTGGAGCAAACTTAAAAAGTTGTATGTTGCTACCTTCAGATAGTATACCCAGGACTGGGAAGGTGCTCCTGTCCTTCGGGAGGCTGATGGGCTGAAAGAAAACAAGCGTTTTGTGTGCCTGAGGACTTCAAGTGGCAAACTTACCCAGTATTTACCCATGCACAAGGAAAAATCTGGAAATGGTCTCTAATTGACACATTTGTGCCTCAGAACTGGTTGAAACTGTCATTGAAGCTAGAGCAGTGAGATGGTTAGGAGCAGAATAAGTTGTTTGGATTTCTACAGGGATCTAGGCAGGTCTCAATCCCAAGCAGCTAAATAGTCAAAAAGTGAGAGTCAGAGCATTAGCATGAGCTGAACATTGTGCAGGAGGCAGAAAACAGCGGGTAGGGCCAAAGATTTATTTTCATTATAACAAAATGGTGAAAGGCAGAAGATCCTGTCCTGGTGCCTGTGTATCAATGTTTTGAAAATCAGGGTGAGCTGTCTGGTAACAAAATTATGGGTGATTTAAAGAAGGAAGCAGAGAAAGAGTAATTAAACACATGACATTCTTGGCAGATTCTCACCTAATCCTTTTTTAAAAGCTCCAGTGATGGAGACTTTACTGCTCCCCTTTGCCACTCCTCTCCAGTGCTGCACAGTCCTTATTGCAGAATTTTCCTGATGAGTAACCTGTCTTCTTTGCTCTGATGCCTGACATTTCTCTTTATCAAACCCCCAATAGACACCAAGAAGAGCTAGTTCCTTTCCTATGACTTATCTTTTGCATATTTTAAGAATTATTTTTATGTTTAGTAACTTACGTGTGTCTAAGGACTCATCATGAGATATTTAAGGTCTCGTCATCTCTCACCGGAGTCTCCTCCATTCTGAGCCAAATTCCTCTGACCCTTCTCACTACCAACTCCTAGAGGATAAATCCTTCTTGAGTCACTGAGACCGAAATGGGACACCAGCTTTGCAGCACCACATACAGCAAAAGAATTACATCACATTTCACGGACTGATCATTTTTATCCATCATAACACAGCTGTTGCCAATTTTGTGTCTGAATTATTGATGAATAGTGAATTTGCAGACTACTATACCCCCCAAGCTGTATTACCCTGCATTAATCGGTCATTCCCCTCCCACGTTTCTGGACTTTGCTATTCCTATTGAACTATTAAAACTTTTAATTTATCCCTCTTCAGTTGCACCCAATTTCTTCCAAGCCATTTCTTCAGTTTGTCAAGATCATTCTACCTTCCCATCTTGTCCTCTGTCATCACTGCAGCTTCTCCCAGTTTAGTCATTCATGTAATTAAAAAGCATATGTCCGCTCTCTCATGGAAGCAACTGTTGAAAACTTTGAATAGTGCTGGACACAGTACAGACACTGCTGAACCTCAGCAGATACTTTTTTGCAAATTTGAGAATGAGCTGTTGATCACTGTTCTCTGAGTACACGGCTTTAACCAGTTATGGTACTTCCTAACATTTATCTACCTTTTTTTTACGTCCTTATTTATGGGAATGTCATGCAAGGCGTGTTGAAAGCCTTAATAAACTAAAGTTATGTGTCATTAACTTCCTCGTTCTAACCAACAAGACCTGTTGCCTTGCCACAGGGAGTAAATTATACGTTTGACATGACAGATCCTTGTTAGGTTTCATTCATCTTGTTTTTATCTTCCAGATGCCCCAAATTCTTTGATTTCTTGCTCCAGCATTTTTCTATGAACTGAAGAAAAGCTGATTGTCTTGTAATTCCCCTGTTCCCTTATAATGATGAGAACTATGCTGACCTTTTTTGAGGCTCATGATTTATCCAAGTTTGCTTCTGACACTCAGGTCTAGCCATCCTCCTCACTGAGATAGATCATGCTTTTGACCTTACTGTAACATTCAGGGACTCTCCACTTTCCCTCAATCCTTTGTCTCTTACATTTATTTTCTGTGTTGATCTTGCCTGCTAGATCTCTGAGTATTTTGAGGACTGCTTTCTTAGGTCCTTTCTCTTTATTTTGCTCTTTTCTCTTCCTGCTTTTTCTAAGGGTTATAGGATATATCATATCATGGTGACACTTGTACAGGTCGCCTTCACTTCAGCGTTCTTATACAATATCAAATGAAGAAGATCCTCTCTTCTAGTTACTTTCTCCACCCTCTGCATTAACCATGATGCTCGTGACACATCACAAGATCTTGTGGACTGTCTCTACCCTGCTATTTTTCTCTTCTAGCAAATGTCTGTGTAGGAGTTAATCTCATTAAGAGCAAGTCTCGTGTTTTGGGTGGTTCTATTAGTTTCTGAGAAAAAGTTGCATTCATCTGATCTTCCTGCTATTGCAAAATCCTGCTGTGCTCATGCCTGTGTAAATCTTCTCCTTTTCTATTTACTCTGCAATTTGATGTCTGTGAAAGTATAAGGGAGATCCGGATTGTTTATGTTAGGTAGAAGATGTGGGTAGTTCTTTCTCCCTTCTAATAATAGGTCACTGACATGTGAAAGACAAGAAATTTGAGATGGATAAAAGGAAGCCTTTTCTTCTACGGACTTACAATTCGACCTTTCATTGCCATGGGAACTCTTTTTAGCTGAGATTTAAGATTCAAAAAGCCACATGGGGCATGGATGTGGATAGAGTACATTTCCAGATAGCATGTGTATGGAAAACAGCGTCAAAGAAAGATGCTAAATCTCATTCTCCAAAACTCATGCCAGTCTCTAAAGATAAAGTGCCAGAGTGAGTCACGAGGTGCTAAAGCGGCTTACCCTCCCAAGATGAGCAATTTTATGTAGGAGCTAAGGAGGCTTTCTGAGCCCCAAACTCAGCCACGTGTGGCACGTTTCTGACCACTGGTGGCATCAGGGCAATGCAGTCGGGCTGTTCCTCCCAAACTCAGCACAGCTGCATTTACCTCTGCACCCACTTACAGCTCTTACACCTTCCCCTGAAGCATTTGCTCCCAGAGTTTGTGGACAACACGATAAGGTTTCCAGGCTGAATCAGAGTAGGAGCTGTTTTCCTGTTCCTAAACTTCAATAACTTTCTGGCAGCAGTTTCCAAACTTCTTTACTTACAATCCCACTTCCCGTGTCACTCATCTACTTCTGTTTGCCCTTCCGGACTCGTGAGCCCTTCTGCAGAATCTGCTGCTTTACGGCATCATGTGCTCCCCACATTCCCTTCCTCTGCATCCACATCTTTCCTGCACTCCCACCTCACACTGCCGCTCACTTCCCTCCCCTCTCCGCAGCTCTCTGGCTGCTCCCTTCCTCCGTTCCTCTCCTGCACCTCCTCCCTACAGATGCTGCCATGCTTCCTTCGCTTCTGCTTGCTTGAGGTACCCCTTTGCACCTCAAAAAGTCCTGCTGCATTTTCAAAATCCCTCCAGACTCCTCTTTGTCCCGGTCCTGCATCCCTGAGTGTGCGCTCCCAAACTCTCCAACGCCACTTCGGCATCAGGTTATGTCACGAGTGACAAAATTTGCTTGTGATGGTTCTCAGATTTCAAGGGGTGAAGAAGCCCATGTCAGGGAAAGCTGGGAATTTCCTAGCTTGCTTTATTGGAGAAAATTGCAGGGAATGAATAGGCAAGGTGGGACACAGACCGTTGAATTTGATCATTTGTTAGGAATCGCACTGCAGTGTAAGGAGC
Organism: Tringa tobata; assembly: GCA_033628505.1. Classification (NCBI taxonomy): domain Eukaryota; kingdom Metazoa; phylum Chordata; class Aves; order Charadriiformes; family Scolopacidae; genus Tringa; species Tringa tobata. The sequence continues at coordinate 2,796,604 of JAHREE010000395.1, read as the reverse complement.
CCATAAAGCATATACATAAGAGCAGTAAAAAGCAAAGGGCTGCAGCTTCCTAAAGGAAACTTAATAAAGTTTGAAAGTGAATGATAAGGGTATTAAGGTAGGATTGTTCTCAGTAGAGTCTTCATCTTTTTTGAAAAAAAAAAACCCAAACAACCCAATGAGCTTTTTGTTCCACAACAAGTGACTCCTATCTGCAGGACTGGATCTAGGTGCAAGTGGTTGCTTCCTAAGCAGGACAACGCTGGCTGCGGGGGCAGGAGTGGTGCCTATAAATTCCATTGCTCCTACCCCCTCACTAGGTCCACCTCTGCACAGACTAACAATTTGGTTTCAGGGAAAGGAAGGAATGGTATTATTTAGAAAATAGTATAGAGAAAGAAAGCTTGTAACACATTTAAAAAATGCTTTTGCTGGCTCCATTCTTCAAGAAGAGATTTTTCCTGACTTAGAAACACCTACGATGGCAACGAAGACAAATGTCCTAGAAAATTACTGGAAAAAATGTGTAAGGAAGAGTCTGACTAATTTCCAAAGTAATTTTCTAGGAGATTTGTCTTCATTGTCATCGAAGGTGTTTCTAAGAAAGAGTCTGATTAATTTCCAAAGTTAAGACCGCCCTTGTTTAGACAGAAAATCATGTTTGCCATGTTTCCACTCCGGTGATTTACTTTTTTCACTTTGGGCATAGGCCAGAGGGATTTACAGCTTGAGAAAGGATCTTCCATCTTCCTAGGAAGTTAAATCATTGGCATTGCTTCAGCTTTTGTGTATAAAGGAGATTAACATCATATTGACGTATAAGGTTGAACGAACCACAAAACAGATGTTTGGATAGTCAACTGAATACAGAACCCAATGGAAAAATTCCATTTTGATCAGTTTGAGGTAGGCCTAGTCATCTTGTGGCTGTGCGGGATACTAAAATCTGGACTTTATAAATGAAACACTCATTAAAAAAAAATTCCTGGAGAAACACAACTGCTTCAGGCTTCTCATTCTATTTTTTTAAACTGCAATAATCTCCGGCATGGATGGTCTAGCCCAAGTGGAATACATTAACATTAGTTATTCTAATAATTACAGATGTTCAGATGATAGCCATCTCCTAATCACAGCTGGTCCCCATCTAAAATACTCCTGGTGCTGTGATGTTATCTTTTCAGTGACTTTTCACAGAGATTTCTCCAGGACCAAGGGTGGAGGGCCAATGGAGATGTGTTTCATCACCGGATGTTTACTTCACTCCCAAAGAGCACTGTGAGGGATCTCAGTTAAAGCAGTGGATAAGAACCGGGATTAACCACGACCACTCTTTACAAATCACACACACAAAGAGCCGTAAGGCAGGCCTGGACTGCTCATCCCCACAGCACAATGCCTTCAGGTCGTTACAGCCAAGCAGCATAATTAGCTGCTGCTGCTGCGGATGTGATTTCCCTTTTTTAGGCTTGCTGTGCTTTATTGGCTTTTCAGTCAGGTATTCTAATACTTACCATCTTTATGGTATATGGCAAATTTCCATCCTTTCCATGCTAGTCTCTTTACCAAGCAGTAGCAATGAAAATCTCCTTGTTTTTTTCTTACCTGAAAGGGGATTAGAGCACTGACTTTTTTTTTTTATCTCACTTACAGGGCGAAGGGGAAAGGGTTGCCCCTCTACCACGTTATTAAGGCCTTTGTCTTAAGCAAGCTTATTATTGCACACTTTTTCTAACATCAGGAGTTCATTTATTGGACCAGCAAGAGCAGCACTGGGGCAAGGAGACCTGTAGTGTGCATTGATCCTCATATGCTGTAAACGTTAGACGCTTGGGTCCAGGCCTTGCTCCTCAAGGGTGCCACTACATCTACCATTCTTTCAGCCAGATTTAGTCAGGTAAGTGGTGAGAAACAGAGAACCAGCAAGTGTCAGTTTTGTTTACCAAGAATTTTTCGAATATGCGGTTCTACAAATACCAGCATGTCTCGGATCACATCACGGGCAGATTGTGCTTGCTATGGGAAGCCTGGAGGTGAAACTGACCTTCAGTCACTACTAAACCGGGTAACGGAAAAAGCCTAAATTAAGACTCTTAAAAGGAGCAAGAGAGGTGGGTTGGTTTGGGGTTTTTTTTGTGTGTAATTTGACCTGACAAAATCTGTATAAGCAGAGGAAACACATGATACAAGTTCCAATTTTCTATTAAGCCTCTGAGTGTTAGCACCAGCATAAAAAGAAATGATGCCTTTGAAGTACCTCGATAGACTGAGACACTTATTTAGAGAAGGAATGTGGGTTGCAAGATGGGGAACTGGTCAAAAGCGAGTCTGCCTCTTCTGACAGCGCTGCCTCCAAGTTCTGCTTTAATTGAGGATATTAATTTGAGGTCTTCAGCTGCAAAATTTGCAGATACTTTGACTCTCATTGGTCTCTGAGGTACTCTTAGGCTCACACCAGGAGATACTCTTAGGCTTAGACCAGAGACGAAGGTGGATCCTGTGCGTGCAGAATCCTCCATGAATATTATTTACTATTCTTCCTTCTGTCACTCCTTTTAGGTCGAGATTTACCTCCCCTGACTTCAGATGATTTAGATTATGCTAGTCATCTGCTACAGCCAATAGAAGGGGAGAGATACCAACTGTAGGGTGTATGCAATTCATATCACTCGGTATAAGTTTCATTTCTCACCACCCTAAATGCAGCCTCTGGAAGTGACTTGCCCTCTTCACTGACTTGGACATAGACTTCATAGACCCATGAATCTGATTAGATGGCTTAAGGTAAATTTGATCAAGGAACACGTTAGTGACCGTGATGACTTTACACTTTCTTTTGCCCAAAAGTCAGAGAGCTGAAAAGGAGAGAAACACTGTCAGTAGCATCCAAGGCACCCAAAGGAAAGCTTGGGCTATAAGCCTCATATAGGGAATTAATTTTTGCCTTTCCTCCTCCTTTTGTATTCTTCTCCATTAAGCTCTGCCAAATTTTACTCTTTATATTTCATCCCCCTCTTAATTTTCTGAAATAAATACCTGACACTGGGCTGGAGATATGCCATGGTTTCATGATAAGTGAGCCCTGCTTAAACAACTCATTTCATCATCATCTAATTTTGGTTTCTACTGTCATTTTTGTCTTTCTCAAACTCTTCAAACTCTTTAGCAAGCATGCATGTTATCCCAGCAAATATTTATTTTAGGTCCTAACTGGAAAAGCTCCTTTCAATCCCAGGGATATTTTGAAAGTCTGGAGGTGAGTCTGGGCATGTCTTCCTGGATGGGCCCAGACAAGTACACTCATCTGCCATGCTCTGAGCTTATCAAATGGGAGCCAATTCTGGTCTAGAAACCATTGAGCCATGTTCCTGCAGCTCTGTGCCCAAGTTAACATGCCCTGCAGAGCAGACCACATCTGTCTGCACCCATCTGCGTAGACATGCCTTATGCATGTAAAGAAAGCACTTAATTTTGTTTTTCTCCTTCTCATTGTTTGTTTCTACTGATGCACAAACACACGTGTGTACACACAGATGTGCACACACTCCCACTTTACATATCTGTTACAATCTACAGGGGCTCAAGTGGCAGCAAAATATTACAGGTATTATTTTTTTACAAACAACGAATACCCCCTTTTTGAGTGAAAAAGCAATTGAAAAACCGCCTATATCATCTCTTTATGAAATATAACGCTGGCAGATAAACTAGATGACCTGACTATGTGTTCCATCTCTAATTTATGATTTGAGATGTAGGCGAAATTAATGGAAAGCCTGGCACTTGTAAACTCTTTACTCCAGGCGATACACTCCAGAAGGAATTAACAAAAGAGAAGTGCTAGTTCAAAAGGCAATCTTTTCCAGCGACATCTGCATTTAAGGTTCACTCTGTGAACTCACAGACTGTATTGAAATGAGCAAAGGGAATAGAGATCCTGAATTTACCCATGTGCAAACAGCATCTTGCTATGCAGATGCAGTCTATTGCCTGAAACCAACTAACATGTTTTTTTTTACAGCCCTTGCTGCCTCCCCCCAGACCCTTGGAGGAATTCTGGCTGGTGCAGACTTCCTCCTGGAGCATTAGCAAAAAGCAAGCTGGAGCGGCAGTCTCACGCCACCTTCAAAGAGCGCTCCCCTGGCCCCGATCGCAGAGCCAGTCCCCCTGACGCTGGTGTCCGCATGCCTCTCCTCCCCGACCAGCTGTGATTAATGGCCCTTGGAAGACCCCAGGTGTTCTGGGTGCCTGATGCTCATGACTGTGGACAGCTGTTTCGTGGAACACAACTGGGATGGAAAAAGCCTTGTATCCTTTCCCCCCTTTTCTCGCATTAGTGGAAAAAGAGCCTTCAGTAGTGCTTGAGAAATTACTTTTGCACACAGTGCTCTCAGAGACCGTGGAGGGCACATACTGATATATGAAGTGGATGCCTATGGATATATTTCTGTGTTTTTGGCTAAACAAATGTAATGGATACCTTCATTACTAAAAGTCTGCTCCAATAGCCGGCGGCATATTTAACCACTTTTGTTTGCGGTGATGACTGAATCGCTTCCCCATCTTGTAGCATTTAAACAAGCATTTCACTGTTCATGCTGGTGGAGGTGCCTCTGTTTCTAAGGGCTTGTCTACAAGGGGAGGCTAGCGTGCATTAAGATAGGGTATGAATTTACAGTGCTCTTGGGGTATCCGCACTTGATAGAAAAGCTATAAGGATGGAAAATGTGAAATTATGCCTGGTGGAATGGCTTGTTTAGCTAAATCTGGTCTAACTGTGGATAATGCCTTATTCAGATGGCAATTTTGGTCACCTGGCAGATGTTCATAAGTTCACATAGCTTTTGAATAATTATTCCACAGCTTCTCATCCCATTTTTAAGGCATGATTTCCACTCTCTCCAGTCACTGTTTTTCTTGGCCTTTTTCCAGATATGAGTGATTTGATAAAATCCCTGTTCAAATGTAGAGTTTCTGCTGCTGTAATGACTTTTGGCAGCTTGCCCAACAAGATAAGCTGATCCCCAAATATTAAAAAGATTGGACTGATATGAAGCTTTACTCCATCATCCTTGAAAAACAAACAATACTCATCTCTCCTTGAAGGGCCGTTCTTGGAAAAAGAGATCTGATTTTTAACACAGAAAGCTGAGGGCAATACTGACAGCCTTGCTTAATTTCTCTTCATAATGTCAGTGATGCTATGACTCCGTATTTTTAAACCAAAATGTCCCTCTAAGGCATTGGTAGGTCTTATAAGTACTTCTACACAAAGACAGAGATTGAGTAGATGTATACTGGTATTTGTACGTCATTCCAGCATTCTTTGGCAGTGTTATTAGTATCTGCAACATCCAGACTTTCCTTTCCAAAGCTGCTGCCTTCCTGAATGTGCACATAAAAAGGCTAAAAAGAGAGCCTTAGGCTCACACTTACTCAGCGGTGTTATGCTGGAAATTCACTGGGCTTTAATGGTCATACTGACATTGATGATAAAGAATCAGGCAGACCTATAATTTTAACTATTTCACGTAATGACAGAAACATTCGGGCTGCAAGGGACCTCAGGAGGTCTCTAGTCCACACAAAGCAGTATTAGGTCTGAGATTTAACCAGGTTGCTCAAGGTTTCATCCATTTGGGACCTTAAAACCTCCACGAATGGAGTCTGCACGGCCTCTCTGAGCAACCACTGCTTGACTATTCTGATGGAGGAAAAGTTTCTCCTTACATCCAGTCTTTGCCTTGTAGCTCAGTCATGAGTTCCCTTCTGAGTCAAGACAGTTTCCTGATGCATGTGCTTGTTTTCCTGAATACTAGGATGGTTTTGTGCTTGGAAGAGTTTGTCAATAAAGACTTGCCACTTTTCCTGAGCTTTTTTACCCTTCAGAGCTGGTTCTATGGGATCCAACCTGCCAATTGTCTGAAGAAACTCTGCTCTCCTGAAGTCTATGGAGTGTAGTCTGCTACTCATCTTCCTCACTCTTTTTGGTATCTTTAGGTCCACTCTTTCAGGACCTCCACCACCAAGCCTGCCATTGATTATCACCCCCCCAGGTCAGTGTAAATGCTTTATGAATAGCAGGTCCAGGGTGGGTGTGTATGATCCCAGGTTGGTTTACCTAGTACCTGTGTCAAGCAATTGGCCCTGACATCTTTCAGAAACCTCCTGGCTTGCCTGAAACCCTCTCTAGTGCTCTTTCAGCTCTTTCAGAAGTTAAAAATCTGTCATAAGAGGCAGAGTATGTCATCCAGAATTATCTTTAAGTTGTTTAAAGATGGTTTCATCTTCTTCCTCCCCCCAAGTAAGTGGTCATTAACAAGCTCCCACCAGACTGTCACTATTACTGATTACTCACCCCTGTCCTGACTCACAAGCTCTCACCCAGCATACTATCTGGCCTGTTGAGGAGCTCCATATATCAGAGCTGCTCCATCACATATATGCATCCACACCCTCTTGTGTCCCTGCCTGTGTTTCCTGGTATCTGCCCGTTACAGCACTCCAGTTCTGTGAGCTGTCCCAACATGTCCCAGTTACTCCAATGATGTTGTAGTTCCTCTTCACCAACCAGATTAGTGGGACGGGCAAGAAAGCATTGGCACACCTGCGGTGGTGGCACTTGCTCTCAGGGAATCAGGGAGTTGAGATCCCCATGGGGGATATCAGGTGGAGGTTTTGCATTTCTGGTGCAAGCCTGGATCAACAGCAGGGACAGCTCAACCTCAGCAGGCCAAGAGGCACTGGTAGGACTCCAGCATCTCCAACATGGGAGTCCCCCAGGGAGGTGAAGCCTTCTGCAGACCCTGGGCCACGCACAGAGCCTGCCCAGGCTGCTGACAGCTTCTAAAACTCCAGTGAAGGGTATCCCAAGGGCTAGAGGTAGTCAAGAGAAAGAGTCAAAAGCTGGTTTGAAGGGCAACCTGCCTTCCTTTAAAGTGGAGTAATATGAGTCATCACAAAAGTTGCATCTTGCAGCCCTGAGGGCATTTCTAGCTCACAAGGTAAAAACATGAGAAAAATTCAAACCAGTGAGATAGAAAAGGAGAAAATTAATATATAAAGTCACTCATGATTTTTTTTTAAACTTTATGGCATTTATTTTACACACTTCTCCAACAGTAATGGAAATGCTGTCAATGCCTCCCAGCAATGTGGAATTTCCTTCTCATGAGCCCCTTGTCTGACCTCTGTCTCCAGTGAAATGAAATGTCATGGCCTGAAATCAAGCAAGCAATTCCAATAATTGTCTGTCACTTACAGTGCCTCTTTCCTGCACAGCATAGCAGCGCCCCATCAGCTTTATCCTACAGCTGGGAGAGCGCGTTAAGCGGTTGCTCTGGGTCTCACAGGAACTGGAGGGTAAGTAAGTGTCCTGCCTTTCTGGCCAGCCCTTGTCCTTGGGGCCATGCTGCTTCCATCAATGATTTGGTAGTGAAATCACGGCACTGGTATGCCTAAATCCTCTATGGTCTTCACTTTTTTTAGCTGCTGTAAACACCAAATCATTATCCTGGTTATCTTAGTTGGGATGGTGGACAAAGACAAGCGCTTAGAGGGAAAGAAAATAACAGGGGTGTATAGTCTGGCTTCAAGAAATCACATAATGACAGGATGTGGAGAAACTCAAAGACAAAAATATCAGGAAGAATGACAAGAATGGTGCCACAGTAAAAAGTGGCTATAATGCAGGGAGCAGAGCAAAGCCCTAAAAAGGCGGGCTTGGAGAGAGCTAATATAACATCTCACAGGACATTGTTGTGTGCCGCACACTAGAGCGACTAAATGGCAGCGGTGTTGCCCTGACGTAGGAAGAAAAGCAGGACAAAGGACGGGCGGGAGTATGAGGGGGTGAGAAAGAGCAAGCGTATGTCACCCTTACTCCTCCTTGCAAGTGTTTTTTCACAGTTTATGGTGATCTCCTACCAAAGAGATCAGCATAAACTGCATGATGGCGCATCAGATGCACACGTGACGATTGTCTGAGGAGTGAGTGCTGCTGCCCTTTGCTTTCACCCGTATTATACTCATTACTAGCTTCTTCAAGTAAATAAGCTCTGAATCAGAGGAGACAGATTGCATGGGAGAATCTTGACCTCTATTATCAGTCTATCTCTTGTCCAAAACTCACAAGAGTCTGGGGCCTGTAGTGGGAACTTACATCTAAAATTAGAAAACCTGTGACAAAAATAGAACTCTCTTTTAATAGCCTGGTTTTATTTTGAGACACCCTTCAGGGAGTGCCCCACTGAAATGTGATCCAAAGCCAATTCTTTGACCACACAAAATTTGTCTTACTTGTGCAGATGATTTAGTGGAGTACTTTTTATTTTTAAGTAATGGGCAATCATTAAAAAATGATTGCACAAAAAATTAGCTGACGTGTTCTGAAGCTGCTGGCAAAGTGTGGTGCTCAGGCCATTAGCAGTGCCGCTCCCCGATGCACATGGTGACAGCAGGTCACGCCACATCCACGCAGTGCTGAACTGAGATTGCATGCCCTGTGTCAAAACGTACCCACCGCTGTCTCAAGGAAACCTCGGGAGGGCATAACGCTACACTGAAGGCTGGGTAGATCTTGGACTGCTGAGGATTTATTTCCCACATTCGGACTAGAGCAAGTCTGAGGGTTAAATAATAATGCTCTTTGTTTAAATGAATCTGATATGCTTTAATGGATTTTTTTCAGCTCCTCTGTTGTTGAAGTTGCAGTGTATTACTGAGTCTTCGTGTCCCAAATTTACACAGATGCAATTCCGGCCATGAGCCAAGTCATAAAATGGCAAAACATAAGCCTCGAGAGCAGCAGGCTTAGGAAAATATACCATTTACAACCCCTGCCATGAAGTACTTTCAAAGGCCTAATTTTAGACGTATGCACTGGAATCAAATAGCAAAGGGATCAGTGGGGTGAGGAATGGAGGATTTTTTATTCAAATGTCAATTATAATTAACCTAGAGCATGATGATATTCTCTTGTCCCAGGGCATTCATGGTAGCATGTAACACTATCCTCAGAAGCTGGTGGGACATCCTGAGAAAGATGTTCCTTGCCTTGGGCAACAAAACCACCAAACGTTTCTGCCGATGCTTGTCCGTGAAGGCTTGCTTTGGTGTCTGTCCATCAAGGGCTGGCCTCGGGCACAAGCAGTCCAAGCAGCTTCCCTTGGTCCTTCCCACCATCCTCCTCATTGCTGCAAGGTTACCCCAGGGGCATGTTCCCGCACCACCACCCACACCATCATCTTCCTTTCTCATATTGCATAATTGTAAATCCCCTGCGCCCAGGAAAGAGCAAGCTCTCTCAGGGTGTGAAGGGAGCAGAAGCTCCCAGTGCTTGGGTTCCAGGATGCTCAGAGAAATTCGGAGGCAGTGTCAGTCTTCTCCCATGGAAGTGGCCTCACCACCCACATCCCTGGTCCTCCCAGAGTCTGGCTGTGGGATCCCACATACTGACGCTGTGGTCACGCCTGGTACTGTTGTGCTCCTCCTCGCTTTCGTATTTTCTTTTTCTTCTCTCTTCCCCTTCCTCTGGATGGGGGTGGCAGCCGTCCATGAGACACAGTTGGACACCTTCAGCAGGAAGGGGAGTCGTCAGACAGGCACACTGCGTGGGTTTTTTTCTCTACTCATGCTGTAGGCTCTTCCCAGAGTCAAACCATTTTGCTGTGTTTTGCCAATATACTGCCTAGTGAGACAGCATCAAACCTACAGTTATGCCACAGCAACACATACATAAAGCCTGAGGCCAAGAGCTTCAAAATCTGAAACCCACACTTTGGCTTGTGGCATAACTCTATGCAAAAAAATGGGAGGATCCTGATTCCTCACTCCACTTTGGCGGTTTTGTGCTATTTTAATGCTCAATTTCCGTGTAATGAGGCTGTAATAAAAGAAGCGTAACGGAGTAGAATGATGCACAACAGGCGGAGGCCTCATTTACAGGGAGTGCCAGAAAACACCCTCTGAGACCCCCAGAGCTCAGAGGTGCTCACGGCTGCCTCGCCATGTCCAGAGACCTGCTCCTGAACAGAGGACAACCCCGTTTCCTCCAAGGTCCTGTGCTGCCACCTTCAAACCGACTTCCCCAGGGCAGGACACACACCTTGCCACTGCCACTGCTTCTTGGAAAAGGACCCCGTTTCTCACTCAGTCTTAGTTCTCCAGACCGTGTTCAAGATCACAGGCCTGAACAGCAAAAAACCCTGGTAACCTTTTTGGTAGCTGAGATCAAAGTTTGGAGATTATTCACATTTCACTCCCCACCCATTTATTTACCTACCATCAGCTGAGGTGCAAAAGATCTGGATCTTCCTCTTTTTAAACCATTGCTGGAGAAGCTTTGGCGAGACTAAACAGTCTCACATGGCCAGCTGGACAAAGTGGGGTTTGTCTGACCAAATGTGGACATTTCTAATGTGGAAGTCAACAGCCGACACCAGGATCTGCACTCCCTTTATAGCTGATGAAGGTTTTAAGTGAATTTCCAGGCTATATTCACTGCATACTGCAGCAACGTCTCAAGAAGACCAGACGAATCACACTTTCTCAAACACGATTTCCTCCAGCAGCTCTCAGATGTGGATATCTGCACCAGAGTCTAAAATAGGCGAGATGAACTCTATCTTTAATGACACTTTCCATACTTCAGTAAGCTTCCAACAGTTATTAACTGCATTTGAATCACAGTGCCATGTCCCGGTTTCCTGGAAAATGTTTAAATCATAGACAGAAGCTCCTTCTCATACAAATTGCATGTGCAATACATAACAAATTCCTGCTCCCAGCCAGAAGCTGGGATTACTGAATGCAGCTGCATGATTGCATTTTGCTTGTCAAGACACGAGAGCAACAAATCTCTCCTAGGTGATAATGGTGTTTGGAAACCCGGCCACCTCCTGGCTTCATCTTCTAAGAGTTACAGTGACAATGGAGTTTTAAATGGACCTTAAAATAAAAAGTAATGAACATAAGATGAGAATGTCACGGCAGCTTGTAGATCAGTTTTTTATGCAATTTAAGAACTGTTGTCATGGTCTGGTTCAGACTTCTGACAATATTGCTGAGGTGGGTGGTAGCAGTCAATCAGCACAGACCTGTATAAACCCAGCACATGCAGATGCCTGCATTTGCGCCGTAAGAAGGAATAGTTAAACATCTTCTAATGTAAAGATAGCCAAAGCCATTGCCCAAGGAAATGGTTAACCATCACTGCAAAGTAGAAGTAGAAGCTAAGACATCACCAAAAATTCAGAAAACTGACCACATGCCCAAGATGCATCAGTTATATCACAAGTAAATGAAGACTGATGCTGTCATGCCCTGAAAAGAAAGCACAGGCAGAAAGTGTGCTTCTTGGAAGAGTTGTCTTGGAAATAGTGAGCAAGTAAGCTGCCAGATATTTTTTACTGTGTTCACAGAAACATGTTTTGCGTAAAATATTGCATTCTTTGTAAATAATCAGTACAATCCCAGAGATCTAGTAATTGACATCTGTAATCAATTCTCCTTACAAACCCCAAACATTGGCTAGCCTCTCCATCTAAGGGGTATTAATATATTGTCCAGGAGCCTGAGTAATTAAGGGCAAGGTAGATTTCTGTGGTTTGCACTGAAAAAGGCAGAACTGTCAGTACCTTGATAATGCAGTGACCAGGACAACTTTTTATTTGGTGACTCACTGTTGAAAGACTGTTCTGTATGCTCCTTACCCTTCTGCTTAGTTTGGACACACTGTACTCAGGGATGTTACCAAAATCAATATTGTAGATAAGATTATAGACTTGGCTAGAGTCAAGGAGATGCTGCAGGGAAATAAAAAACAGTAATTTGAAAGTGCATGGCATAAGGAGTACCCTATTCATTTCCAAGCAATTAGCTACCCGTAAGGAAAACTAAAACCGTCCATGGCAGATGTCAAAGAAAGTGTACTGAGACACCTTCCCTCTTAATAGATTTAAAAACATTCTCCATGCGAAAGGACATAATGGAGTCAGAAAAGGGCCACTTAAATAGTTAAAGTGGTTTATGGTGCAGCTATAAAGCAACACTAAAGGTAATAGGGAGGGAGACACTCTGTAGTAGCCCTGGTATATCAGCTGGGGATGCTGGGGAGTACCGGAAATGGACCACTGGGGACTGTACACTCTCCCTAAATAGCATCTCCATTGACACTGTCCATACTATTTCCCTCTCGGGGAAAGGGAAAAGAAATCAGGGAGAAGTTAAATTATTATGGGGTACAAGAACAAAGAAAAGGGAGAGGAGTAGGAGTCAGAGAGTGAAAAAGAGATAAACGTGGCACCAGAGGGAGACCCTGAACAGAGGAGCCAGCGATGCCCTGGAGGGAGGCTGGGCAGCAGTGCGTCCTGCAACGATAACACTAGAACCTTTTTTCCTACACTTTTATGATGTTTAAAAATAGTCCTTGAACTGAGAAGAAACAGCATGGGTCAAATTCAGGCGGCTGGGACATGACCTTTCCTGCTTCAAAACAGTGGCTCCTCCTGACTGTCCCTCAGAAGGATTGGCATGGGTTGACAATCCCACAGGAGACTCAAACAAGTCATCTAGGAGCCAAATGTGTGATTGTTCCCAGCAGGGAGAGCAGGGTCTTCAGTGAAAGGCAAGGAGCCACCATCTCCAGCATCCAGTACCACAGCAAGGCTGACATGGAGCCCTCCTTTCTCTGCACTGTTTCAATCAAATCTTGGTCTTCCATTCAATAGGGTCTCACCCTGCTCCTCAATGCCCTAAAATGTGCTTTCCTAAAAGGCTGCAGTGCCAGGCGGTCTGCATGCTCAGTGCTGATTCAGATGGCTTTGCAGAGAGAGTTGTATTTTGGGGAACAGAGCAACCGAACCACCCCAAACTAAACCAGCGTTCAGAATGGAGAGAGAAGGTGTGAGAACCCGACAGAAAACCACAAGGGCTGCCTGTGTCATTCCCTGTAATACGCGGGTCAGCGACTGAGATCCTGCAGGAGCTTGTCAGGCTCAGAAAACGCTCTTCAATCACAGCTGAGCTGCGAAAGGTCAAAGCGTTTGACTGAAGAACCGGCAAAGATTTACTATGAAGTGCCTCTTTGTTTAAAGAGCTTAAAAGGTGGAAGTTTAGTAAAGTGCAATAAATAAACTCTGGCAATCTGGTTTGAACAAGTCTCTTATAGATGGTTTCAGAAAAGAGAGGGAAAACAGCAAGTCTGGGGCTGAGGCAGTGGTGGCAGCAGGTGTCCTGGGAGCTGCACCTGCCCCGGCAGCACCAGGGCTCCTCTCCAGTTGATTTATCTTTCCATTTGACCACAGAAAGGAATAAAAAAATACATATATATAGTGAATTTGCTTTAATTCACCTTAATACAGTGAAGACTTGTTCTTTTATCAAGAGCGACAGTCTGGCTTCTCATCTACATATGTGAGCACGGGGTGTGCATCCCCATCCAAGGTACACAAGGATCGGTGTCTGTCCTGACTGCTGTAACAGAGCTGCTGCTGGCGAGAGACAGTTAGTCAGGAAAGCATGTGTAAATAATTTATTATAGCGTATAAATGCTTTCAGGAGATGGAAATACTAGCTACGAAAGTGGTCTCTGCTCAAATGGGAAAAGACACAAGTTCAGTGGCTGGAACGTGAAACCATATAAAATCAAATGAGACATAAAATTTAGATTTTGACCAACGAGGCTGTTTAACAGTGGACCAGACTGCCGTGAGCATGGCGAAGTTCTCGTCTCTTGATGTCTTTGTATCAGTGCAAGGCTTTGAAAAGGGCATGCTTTAATGAGGTGCTAACTGAAGAACCTCCCAAAAATGATTGGCAGGCCAGAATGAAAGCGTTTGCCTGGGGGACAAATATAGGCAACTGCTGGTTTCCTTGGCTTTCAAGTCACTCTGTGACTCTTGCCTATAATACAATTCACCAGCTTATTCTTTTGAAATCAGTATAGAATTCAATAACCCCATATATACAATACTGTGTCCTAAACATATTTTTTCTGAAGTTAAGTCCCAAGCAAACTTTTCTAATACCTAAGGGTCTTTAAAGGCTTTACAACCCTTACCTCAGGTCTTGACTTGACGGGTCTTTAAAGGCTATACAACCCTTAATTCAGCTCTCGACTTGACCATCTATCTTCTTCTAGTTATTTCAGGACCAGCAGAGGTTATACAGAAAGAGTCAGAAGCTTTGCAGGCCAGCACGTCAAGCAAGGAAACTGCAGTCCCAGACGGGATCTCCAGCTCTCAGCCCATTACAGGGCACATCAGTTCTCTCTGAACCTGTCCTGGGGCTGGGTTCTTGACCCAGAAAGCCAACCACATCCTGGGCTGCATCAAAAGGAGTGTGGCCAGCAGGTTGAGGGGGGCAATTCTGCCCCTCTATTCTGCTCTGGAGAGACCTCACCTGTAGTACTGCATCCAGCTCAGGAACAAGGACATGGACCTGTTGGAGCAAGTCCAGAGGAGGGTCACAAAGATGATCAGAGCACCTCTCCTCTGAGGACAGCCTGAGAGAGTTGGGCTGTTCAGCCTGGAGAAGAGAAGTCTCCATAGAGACCTTATAGTGGCCTTTCAGTACCTGAAGGGGGCCTACAGGAGAGATGGGGAGGGACTCTTTATCAGGGAGTGTAGTGATAGGATGAGGGGTAACTGTTTTAAACTGAAAGATGGAAGATTTACATTAGATATGAGGAAGAAATTCTTTCCTGTGAGGGTGGTGAGGCACTGGAACAGGTTGCCTGGGGAAGCTGTGGATGCCCCATCCCTGGAGGTGTTCAAGGCCAGGCTGGATGGGGCTTTGAGCAACCTGCTCTAGTGGGAGGTGTCCCTGCCTAGGGCAGGGGGATTGGAACTTGATGACTTTCCAGGTCCATTACAACCCAAACCATTCTATGTTTCTATGGTCTTGTACTGTCCATGCTAGGAGAGCATCAAGTTATTTGAAATAATGTAATTTTAATTCCGTTTAATTTGATTTTGTCTTTCTACTTATATTTGGATTTTAGATTTATTTTCCTACACACAGACTGATTCTTGCTGGTTGGTAGCTATTAAAATATGTTGGTTTGTTACTAAAAGTAGCCCATAACTACAACTGGTATTTCCTTTTTGGTAGCCAAGGTGATATACTATACACATGTTAAATACATAGCTCGAAAATACAACTCCGGTGCTACATGAACAAGAAAAGTTTTAATTGGAACATGCTACACATACACAACAAAATGATACCTTAGACAAAGAAAGCATTATTCATAGAAAATTAATTGAACTAATGGTTTCTGATCAGCATGTTCTTCAACATTTTCGAACTAATAGATGTCACCCTCTCACACCTCATTTTTATAAGTGAATTGGAAGCAGAAACGTGGCTTTTTTTTCTTTTTTCAAATCCCAGCTGGTTTCTCAAATTCTATTACATTATTGAAGTAGCTATTGAATTGAACACATCTGATAGGAAGAAAATATCCTTCCAGCAGAAGAGACTACAGATTGCCAGAAAGAAATTTAATGCTTTAGCAAATTCTGTTTCCAGAGCTCAGCTAGTGATTTTGTAAGTAAATTGACTTCTACGTAAATTTCATTTAAGCAAATATATACTGGCAAAATAATGTTCCTTGTATAACCTAAAGGTTTTAGTAGCATAAGATCAGGAGTTAATATAGGCCATGATGATTCTTTAAATGCATTTAAACTAAGCCCATTAAAGTGCATTTATTTTTAATATGGAAAATAAAAATTTAATTTTATTTTTTTATTTAGACTTTTGTCAGCTCAGTACCTCCTGCTATATTCAAAGACCCTTAGGACTCTGAGAAGCTTTTTGCCTGTCTGTTCCTCCAATGATCCTATGCAAACTTCTCAGCCTTATCACAACCTTGTGACTGACTTCTGCACTTGGATCACCTAAGGACAACTAAACAAATGCAAGCGGAGCAAGATAGAAATATCTCTTTGGCTCCCAAGCCCATAGAAGTTCAGTCTCATAGACTCAGGGAGTTATACTTTTTTTGGTCTACTATACCTCTTTTACTTTTTTTTGGTCCTGTGCTGATTTTCTGGACTTCTTTTTCCTCTTCTTACCATGCTAACTCTGTTTTCGTGGAGGATTTTGGAGCATTTTTCTTCCTTCCTGAGGTATGCAACAGCTAGGCTCACCCCCACAAACTTCAACATTTGTGTTCAAGGTATTCCCCTGAAAAATACCTTTTGTCTTTAAAACAAAACAACAGTCTTTCAGTTCTATAAATATATGCATGGTTTGATTTATCTCTACATTGTAAAGGCATATTGCCAATGAAAAAGTGTGGAGCTTAAAGATACATAGATAAATAAATATATATAGGTATATACTTTTAAAAAATACATATGTCTGTACATATAGACAAACACGATTTGTGCAAGATCAGCCAAAAATGTGCTAAACGCAGGAAAGGATTAAATAAATTGCTATAAGAAAATTGACATCTGGAGACTTTTCTTCAGACTCAGTATGAAGCAAGGAAAGATCCTTATTTTAGAAACAGTGTTTAGCTTACGTGTTTATTTTTTTCCATGACATTTTACAGGATTAATTATTTGCTTTACTGACGTTTTCTAATATCTTTGCTGCTCTTTACCTCCTCCTGCTGTGCTCCATTATGAACCCAGTGCCTGAAAAAAAGTTTATTTTTTTTTCTATTCTCCATTTCAATGGTATAATTAGTGGTTTTCTGTGTGTGAGGGCCAGCACATGTATATATGTGCGTTCATATATGCTTTATATCCGCAAACGCGTGTGTGTATATATATATACACACACACATACATATACGTATTGAATGTTGTTTGTCATTACAAATACTCTACAATTGAAAATTAACAGCAAAATAGTAATTATGTATAACTTTTATGTTTCTGAACTGAGGAACTATGATAAGAGCTTGAGAAATTATTCCCATTGGGAAGATGAACAGCACTGAGATGAGCTCTTACAGGCATACCTGCATGGCACCCGACTCCAACAAGGAGCCCACCTTCTCCCAGGAACCCAGAACCAAGCAGGACTCCATGCTGGCACAGATCCTGCCTCTTCTGGACCAGTCACTTGAGAGGACCAGGGCCAGAAGGAGGAAGTATTCTGCTGAAGTCAGTGAAGTTTTCAAGGCAGTCTCTTAAAAGGAGTTCTACTAGGTAGCATGCTTCTCTGAGGAGAAAAAAGAAGAAAAGCATGGACTGTGGTGTCCAAATGGCTGTGGTATCAGGTGTAATTTGCATGAGATTGCGTTACCCTGATGTACTTCCATTGGTCTTTGCTAAAATTTCTAAGAGATGCATGCACTTCCAATGGAGTTCAGCTCTGCTATTGCTGTTGATTGGGTTGCCTTATACTAAGAGGTTCAGATTTTATTAATTGAGGTCATACAGTGGTCATGGAGAACATTTGAATTGTTACTAGATTACTGTTAGAAATCAAATAAATCAGAAAAGAACAAGGATACTTTATCACAGAATGCAATTTCTACCTTTAGTTGAACAGACTACTTTGTAAATAGAGTCTCATTAGTATCAGTCTAACCTAATTCTGTACTTTGTTTTGCAAGGGAAATGAAGTTCAGGAAACTTCACTTTAAAAGGTTATAGATGTGTAAGAGTGAAAGAAAGATGAAAATGAACAATCACACCCAATTTAGGATGATTCATCTTCCAGAGGGGAAGAGATAAAATCTCTGTCTTCTGGAAAAAGAATATGCAAAACAAGCCAGCAAAATCATTGGGCAATACTGAAGAACAAATAAAGCTGCAATCAAATAGCCCATACAATGAGAATAAGAGCAAAAATGTATAATGCCTGTAGGCAAAAGTTAATGGTCTAAAACCAGAGAGAGATGAGCAGAAGTGCATGGGTCTATATGAAGATATTGTTAATTGAGATTGCATGTGAACTAGGAGGAAGGAGAGAAAATTAGTGTAACGCTAAAGTAAAAATTATATCAGAAAATATAGCTATCTGTGCTGGTGGATAAACAGTATGTGCGTTAAAGGCGGCTTTGGCAGTCAGATAAAATGACTGAGTCATCCACGTCAATGAGTCCTAGGGTATCACTGTGGATTAAAATTGTGGGTTATAGGTTAATACTGGGGCAACTGTCCACATCACTGGAGCACACTGCTGACCACAGCCTCCAGGATCAGAAACAGAACAATAATGGAAAATTTCAGTCATTGCTCATCCCGATGACAATGGAGGAATGTCATTACAGGCATCATACAGAGACAAAAGTTGTAGACATCATAAATGACTGTGTCTTCTAAGAAAAGTGAAAAAAACCCTAGTCTAGATGAATACTAGATATGTACAAGAAAAAAGCATCTTATGGGCATTGTACAAGACACAGTTCAAGGTATGATCATAGAGAAGATATTCTGTTGTTCCTGTGCTACCAAAGTTCTATGTTCTGGTAGGAGACAAATGTCAAAGTCAATTATATTATCCCAGCACTTTAAGAAGGGTGATTAATAAAAACAAGGAAGCTTGTTAAAAGGGGCTTTTTGTATAAGCACCTTATCAGAGTCTTTGACAAATCACATAAATCACCTACAGAAAAGACTCAAACCCAAACTCAGGCCTAAAAATAAAAAATATAATAGTCTTTATGGTTAAGCATTGGAGTAAAGGAGCTGCCCAGAATTGAAAAATCCAAGTAGACTCCAAATCAGGAAAATAGATAAGAAGGTATATCCAGGTAGTTAAATGCAAGAGTATAAGACGGCATGCTAAAAGAATCTTGAGAAGTAACAAAAGAAAAAGAAAAAAAGAAAAAGAAAGAGAAAAAGAAAAAGAAGAAGAAAAAAGAAAAAGAGAAAGCCAAAAGGATTCTTTCTGTCAGAATTCAATATAGAGAGACTAAAGGAAGTTTGCACAACAAAGTTTTTATTTACAGGGGCGAGACGGAAGGGTTGTGTCCAGTCAAACTCTCAGTAGAGAAGTTTTAGAGCAAATCAATAAAGTGAGTAGCAACACATTGCCAGGAGCAGCTAACAATCACTCAAGGGATCTAAGGGAATTCAAATATAAAATTGCTGAACTTTTCACAGTAGTGTGTAACCTATCGCTTACATTGGCCCGGGTTCCAGAGTAATGGAAGGTGGCAAATGTGGCCTCAATTTTTAAAATAATCTCCGGAGGGGAGCCAGGAAACCAGAGAATTGTAAATTTGACTTCCTGCTGAGGCAGACTGATGGAAGTTATAATAATGAGCAGAATTAGTAGACGTGAATATATACAACTTACTGAAGATAGTGAACAGGGTTCATAAATAAAGAAATCATGCTCCACAAATCCTGTACAGTTCTTTGAAAGGATCATTGCGCTTGTAGACAAGGGCAAGTTGAGCAAAAAAAATTACCTTTGGATTCCTAAACCTTTCTATAATATCCCTTCCCAAACAATCTTACAGAAACCTAACGTCAGGGAGAGATTGCTGTGCATTAATAACTGCTCAAAGGAGACGGAACAGCAGGCAGGAATAAATGGTCACTGTTCTTCCTGGAGCAGTTACTCAGGAATCCCAGGGGGATCTTGCTGGGAATGGCCACAAATCACCTGGAAAAGCTATAGAACAGCTAGAGGAGAAAATTTGCTGGTGTTTTCGAAGTAGTCAGGACAATCGAAACCAAAGCAGACTGGAGAATTTCAAAAGTTTGCATCATGATGAATAGGTGATAAAATGGAAGATAAAATTCATCCTTGGTAAATACAAAGCAATGCACTGTGGGAACACAGTCCTAAGCACACTTAGGCAATGATCAGATCCAAATTTAGCTGGTTTTGTTTTGGAGACAAGGGAGAACTTAGGACAGTCCTCAAACGACATCTGCCTGACAACCTTTCTTTGCCAAGATGATGAACAACGTTAGGGATGGATTAAGAGAAAACAGCATCATGCTAATGATGCTGTCACAGCTTAGAGACAGGGTTGGCTCTCTCCACCTCCGCCTCATAAAGGATGCAGGAGAATTAGAAAACTTAAGAAAGAAAGGTAACAAAAATAAGCAGAGGTTTCTATGCAAAACAGAGCTTAATATATGAAGACTGCTAACACTGGAGAAAGATGGTCCAAACAGGACACACCCAAGAATTATAAAAATCCTGAATGATATGGAGAAGAGGAAAAGGGAACAATTCAGTTTTTTCCCAATACAAGAACTAGTATCATCCAGCAGAAAGCCTGAACAGCACATCTTAAACAAACAAAAAGAAATACTTTTCCACATGGGACACATAAAATTATGGAAGTGCCATAGGATGCCATGGAGGTTTAGCATCTAAACAGGTTCAAAATAAAATCTGGTGGCTACATGGAGTGAGGTCTGTGGCTGTTAAACCAGCTGGCCCTGCTCAGCAAGTCACTAATCTCTGATTTCCAGAAACTGGGAAAAATATAACAATGTAAAGATTAAACTCGGGCTGTTTCTCGTGGACTCTCTCTGCATCTGCTGCAGCCAGATGGGGTGGATGGACCCTTGTTCTGACCCAACGTGTCATCTTTAATTTCTCTATGTGCTTTTGTTCACTTTAGCAATTAGTTATTTGGTGGTGCTGAGGCAAGGGGGAGGTGGCCTGATGGTTGTGCTGGTGCTCAGGTGCACAGAAAAGGTCAGAGGAAGAGAGCAAGGTTTTCTCATTCTTCCAAACAGGTCAAAATAGCTGATAATTCTCCAAGACTGGTCTGTTGTGTTAAAAGGTAGTAATCTCTCAACCCAGAGAAGTGCACAGGTAGCAGGTTTGGGTAAAAAACAAGACTGTGCTGTAGTAGGAAGCAGGAAAACTAATAAAGCAAGCCCCAGCTGTTACTGATGAAGCTCTAACGGCATTAAAGGATAAGTGCCAGGGTCATTCACCAAGCACTCTGGGACTCCCCTGCACCATATCTAATCTATTGGTTAGCACTTGCCCTTTCAAACATTGAAAGTTCACGACTCAGAAATTCCTAAAATAGGAATGGTTGAGAGGTGTGATGAGCTGGCTCTAGCACACGTTAAAAATTTTAGTCTGTAAAGCAGTCACAGTCGTTGTTAATAACACAAAATCTCATTTTTAAACCTAAAAGAGCTCATTTGAAGAACACAAGTTGCAGCTTTGTTTCTCTCAACAGATGCTGACTTCGGCGGGAGCTGCTCTGCTGGCTGACGGCTCTCCAACTCCTGGGAACTGCTGCTCTCTGGTGCCCATCTTCCAAACAAAAACTGGGACAATTTCCCTTTCATCCTCCTCGCCCTGCTTTTGATGTTGCTACTGAACCACCTCATCAAGAGAAGAATCAAGATGTAGTAACTCATGTTCAGATGCATATCCTTTCTAATTAAGTGTTGGCAAATAGTATGCACTTGAATTGTAAAATGGCCCTATGTAATATGCAAATGAGGTTGACTCAAGTTGCAAATTGGGCTTTGTGCAGCATGGTGTCTTCTACACATGTGACACAAACGGTTGAGAAAACTCTAATTTTGGTGGTAGGGGTAGCTTAATTTAAACATTTTCAATAGAAAACATCTGGACTCCTCATTTCAAAGCTATTTTCACTTTGAAATTGATGGAAGTATCCTGAAAATGGGGTTAAAAAAACTGAAAATGAAACAAAGCACTCCTTTTTGGAGCTGGATGGTTGAATCATTCTGTCTCAAAGAGGCTGTTTGCTTTAAAAGGTATGTAAATCTTATGTTGGGTCCCTACAGTCACAATGGCCTTTGATGCATTTTGCAAGTGATGGCTTTATTTCTGTTTTGATTTTATACTACAGAAATTACATAGCTGAAATAATGAATGACTTGGTAATATATCTTTCAGTATTTATTGCTTATTTTCATCACAGTTCTGCCATTTTTATTCCCTCTGCAAGCCAGTACATCTTCCTGGATGTTAGAGACTGGTGAACTAAATAAATATAAAGCAGAAACTGTCTGCAGCAAAATTTCTATTAGAAGTTCTCCCTTTTCCATGTTAAATAATTATGTCCTATAAACCGCACAAAGGAAATAACAAAGTCAGCCAGTAAATCAGAGGCAGTAAGTAGAAAAAGGGACTGTTGATGGTGTCTTTAACTGCTGAAAATGGATATATGCATGAAGTAGCAATACTTTACAAAGTCATAGTTATTTCTGACTTTATTGAAATGCCTGCTGCTCATTACAGAGATTTAAGAGGTTGATGCTATGAAGTATAACAGCTATATTTAATGAAAGTTGCAGCACTCCGGCTTTCTAGGCTACTGCAATTATGTTTTACACATACTGTAGAAGCATTAGGTTCACCTTTAACTGACCATCAAAACATCCCGTGTTGTTATTCGCAGTGATTTCAACGTTAATTGCTTGTAATAACTGTACAGAGTTTTTGATAATACTCCTACTTCCTGCTTGTGTTGTTTACATGAAAAATGCTTGTGTTTTAAATATTATATGCACAAATTTCAGGTACAGAAAAATTAAGATTAAGGGCTTAGAGTCAAACAAAGCACCTAACCGGGTATTTATCCTTTTACTGTAAGAACAGCTCAATTGGCCTTACAGCATTTTGCTTACATGCTTAACATAAGCCCGTGTTAAGAGCTTTGCTGGATTTGAAAGTGAAATATCTTAAAAACACTATTTAGAATATCATTCCTCCCTTTTAGCTGTATTTTAATTTTAGAAAAAGGCTATTAATGAAAAGCTTTTCTATAGGACAAAATACCTATGTAACTGTCTATTTTCCTACTATCAAACTTGTGGTCTGGGTTATCCCAAACTACCACATCCCAATCTGAATTCAGTGTTTTTGATGGGATAACTCTGATGGATATGCAAAGCAGAAGCATGCTGGAAGCTCGGGTAATGAGTCCCTCAGGAATAGTTATACAAGGCTCATATGGTTTAGGTGTCCTTGGATAACCAAAGTACTCATTGACTTAAAATTCACTTCATTCTCACTCATTCACTTAATATAACCTTCAATTTTAATAATTTTACATATCCAACAGGGACTGCACAAGTAGAGTGAGCAAACAAGGGGAAGGATCTGCCTTCTTGAAAGAGGCTTGGAATTTAAAGACATATTTCAGACAAAGGTTGTCCATTTGCATAAAACCTTCTTCTTTAGAAGAACCTTGAAACCAGATTTTTCACAAGTCCAATTTCCAAAGGGACAATTTTGATGCAATTTCTAATCAGATTGCATTTGAGTCAAAAGCTACTATCAATCAAACAAGAAGTTTGTCCATATAAAATAGTCAGAAACCTAAGCTATTAGAAGATTTCCACAGCAAAATTCATTCACCCAGAGCCTATTCTGAAGTGAACAGCCATGTGTTACAAAAAAAAGAAGAAAAAGATGGCAAAAAATAGAGTCCAGAGGTGGCAAACAAAATAAGTGTGCCGAAATGCTGAAATGTTTATAAGATGGTAGAGGTTATTTTTCCTGCGTAAAAATCAGCAAATTAGCAGTAGCCAGATCAAACCTACCTGCCATTCAATGAGAGAAGAAGAGTGCAGCAAGGGGTGCTGTGCTGGCAAACTCTATGCATACTTCTACATATTCTACAAATACACTTGTTATGTGAGTATTTACTGATTGTAAAATGTTAGCGCAGAGGTACCGTGTTTTATTTTGGCTTTCTTTTGAATGCATAGTCACATCCTTACATACCATCCTTACACAGTAATTTTTATCGTCTCTTGGCATCATGTGTTCTGGGATATCTAACTCCACAAAGGTTATTATTATCCTATAATTTGTCGCTTACAAATGTGGGCTACATTTTAGCTGCCAACAGCACAGGAATCATCCAGTGTTATAGGTTCCAGCTGAACATTTCCAAGGCATTTATGTGTTGTGGTTGCAATAGAATTATTCTTCAGATCACCCCACAAAATTAGGGAACTATGAGGTCATTTCCAATAAGCAATTACCACGTAATTCACTGAGTGATTGAGGTGGGGTGGTGGGGGGTGGGGAAGAACTGTTGTTTCTTTTGTTTCTTGCTTATTGTGTGTTCCTTAAATGAGCACCTTAAATGGTGCAATAGGTAAAGAGCGTGACCTGCAACTATCCCTGAAATACAAGACAGAGATATGGAGAAAGTGCCCATTAGGAGAGAGAAATTAGAGTTAGATCAATGGAAATTGAAGTTACAAAGGATGCTGAAGGAACCAGAAGTGCATACTCATCACTAAGGTTCACTGGTGTTGTCAAGGTGTGGGTGCTGCCCTATTGATGAAAAAGCTATTGTACTAGATACAGAACTTTGAACAGTTGTTTTGGCTTCATGGACCCATATAAATCCTTCCATGTGTATCTCCATCTTCAGTTTTACAGCTTGGGGGTTTATAAGGAGGAGAGGGCCATTCATACCTTGATTTGTTCTTTCCTGCAAAATCTGGTTCCAAGATCTGGAGACATGCTGTGACATGATGAGTGAGGTTTGGCCTCATTTGTTTTCCTCTTTTCCTGCTTGCAATCCTTGCTCACACACTGTGGGATTGCAGAAGCAATGAAAACAGCCTACATGGAGATGAAATATCTATTCCCATAGCATCTCAGAGGACCTTATCTGGGTGTAGATGCATGGGAAAGGTAAGAATCAAGAGGAGGAAAGAGATTGGGGGGAGCTTAAGGGCTGGGATACCCTCAGATGTGCTTCAGGAGGTGAGGAGTGTTGGTTAATACTGACTTCCATGTCTTCTCCTGGGCACTCGTTTGAGTAACCCCTTTGCATACTTTTCATTGCAGCTGTGGACAGCTGTGTTGGTACCAGGGCAGCACAGTGCCTGCTGTCCTTGTGCTGCTGACTGCTGACAGGCAGAAAACAACTCTGATGCCCGTAAAGCAGATGGCTGCACAAAACACTGGGCAATGTGTTATCCATGCTGGAACGCCACAGAGGCACCATCAAAGGATTAGTCTTCATCTCTTCTGTTCCCTCTGAGGTTGGTGGTACAGGTACTTGAAAAAACAGAGTTATTCCAAGACTGAATGCTCTTGAAAATCCTTTTGTTTCTGATCAAATCCAACAAAAACTGGTGGCATAAAAAATTCCCACTGAACATCCTTGGCGATTGGATCAAGGCTTTTTTGACTGCTGTCTATTATATTCTGCTACTCCAAAAAATGAGATGGGCTCTGCCTGGAGAAAAATGGACTGCTGTTTGCATCAAGCCAGCAGGAATGTAACCACCAACATATTGAAAAGGTTTCATATGTAAAATGCTCAGCTTTGAGGAGTAAGGCCTGAAGTCCTTATATGGTCTAAGATGGTTCTGGATTTGGCCAAAGTTCAGAAACTTGCTTTCTGTCTGTACAAATAAGCCCCTGGAAGTCCAGTGAAGACATTCCTAAAACAGAGCTCCTTACAGTTTAAAATTAATAGTCAGTAGTAAGTCATTATGATTTTACGCAATAAACCAGCTATAAGAGTTTGCAGCCAGTTCTTAAACTTCCAGGAACTGTGCTGCGGGATGTAATGTTTCTATAGAGATCTTTTGTTGTGCCACAAAATAGGTCCACAAATGTACAGCAGGGTGTCCTCTCTTCTACGATCCTTCTTATATCTCTCTGCCATACAGTACAGTGGTGCCTCACGCAACAAGCGCACATCTTCCCATAACTGTATTGTCTAAAGATTCCTCCGTGCCTTTCAAAAAGATGGAGAGTAGAGATAGAAAAATATGTTGAAATCTTCAGTTTTCAGAGGAATAAAATCTGAGCTCTACAGTTGCTGCTTTTGTTTCCCTATACCGGTACTTATATTCTACCCTTTTTCTCCTGCACATACAGTTTCACTGTAGTTTTTGTTCATATTCTAATCTGAGTTAGAAAAAAGTCTGAGATTTAGGAATGAGAGGTTACTAGAAAATATTAATGGAATACCACTCACTCATATTTAAAATAAATTGCAATCTACTATAACATACTGAAATGGAAATAGATTTTAACATGTTTTTTTACATAAACAATTTTTTTGTAGGAAGCTCAGGAAACTGGGGGAGTTCCATATGCAAAGTTAATTTCTTTTAAAAATAAAGAAAATTGGAAGGAAAATCATGTATGGAGCAGGATTATTGATATACAACAAATTTATAATGAGCTATTTCTTAAAGCTCCTAAAACCAATAAGAGAAGTCGTGAGAATATTCCTTCAAATGACTAAATTTTGTTATTTAAATTATTTTAATGGATTTCTGTAGACTTTATGCATACTGTTCTGTGTTAAATTAAACAATACTGTAAAAATAATTTTGCTGAGAGAATTGTTTAAAGAAACAGTGTAATTTCCATTGAAACTGCAAAACACTTTTCAAAATAATTTTAAATGTATAAACATGAACTCTTAGAGTGGAAATCTGGCTCAAAGGATTAAGTGAGTTGTGACTAAGGATATATTTTTATTCCAATTTTTTTGCCTAGATACAGTTAACCAAAACAGTGAACTTTTTTAATCAATGACTTGAAAGACCCTTATCATTTTCTACAGATCAAGATTATTTTCTGCAAATTATAGTAAATAGAAAAAACAGATTCCAGAACTTCCAGAACAATGCCAGAACAAATTAAAGATTTAGAATCCATCCGAAGAGTATTAGTTTTAAATTATTTTTTTTCCAACAGTACTGGAGAATATTGTTTCTGTAAAAAAACCAAAAAGACAGTTTCTGAACACCAGAATTGCTGAATAAAAGGAGCTAATCTTGCAACATGTTTGTTGAGAAACCATTAACGTGCTTCCCTATTTAAGAGCAGCTGGCACATCACAGAAGACTTTTATGAACATTCTGATTTTAATTAATCCCTTGGGGTTCTCCATTGACCTCAGGACAGTTACACAAGGATGAGATTTGTCTTCTTGTTAGAAACAATTCTGTTTATAAATATGTCTTTAATTTTGGTAGGAGCTGGGTGGATTCTTCACTCTTTCTTAGTAGAGCACTATGACTACAAAGCTGAGTTATTTGTTCATTGTTTGGCTGCTGCTTAATTAGACTTCTCAGTTCTAACCAAACTTGTTATGGAGCTCACCTGTTGCTGGGCTTGTGTTACAAACTCAGCTTTCATCACAGCCTTGCACATTCTTGTTTGTTTCCATCTACGGTGTGCTTTCAGTGGTTTTCTAGATAAAAGAGGCCAAACTTGTGGCTTTCAAGACTTAGGCTAACCTAAAGGAGAAGGGCATGGTTGTACATGACTTCTTTTTTTTTTTTCAGCTGTGATTTCTGAATTCACATGAGCTGAGGACTCCATGCAAAGTTAACTGGGAACAAACCAGCACAGATTAGGATCACAGTAAACCCTCCCATTAAAACCACCCATCTTTGTCCTGACGGTAAATATTCCCATGTGTCAAACTAATCTTTGATCGCATTCGCAGCAAGTAGCTGTGATGTTACAAAGAGACTTCTCAGTCACTTGAGGAATGAGTAGCAAGAGCTGTTGAACTTGTATAGTTACGTAAATGCCTATTTCTATGTCAGGAAGCTTGTTAATGTATCAATAAGGAAAGGTGGGGAGAGGAAGGGCACGTGGGAGACGAGCCACACACATGCCAGCATTACGCCTTCTCCTTCAGGGGAGAGTGAGTCAGAAATTTTTTCCTTCCACACATCCTTGCTTTGAAGTGGTTCATTTTGGCTTGATTTGACTGTGCAGGAGACATTGCAAACCAGCGTTTGTGCTGATACTGTCAGCCCTCCGGTGGGTAATGAATGTGGTGTAGACAGACACCACAGCACTGCCCAAAACATGTTCAAAAACATCAATCACAGGGATTACACAATGTATTTCATACCTATTTACATGCAGAAATCTCAGCAGCTGGGCTAATCTTGTAGAAGCAAGTACAATTAGATGATATTTTATATGTATTATATACAGGGCTCTGTGCCAAGCTCCGTTCTCATAAACAGCAGAATAAATCCAGAGCAACTCCCTCAACTTCAGTGGAGATGACATCAAAGCTGAGCCAGGACTCATATTCTAGGTTGCTTCCCACTGCCTACACACAGCCTACTATGTTGCCTAAACTGAACCCTGGCTGCCTCATTCCTGGCACCTTAAAGGAACAGCTACCAAACTTTTGAGTCTTATTACAGAATAATATGCAGTGTGAATTGCTAGCAATGCTGGAAATAGTAACCTAACACCAAGAATTTACTAGTACGGGTTTTACAAGAAGCGTGCGTGTTCTTGTGCGTGCTCCTAGGCAACATTTATACAGACAGTATAGATGTGTGTGCGAGCTCTGAAGAAAAGGAAGAGAAAGGGAACTTCAGCAAAACAATAGAGAGGATGGTGACAGGGTGATTTTGAATTATTTTTCCAAACTTACAGCAGTGACAGGCAACATTTAGGTTGACTATACTAGGGGAAAAAAATCAAGCATTGTAGAGTGTGTTTTGGACCTTTGACATGACTTTTAAGTCAGTTTTCCCATTTCCTAGTGTAGTCCTTTAATGAGGATATGCTGTGGCTTGGGTAGGACGGTCACACAACAAGAGCTTACAGAGAACCTATTTTTACTTGCGTTTCCTGCAGTTATCTGGCTCTGCACATGATAACAGAGCCTGGAGATCTGTCTGTCTTTCTCCTTGTCCCCCTTGATGACTTTTGGGCAGTTGCAGCCATATCAGAGAGATGTAGAATTCTAAAATATATTAAATTCCTACAGGTTTCCTGATCTTTTGTGACTGGGTGGAGGAAAAAGACCTAAAATAGTGCTGTTGGTGTGAGCTCTGAGCCACCCAGGAGAATGGAAGTTTAAATATTCCAGCCATAGGCAATGCTTCAGTCAGAGCTTGCACCGTATGAGGCAAAGAATGTCATTAGTCACTGGGGCACACGTAACCAGAGCTCATCGGGTCTTCTGCTCAGAGAACTGCTTCTTAAAGCAATAAGAAATATGATGCCTCCATCCCAAAACCTGATAAGGCATAGGAGGTTAAAATCTGAAACTGGTTTGAAGTCATTACGTTAGTTTTCTAATTAATCTCTAGTAATTTTCTAATGGGCAGTGTCCCTTTAACAGCTGCTTTAGAAATCTATTCTAAAGTGGTATCATTGATTTGTTTCTGTGTGTTGAATTCTCTTTCTTTATTGTCTTTAAAAGCAAATTTTGATACATTTTAGCACCTTGCATAGGAAATTCTGGCGAGCTCAGAACGATTTCTTGTTGTTGGATTTTAATCCAGAACTTTCCAGCAGCTTTTTAGGTACAACCTTGACTTAAATAAAACTTAATATCCCCCATCCTCCTTAGCTAGGACAGTCACTGGTCTCACATCTCTGGATGGGGCGTCCCCTGGGAAGATCCTTGTGCCCATTGCATCCTCCACCATGGCTCAGCATCCACTGATGAAACAATCAGGCTAGTTCTCAAGATTTCAAGGAAAGTCTTGAGAACAAATAGCCCAGAGCTCATGCTTGCAGCTGTCTGAGCAGTGGCTAGGAAATATGAATGCCTAGTTTTGTGCTTCCTTGCAACTGTTAACTGTGTAGTTTAAAGCTGACATATAAGGCACTGAAGACAAACAAATCATGTGCATTTAATTTAGTATTCAACTAAATAAAATTGGAGTTCCTGTAGCTCATCTTGAGATGGAAAAAAATACCACACCCAAAACGTTAGTTTTCCAAATGCCAACAAGTCTCACAGAGAATTTGTGTCTGAGTGTCACAGATGGCAAGCACCACGCTGCAAAGTATACAAAAGCTTGAATTCATCCTTGGATCCTCAGTGAGGGTGTATTGTGCTCATGCTTGGAAAAGAAACGTTCAATTAACTTCCAGGAAAAGTTTCTAAAAACTTCCAGCAAACTTTCTAAATTATAAAACTATAGATACAAGCTTAATGCCTGCAGTCAATACTTGGCTGCTGAAAGAGACCCTTTCACTTTGTTAAGCAGCACCTCCAGAGCCCTCCCCTTTCCCACGGGATGTGCCGTGCTCCCATCCCCAGTCGCTGCAGTCTCTGAGGTGCAGGTTTCTGTAAGGCCTTTCACGGCACGGCACGCCGCTCTGCAGTCGTGCTTCCTGCCCCTGCCGAAATCCTGCGGAGACAGGGGGAAAGGAGCTTCCCTTTGAAAACAAACAAAAAAACAAGCAAGCGAATAGAATGTCTATTGACACCTCTCTGGGCCAGCGCCGCCTGTGTTTGCTCTCCCGGGCAGCCCGCTGTCGGCTAAATCAGCCATGCAGCGAGCCGAACTGATGGCTTTCCTACCACCCTCCCCGGCGGCGGCAGGGAGCCACGGCCCGTTGCCTTATCTCATGGACCATGCCCTTGGCACCCACGGGGGATGCCGAGAGCGTGGCTTCTGTCTTTGGCCAGCCGGTGGGCTCCTGGGACTGCCCGTGACCTTTGCGGTGCCCCACCTCTCCCCGCCGACCGCTGAGCATCTTGAACCTGCCGCGGTGGTGCCGGAACGGGCAGAGGTTGGGCTCCCCAGCCATGCCAAGCACTGGCCTTTGAAGGGGAAGCAGCAGCAGCAGCCTCTTGCGCCTGGGGACGGCTTGGCCACCGACTGCTGGCTGTGGTGGTACTCGTTATCCCAGCCGCACGCGTGGCTGGAGTTATGATGGTTTCTACCAGCTTGAGGATAAAACCCTACATGTACAATTTCCTGCCCTTAAGGCCTTGGCTTTCCAGGATATTTCAAATGTGGGCCTCTCATTTAAACAAAAAAGAGGACTAAGTGCCTAAATCTCACTCAGGTATTGGCTTCAGGTTCCTCTCATCGCTTTCCAAGCAATCCCTCTTAAGCCGGGAAATTTAACAAAAACAGGCTTGTTCAGATGCGCTGCATAAGCCAACTAAAACTGAAACTAAAGGACAACAGTAGGAGAATTGGGGTCTGGAAGGCAAAGGCCTAATTAGCTGTGGTGCATTGGAAGATCTGATAACAAATACAAAGCAGAACGGTTTTTAGACGGTCTGCATCTGACAGAGAAGACTCCTGTTGTTTCTTAACCAAGCAGGAGGGTAATAAACCTCTTGCTGTGCCGGTTCGTTAGGACTGGAATGCATTGTGACTAAGGAAAAGAAAAGCAGCTTTGACACTTATGACTGATGAGGGTTTTTTTAATGAGACGAGCTGGCCTGACTTTAAAACGTTCAATAGACTCGTGCACGGTTGAGTAGAGGTTGCTTCATAATTGTAATGACATTGCAAAGTAAATGCAGACCAAGTTACATGAAACCAGTCAAATGCTGTATTCTGAATTTCTGCGAAGTTATACTTACAGCCTATATCTAATGAATATGGAAATTGGCTGATTTGGAGATAAAAGGGTGTTA
Organism: Tringa tobata; assembly: GCA_033628505.1. NCBI lineage: Eukaryota > Metazoa > Chordata > Aves > Charadriiformes > Scolopacidae > Tringa > Tringa tobata. Next base: position 2,765,328 of record JAHREE010000395.1, on the reverse strand, counting down.
AAAATGGTTCCTTGGAGCTCCTTCTCAGGCTTGTGTTTTGACACTTCTTTTTCACCTTGTGCTTGCCGTGCCAGGCTTCTGTGACTGCAGAGCTTGTTTGAATTCTGAGTTCTTAGTACTGGTTTTAATTTTAGTAATAGAGTTCGTTTGGATTTTGTCTGGTCTCTGCTGTGCTAAAACACAGCTACGTGAAACCACCGGCTTTTTAGTGGATGAATCTAACAAAAACTATCAACATCTACAACACTTACAACACTTAACATTTACAACAAGCAGATCAGAAACTTCAGTAAACATTTAGGAACCTGCTCGTGATTATCTTGACAGTGACTCTTCTGAGTTAAAGCAGGCCAAGAGCAAACCCCGGAGAAACTGGTGTCTGCAAACTGTAGACTTTAAACGGCACTTAAAAATCTACTTGTCATTTAAGACTCCTTGGAGATTTTCCCTTATTTTGTCCAATTCAGGAGTTCAGTTTCTGAATTTGTACAGTTAAGCCTTCCTGAAGAAATAAAAAGCATAAGGAAAAATTACTCCATCTACACCCTGGCATCGCATTGGACTTCAGGATCACTGGGTGCAGCAACTTGTTTTGAGGAAGCAGGAAGAGGTTTCGACAGACATTTCCCATCTCTGCCTTCTGCAGTGGATGTCACCAGCCCTGGAGCCACCCCGTCAACATCTGTGCCATCTCCTGTGCTGCCAGAAGGAGAAGTCGATGACCACTTTTATTTTTCTGCACGCTCTACAGGCAGGGCTTGCAGGCGATGCAATCATCCACTTGCCCCAGGGGAAGAGGCAGAGAGCACCTTCGGCACCTCCCTAGGGTGGGACAAAGGACAGACAGACATTGACACAGCATGTAAAGAGCCCTCAGTTGCCAGCCTACCTGCCCTCAGGTGTCCTGAGTGACTTCTAATGAAATGGTCACTTGTGGAAAATAACCTTTATGCTGGAGTACGTTCAAGCCAGGAGGGTTGAGGCATCCTGATGGAAAGGCAGTGAAAATGCTGTTTGACTGGGTGGATCAGATGGGCTCCCACCAGGCACGCAGACCCCGAGGAGCAGGCAGGTTGCCTGCAGCCCCATGTGTCCCCCATCGTGCGTCCCACTGTCCCCACAGGGAGAGGAGACCTCACCTTCCAAACCTTGATGCAGCAGAAGGGCACATTTGAAGTGTTTATTTGGGGAACAAAAGCTTCCTTATACCTTGACAGCGGGGCCGCCTTCAAAGCCCTCGTTCAAACAGAGCTGTGTTTATCGAATTCCTCTGCGCTGAGTATATACATGCCTGAGATTTTAATTCTTTCGTAACTGTGAAACACTTAGTCTTATTTCTATCTGGGTCATTGGGATGAGAATTATTCTGTATTTGTGCAAATTTTGGTGTGTTTGGATCAAGACTGGGCAAAAATGAAGTATGTAGGACTTCAGAGGTTTCCCTGGGCAGAGTGACTCGGGAGGAGGGAAATCTCTTCTCCCCAGTGGCCTGTTTTGTGACAAAGTGTGTCATAAAATCTCAGACATGGAGTAAAAAAGCCCACATATTGCTTTTGATAACTACTCACCCTCAGGCTTTCCGAACAGATGGGAGCACTAAACACCAAAATTCTTCAGCTTACAAACTGGCAAAAGGCCCGGCAGCACTGCTAACAGAAGGAGTTGTATGAGCTCTTCATTATTTACAAATTGAAATTCTTCTGGAAAGAATTACTATAATATGTAGGACATGATCCCAGGTTTTGGCAAAATGTATTAGTAACACGAGCTATTGATCCTAGGAATTAAATTAGATCTTGGAAGGTTAAAGTGTGATGTTGTCTAATGTATCAGGAACTTTACCTCTAATGGAAAGTTGTTTACACCTGTTGCGAGTGCTTTAGTTAATGCATGAAAGTTGGTCTTTCCATGAGGGAAGAGGCCGGCCATTCCTCTCAGGCAGTGCCTGTGGAAACCAGGCGAGCAGCTCAGGGCTAGAAGCCCCATGATCAGAATATCCCTGCCACAGGACCGAAGTGCTACATCTACTCTAGCTCCTATTTTTTTTGTCGAATGCAAACTTTTGGTTCCAAATATCTCATTGTGGAAACTTCCTGCAAATAATTCGAATCTCAGAAAGCTGTTTGTTAAAAGAATATTTTAAGAGGTGGGTTTTTTGCTTCTAGGTTCTATCAAACCAGTTTACTTTTAAGGATTCAACTATATCATATCCCACAAGGTACTAGCATAGGTACTGCTGCCTCTGTAGCGCATCATCAAACAGGGTTTTTAAGCATTGGAAATAAAATGGTGGGAACAGAGGGCTCAGCTATACAGAGTTTTTTCTGTAATTTCAAAAAACTAAGGAGCTCTGGGTTCTGACGCCGGTGGGAGCTGGGAGCTGCCGATCCAGGCAGCCGTGAGGCAGCGAGGAGAGCTGCTGGGAGGGGAGCAGGAAACATCGTGCAGACATTTCCTGCTTCCCAAGGAGTCTCTGCCAACATGCTTCATCTCTAATTTGGGAAGGGAGGATGCCATCTGGTACAGCGGCTTTGAAGGGAGTATGCCCGTGGTTTATATTGCAGGTGGCAGCTCCGGCGGGACAGGGCGGAGGGAGACAGCCAGGCACAAATTCAAGGAGCGGTGGTTTCCTGCTTGCCAGATAACATCCCTCCCCCTGGGGTACCCATCAGTCGGAAGGGGATGCGTCTTTCTTCGAAATACCTTCCTCATTAAACTTTCACTGGCACTCCTATTGTTTCCCTTAAATGTTTTGGTGTTGACATGTTGTTTTGTTGAAAAATTCCTGTCCGTCTCTGCTCAGTATCCCTTCCTTCAGTAGGCTGTCAGCGCTCTTTGATTTGCCAGGCTTATGGCAGTCACATAACAAGGACACTTGCAATATGAATCAGTGATATATAAGTGTCTCCCAGAGGACACTAGTGATGGAAATCCCAGTTATTGGTTATTATTGTACCAGTGGGAACTGAGGGCTGGGAAAGAGATCATCTTACCAGTCTCACTGTAGTAAACAGAGCCCCTTCTTTGTTCCCCTGAAGCCACTAATTGCAATGGCAGTTACGTTCAGGATCCAGTTTTGGGACCATCCACACGGAGTAAGGGAGAACTGTTTGAAGCATTCGGATTATCCTGCAGGCTCGAGCTTACGTCGGTTTCGAGTCAGAGCAAGGTCTCCAGAAGGCAGTCAGACTACGATCATTTCTGCAGTGCATTTCAGGAATATCCAAACCAGCTTTAGCCACGAAGCAATAGCGCTCTTTTTTTTTTTTTTTTTTTTTCAGGAGTTGTGCAAGCTTCAGCTGAAGCCTGCTGTTGCCGTGCCGTGCTTGGAAAGCTAATGGCAGGAAGGAGGCTCGGGCACTGTGTCTTTGGATCGCAGCAAAGGCAGAGTATTTGTTCAGCTGTGCACGTGAAGGTGGGCAGGCTCTTCCCCCTGCTGAGGAGTTTAGTAGATCTCTCACTGTTTTATTCTCCAGTCTTTGCTACAGAGGTCTGTGCTGCTTTTTGGTTTTGCAGGAAATCTTAGACTCCTGCTCCTGCCAGCTTGCCTGTATGGGGCATCAATAAAAAGTGAATGAGGGAGCCAGGCCTCCTTCCATGCATTTGCACTTTTGGTCTTTTAAAGCAGATCTTTAAAAAAAAAAAAACCACCACAGTTTGAGCAGCTCTCTCACTAGAAAGATTCTGAGGGACAAATATTAATCGTCTCTGTTCAGCACAAGTGTCTCAGGTTTATCTACAGCTATCTGCCAGCAGGTCCTGAGGCAGTTGGGTTGTGTTACTCCCTTCTCCCCATCCTCCTGCTGTATTCTTCATTAGCTTAATTCTTTAAATAAATATTGTTCTTTCCCACCGTTGTGAATGCAATTGTCAGTCATTTGCCAAGTGGCTTAGCAGCCTGAGCCCACATCCTGCGACCCGTGAAAGCTAAAGGCACTGGCCCTGCCTGCCCTTACACCTGCTGCAAGCAGGCAGGTGAGAAGCCATGCAAGCAGAGGGATCTTTATGAAGGAAAAAGGGGACGTGGTTATTGGTCTGGGAAAACACAACATCATTACCTTTGGAAATGGGGTCGAGTGCCTGTTCTTCTTTTCCCTCAACTGCGAGTGACCTCCCAGCAGGATCCTATCCTAGCTGCCAGCAGAATTGCCCCTTGCACCAAAACCCTCCCAAGGGAGAGGCAAGAGGCAGAGCCTCGGAGCAGTTGCAACAGCTTCAAAAGGAGCTGCTTGCCCCAACATACAAGGTCTTGGGGGCCATCTGTCCTCTCAGAACACAAGTTCATCAGCAGCAATAGTGTTAGTGAACCTGTGAGTAAACAGCTCATGCAAATAAAACCCAATTGAAGCACCTCTCCAGGGAAAATAAAAGAGTTTTAAGATGGTGATTGGACTTGCAGGAGCAACATGACTTTGTTTAGCAGAGGACTTGGATGTTTTGGAAGGTGTTTTCCTCCTGGTGCAGACACCAAACTGCTTCATGTTCTCTGGGAAGAGATAACAGGCACAGGCTGCTCAGATCCAATACCAAAGGCAATCCAGCTGCTGAGGTGCCATGGAGCGGGGCAGGAGCAGGTAGATGCCTACCTACATGCACACATCCATGTGCGTATCAGGCAGGAGACTGCCAGAGCTTTTTCTAAACGATTTCAGCAGAGTGTTTTGATTTCTACAGTCTGACACATTCCAGCCATTTAATGAGAATCTGGGGATTTTTATTGAGCTTACATTTAGGGAACTGAGCAGACTATTTTCCTGTGGGAACATCAGTCCTGTACCTTGCACGGAAATGGCATGAAGTCGCCCTTAAATTCTTTTATTTACTTTTTAAATCCCGGATCTTATGGAATACAGGGAAGCGAAACAAGGTGATATATAACTAACAGAAAAATGTGAAATTCTTTTCAAAGGCTTGACATTGAAATGCATGCCTGAAACTCACTGTTGCATGAGCTAATATCAGGCAAGTGAAAGCAACTGGCTATGAACAGAGGCAAATTTCTGTTTAAAATATTAAATGCACTCCACAATCAGGAACAGCTCTGTGAGGTTATGTGTCAGGATGTCACCATGCTGCACTATCACGAGTTGATTTCAGGCAGAGGATCATTGAAATTATATCTGACTTGGCCAGATGCCAGCAGCATTCAAGAAGTTATGATTTCCAGGAAAAAATTATGATTTCCAGGATGACAACATGGTCTCTATCACCTGCAGAACTGTGAATTGTAGGTTAGTGGCTCCCAATTGTTTTGTAAGAAAGGCTCACTAGAGAAAATTGATAGTATTGTATGCCTTTCCCTCCACCCCCAAAATCCTGCTCCCTTTCCTCCTGCCACTTGCCGTTAGTGTTGCTGCTATTACCGCTCTCCTCTCCTTCTCTGACCACCCAACACAGGATTCCCACCATGTCCTCCTCTCATTTTGTCATTGCTTCTCAGAGGGCACCCAGGCAAGTGCTCTGTCAGTGGTTTTTAGCTGGCACCTGCCCAGCTGTTTTTGGAGAGATGACTCGACAAGCTGACTTGTGTTGCCTCCCTCTACCTGAAGATGCTGCAAAATGCTGATGGGCTTTTCAGTAAGTAGTTGCATCTGTTGAGATGTGTGCTTTTCCCATGTTAGAAAATATGCATTTTCCTAACCACTGAGGACTGTAAATAAATGTTCTCAGGACTGAATGTATCATTAGACTACCCTGATGGTATTACATTTACATCTGACAGTTCCCAACAGAACAAAGATCACTACAACAGCGAGGATATTGTGAGGAAGCAGTTTGAAAAAATCTGCAGTTGATGAAAAAAATACCTGAAACAGCATTTTTATAATGATGATGGAGATGTTTGAAGTTTGGAATAGGATTAATTGATCATCTTGTTTCACTGATACTTTTTATAAGTTTGTATAACAGCAGAGATGGGTACCTTATTTTCAGCAGCTTCATCTCAAATCATATAATAAGAATTAGGGTTTTTAACCCTCTACTGCCATATCACGTTTATGAAATATCTCTTAAGGTTCTCTTTTAAATCCTTTTATTATCAGTTTTGCTAACGTTTCACTTGTGCGCTTTAATGAAAAGCCATTCTTTTGTGAAGAAACATCATGACTGCAGCTGAACGGAGGCCTATTGGCGACTGCGAGAAAAACGTTATTGTATGAACCTTTGGACAACAGGTAGCCCCACAAAACCAAGTGTCACGGGCTGAGTTAGATCAAGTCATGCTGTTAAAATTACTCTCTCGTATTTGCCGGAGAAATTGGTTTTGTCAACTGAATTGGTAGCGGCACCCAGTGGCTAAAATATAGACTGCAAATTTTACTAGCCCAAAGATTTCCCAACTCCAACGTACTCGTGTCCACCAGGTAAAAAGCTTCCAGCTAAGCTCAGGGAGATCCTAGCAAGGGGAAACTGTTTCCAGCCTCTCTCAGGAGTATTAAAAGAGTTAGGCGTTGAGGTATCTAATTACCCTTGGAATACACCTTTTTCACTGAACCAGCTAAATATAATTATTTTCCTAACATTATTTTCCTGTGCAACTGCTGCAGTTGGCATGGGAGGGTTATATAACTATTTGTGGGAAGGGATGTGATCCACATAATTGCAAATAGGAAGCAAAATATCAGCAGTGAGCTCCTGGCTATACATAGTCTATGCTATAAAACACTGTAATATTCCCTGCCTTTGACATTATATATATTTCTATTTCTATATGTACATATAGATGTTATATATGATTACATACATGTGTGTGCGCGCGCATGCACATGGAGCATTTTGTAGGAAAAGCCAGGATATCAACACCAAGAGCCCACTATTTGCTGGTCCACATCATTCACTGTTTAAAAGCTGACCTGAAGTTGAGCAGTATCCACGCTTCATGAATCAGTGCTCGTGGAGGAGACACTGGGGCTGAAATACTGGCCCCCTGAATGCGTCTGTCCTACACAGGCATGAGTCCAGTTTTGGGCCCCCTACCACAAGAGGGACATTGAGGTGCTGGAGCGGGTCCAGAGAAGGGCAACGAAGCTGGTGAGGGGTCTGGAGCACAAGTCTTACGAGGAGAGACTGAGGGAGCTGGGGCTGTTCAGTCTGGGGAAGAGGAGGCTGAGGGGAGACCTTATCGCTCTGTACAAGTACCTGAAAGGAGGCTGTAGAGAGGTGGGGGTTGGTCTCTTCTCCCAAGTTACAGACGATAGGACAAGGGGTAATGGCTTCAAGTTGCGCCAGGGGAAGTTCAGGTTGGATATTAGGAAACATTTCTTTACTGAAAGGGTTATCAGGCATTGGAATGGGCTGCCCAGGGAGGTGGTGGAGTCACCATCCCTGGAGGTATTTAAGAAACGTGTAGACATGGTTCTTCAGGGAATGGTCTAGTGCCCACGATTATTGGTTTGTGGTGGGGTGCTGTGTGGGTGGGTGATGGTTTTGGTTTGGTTGTTGTTGTTGTGTGTTTAGGTGGTGGTATGTGGTTTTTTGGTGTGTGGTGTTGGGGTTTTTTTTGTGTTTTTTTTCTTTTTGTTTTTTTTTGGTTTTTTTTTTTGTTTTGTTTTTGGGGTTTTTTTTTTGTTGTTTTGTTTTGTTTTTGTTTTCTTGCTGGTTGGACTTGATGATCTCTGAGGTCCCTTCCAACCACTACAATTCTGTGATTCTGTGATTCTGTGAGGGCAGCTGATGCTGGTGCTCCCCTGCAGGCTGCATCCCCTGGTCTGGGTAGCAGGGGCAGCAGAGCTGCAGTGGCACAGGCAGTGACCTACGTTAACCAGAGATGTGCTAAGCATCCCTTAAGCATGTAGAAAGGCTTCTGATGCCGTATCTTCCCTGCTGCTGGAAAAACTCCCAGTGATTTCCCCGAGACACGGGTTTCTCACTGCACGGCCTTGGACCTTTGGACTGAGCACCAGGACCCTTTCAGGAACCTCAAGGCTGAACCCTGGGGTGGGGCAGCAGGATGCTCGTCTGTAGGGAAGCAACCACTCTGGCAGTAGCAGCCGGAAACATCTTGTTGTAATAATAAATGTATTTCTAAATACTCAGCCAAAGCTCTTAGTGCACCACATAAAAGTAAAATAACCTTTTCAAGGCAGTGTAAGATCAGTACTAATATGAAAACCAGAAACACACCCCTTCACGCGAGATAATGAACACGGGTGGCGTGAGGTACAGATGGTTACAAGTGTGTGGCCTCCCATGGTAGTCCAGAGAGATAACCTGGTGTGTGGAAAGATGGGAAGGCACAAAAAGAAAAAAAGGGAAACGCTGGCTGGTGCAGAGGCAGTGAGAGTGAGCCCTTGCTGAGGGCTCACCACAGCCCAGCCCTCGCCTGCCAGCTTGTGGTCGTAACTACAGATCACCACTGACCTCACAAAGCCATCTGTGAAGCTTACAGGAAAGCTGCCAAGCACACTCACCATAAAGACACTTAAAACCATGCACCAGCAGGTGCCAAGTTTTCTGTCCCTTGTGCACCAAGATAAATGCCTGGCAGGACAGTTTCCAAACTGGTTTCTGTTTTAGTTGTTTCTCCTAGTTGTAAGTCTCCCTCCTACCACTCACCTCCTACTTTAAGCACCAGAGAGTAACACACCTACTGCTCAACTGGTTACAGATGTGATCCTCACCTTGGTGAGTTGTTCCTTTGGGAAGTACTGGCCGAGAGTACATCCTGCCATACAAACGCTCACTTCTAAGAGGAAGATGTTGGAGTTAGGAAGAAGCAAACAGCTGGAGACATCCCTGTCTCTAACACCCACCCCTCTGCAAGGGTTTCCTTTACCCTCAGTAGAAGCAAATGCATTTCAGCCACCCACCTTCACAGAGATTTCACAGGCTGGACCATGAGCTAGATGTGCTGGGGCTTCCTCCATTTTCACTCTCCAGCTGCTGGGCAGATATTTCAGGCAGCATGATGGGACAGGAAACCTTTAGTGATAGTTTCCTAAATAGCCAGAGAAGACTTGCTCCAGCTTGTCCATTCAGGCCCTGCCTGTATGGTTAATAAAGCACGGGAACAGCTCCTCTTGGGAGGCAGAGGACTCTCCACCACTGATGACTCTTAAAAAATAGGAGAGACAAAAATCTCTTGAGGATGATTTACTTGTAATTGTTCTTCCATTATGAGAAAGAGGATGGACTAGAGGACCTCTTAAAGTACCGTTCAGCTTTATTTTCGATGATTTCTAGTTATGGCTGAAATTTTCAGTCCCTAGAATTCTCTGAATGATGTGAAGGGACTTACTACATTGATTACAATACCTAACAACAATAAAAAAAAAAAGAAAGAAAAAAACAAATCCAGTACACTGGGAATAGTGATACTTCTTCGTAGCAAACGTAAAGTCTTATTCTGCCTTAAGTCCATTAAATGCTGATTAGTTGTGGTCAATTAAAAAAGTACTGATTGATACATGAAATAAAGTTTGTATTCCATTTAAACTCGTACCTAAAAGAGGTTCCACATTCCTTTTTCATGCTTCAGTAATTGCTGTCTTTCATATCTGAGCTAATGCTTCTACCTTCAACAGATATATATTAGGGAGATATTTTCTCATTGGTTTTCCCAGACAATATTTTGAAAATTTTCTGCCTGCAAAATGTTTACCTTATTTTGCCTTGCTGAAGCTTAGTGGCCTCTGCAGCCATCACACTATGAGGGACCTCCCCATTCCTCACAGTGGTAGTAGGGAGGTCAGCACCGCCGGAAGGACTTGAGAGCTTTTTCCTAATCACTGCAAAATGCAGGATGTTCCAAAAGGATGAGAGAGTGAGAACCCCCTTCCCCACTCCCCTCCAGCCAAAAAAACAGTTTGGAGGGGGAGAAGGAACGATAAATACAGGGCACTGGTAGAGAATGAGAGATAGAAGCAAATGCCACCCTAGCATGATAGAGAATGTTATTGGCCTAGGTTTGGGATGAAGGTACGAAGCCTGAATGCATAACAAATCCTCCCAAATAAATGGCATCATCCCTATACACACACACTCATCTCTCTTTTTCAGTTATTATTATTCCTGTCTGCTCAAGCCCAGTTCTCTTCAGCAAGATAGAGCCAGAACATCAATCACAAATTTGGTGGGATGCTGTGGAACCACCCAGGCAAGACCAACTCTGCCCGTCATTCCTGGCCAAGGTTTATGTTCTTAAATGGTGCTCAGTGGTTGACCCTCTGAGACTTTGCTGTCCTGATGTTTCCTAATATCAAATCTAAACCTTACTCACTGTAGATTTCCTGTCATGCAATCAACAAGGGGAACAAACGGTTTCCTTTCCTGTTGCATAGTTGAAGATCACCACAACCCTTTTCTGTTTACCCTTTTCTCTTTTCCTCTGGAGAAGAATAAATTCAATCCAATTCTAGTTAATCCAGTCTTGTCTTCAAAGGCCCATTCTGTTTTTTTGTTGCTTTCCGTTGGTTCTCCTCCTCCTTGAAGGGTGATGCCCAAAGCCAGAGGCAACACATCAGCTGCAGCCTTGCCATTGCTGAGCAGAGCAGAAGGATTGCTTCATGGTCTTGCAGACAATATTTCTGCTTATACAGAATTTTCATCTCCAAGTGATTTAGCACAAATGCGTGATGCTGTTGACTCATATCCCAGCATGTGACAGGATACCCCATGGATCCTTTTCTGCAAAACTGTGGGTTACCTTGTTTCTCCCAATCTTGTGCCTGCAACGCTGGTTGTTTCAGTTACGTGCGGAATCTTCTACTTTCAAGGAACTTGCATCAACTTTTTGGGTTTTACAGCCAAACAAATTATGTGGCTTTTTCTTTTTCTTTATTGAATTTCATTCTATTTTTCCCCCAGGCCACTTCTCCAATTTGTAAAGATCATTTTGAATTGTAATCCTGTCTTCCAAAATGTTTGAAGCCCCTCCCAGCCTGGTGGCTGCCAACACTCACTGAAAACAATGACCCCAGGAGACTTTTGAACACAGCTGTTAAATGTTCTCTTTTTGCTGAGCTGCATCACCTATGGCTCATTTTTTGAAAGTATTTTCCTTAGTCTGGATTAAGAGACTCTAAGTATCTTGAAAAGGGAGAGACTTTATTTACTGCTACTCTTCTAAACACATTTGGGTTGGCAAACTATGTTAATCCAGAGCATTCCTGCAAAGATTCTATTTCTGGTGGTTCTTCCCTGTGTAAAAAGCAAGCTTCTTGTCTTGCTCTGTGAGCCACTGCCTGGCCTCCACATACTTCTGTAACAGATCTAGTTCTTGAACTACCTTTTTGAATCCAGGCCTAGCTGCATATACGTCTATTCATTTTTTAATTTTTTTTAAAGATTCAAAAGCTTTTTGTACATGTTGAACGTTCACAGAAATACTTAACAGAAGTGTTCATGCAGAAAACTAGCTCTTGCTACGGTAAATTTTGGATCATTATCGCATACCTTATACTATCACAGAGTTTCAATATGTATTTTTGGCTGAATGTCGTGTTATCTGAAGGATGATTTGGATGGGAGGTCTCACAATAGATTATTTGATGAATTAATGAATACAGAGATCATGAAATAAAATGATAAGTGTAAGGAGAATGAAGAGATATAGAGAACACTATCAACTCTCAAGCATTGATATTGCAGACAAACAGAACTGAAGGGAGAGGAACAGAAGGGGGAAACTGTGGGAATATTGGGTGTCTATACCCCATATACTGGGGTGTAAAAAACTCCCCTGGCAGAGGGAATTTGTAAGGAGCAGGCAGCATTTTTAGAAGCATGAAGACAAACATGCATGAAATATGGGGTGATTAGGATGGTAAAAATAAGAAGAGAAATACAGCAAGAAGGAAAGTGGGAGTGAAAGAGAGAGAGAAATATAGAGAGAAAGAAGAAAGACAGACAGAGAGACAGGAGGGAAGGGAAGGAAAGGAGGGAGACAGGGAAGGAAATGGGCAGAGCAGTCCCTCTGACAGACTCTTCATTGCAAAAGAGGCGGAAATTAAAAGACTGGAGATTGGCTTTCCAAATGGTATTCCAGATTGATGTACTGGGGGTACAACCATCAACTAACAAGCTCTTCACGGTAAACTTGGTGAATCATCAGAGACAATGACAATTCAATCAGATCCTTCTTAGAATGAACAGAGTGAAGGGAAATATTACTGAAAAAAAAAAAAGAAAAAATTTCAAGCAAATTCATGTCAAATTAAGTGGTTTGTCCCTGTTCCCTTCAGAGGCACTACTCTTCAACAGCATTCAAGGAACGGCAAGCTCTTGCATTTAGCACATGTCACTAATTAAAAACAATTATTGATGTAATTAAAATACTTAATTCCACTGCTCTCTGGTGGCAAAAGTAATGTATATCTTGGGTCTTTCTTTATCTCAGAGTGGGAGCACTGAGGAGATAATTTGGCAAAAACTACCTTTGTAGCCTCTGGATACAAAATTGAAAGTTCTCTTGGTTAATTTCATTAGCTTAATTAATTTGGCTAACTTAATCAGACTTTCATTAAACCAATGAAAAGACTAAGTGCTGCTGTCGTGTTGATAATGGTTTTAAAAAAAATGCTCATTAAAAGATTGTCGATACCCAGACAACCCCAAAAAAATCTTCTTGATAGAAACAGGGGAGGATTTATATGCCAAACTTGTCTTTCCCTCTGTCGTCTTTTTGATTCCTCTTAGAGGACTCTAGAAGAAAAAACAAACCAGCTTGCAGATGGCAGCCTGCAGGCACTGAATACCCTGCAGCACTGGGCTGGTTTGTCTGCCTCTGACATCCTGTTTCCATGAAAAAGCCTCATCAGCACAAACAAAAAGGGGGAAGCAACATTGAGATACACGAAAAACAATTGCCAGAATGATGAATAAGGAGTTAAACTTGGGTCAGCTTTTACCTTTCCTTGAAGATTTGCTCCTGGAAACCAGCCATGGAGCCAGGGAAGAAAGGTCAAGCACCAGCAGTGAGAGATCAAGACTGGTCTGAACACTGGAATAGTTTTCAGGCTACCCCCCGAGTGGAGTTAACATCTTTCGTTGCCTTCCTACACACAGCTAATTGCAAAGTTATTTTTTACTGATAAGCCATTCATTTCACAGCATAATTGCATAGATGTTAAACTTTGGGGAACAATACAGTAATTTTTCTTTCTCTCACCAAGAGTATTTCAAAATAAAAAGGTCAGTATGCAAGGACAAGTAGATACATGCGTAAATAGGTGCTCAGTTACACCGTTCCTTAAATGAACACGCATTTGAAAAAACATTTATTTTTCTATTCCAAAATCACTTAATTCCATCCACCTCTCTGTATTAACCTGTCTAGCACCAGTGTACTTACAAAATAAAAATTCAAGATGCTTCTCTGCAGGCATGCTTGACTCCTCTCTAGCATAGCTAAGTATTTTAATTTGCGGAACTGGGTATGTGGAGGCCTGTACGCTCGGTAACGACTGGGTGCCACAGTTGGTATTTCAGATGGGATCTCTCCCACAGTCAGCATCTGGGCTCTGGGAGGGCAGGCCTGTAGGAAGGTAGGACGCCCAGGCTGACGGAGGAAAGGCGCATGGAGGGAACTGGAATTTCTGGCATGTGAGAGATTGTGGAGGATCCTTTTCCCAAACTGCCCTGGCGAAGCAGGTTTGGTATGCTGTCATCTTTTAGTCCACATACTGGAAAGTGAAGGATGCAACGTCAGTGTTACAGTGCTGAAGGGTGGACTTGGACTGTTATCTGAGTTCAGACCTAACTGATGTAAGTGTGTCTAACGGCAAGGAAAATAACACTTCCTATTATAATTAGTGGAAAAGGTATTTGAATACTTTGGAAACTATTTATAGTTAGGGCTTGTTCCTTTGTATATAGTACCCTCTAGTACCCTTCTCTTAAAAGTTAACAACTACTTCTATCTATCTGCTACAGTGGCATATATCTGTAATCTGACTCAATTCCCAAGTGATGTCTTTGTGTCAGATTATGAAATTCTGTCTGTGACCAGATTAACAACCACAACTAAAAGCTGCAAGTATAAATAACAGTAAGTGTGTTTACTCACATCTGCAGTGGGATTGCACAAAATTTGTATCATTTTGGGAAATCAGAGAAATGGGGGAAATACATAGTACTTGATCGACTTAGAACCTATTCTAATCCTGGTGCATATCAACATGCAATAATGCTACGATGGCTCCTGCACCAGTTCTGTAATTAAAGCTGAGATGACCATTCTTTAAAGCAGTCATTCATTTTCCTTGTCCCTCTGAAAGATTACAGCATCTTATTCCCCATCCTGGAGCACTTGGTTTTCTTTTTTCAATTCTGAGTGAGCATTCCAAGTTTAACTTGAAATAAATTCAATGAACAAATTTTAGCATGCATTTTAACTTTTCTATGACTTGAAGGTTCTTATTAGTGGAATGACACAGGCTTTTCAAATCCTAATAGGTGAAAATTTCTTGAATTCAATTGCAAAAAGCTCTGGTTTTAAAAAGCTCTTGCTAAACTTATCCATTAAAATGTGTTTGTATATCCATTAAATGCTATTTGTTAGAAATGAATAGGGTGAGACCAAAACTCAGTAAGACAACGGTGCTAGAGATAAGAAAATATTAAGGATATTAGGCAGATGGTGACTCTGCAAATGGTTGTGCTGGTGCAAGATAGCACTATGATGTTTTTGTGCTAGATGCTCTTAATGACAACCAATGAGTCTTTAATAAAAAGGTAAATTAAGAAACACTCAAGGCATCTGTGAAAGGCATGTACGCATCTCACAGCCGCAGTTCACATCCACTAGACTTGAACAGAGGCATACCCAGGCTCTTGGGGGGGAGTTACTCACCGTTTCCTTTACCACCTCTTGGCCTGTAGCCAGCTGTTTACCACCACAGTCCTCCGCTTGAATTTATCACCCCTTCAGATCTGCCAGCAGAAAAACCTGCACAAGCTCTCCTACAGCTGGCGCATTCGAATCGGATGGGCTGGTTTAGACAGCTTAAATAGCAAACGTGCTGACCCAACAGATTTTGTTTGAAATGTTTAAGTAAGCCTTCTGATAAGCATCTCCTCTGCAGGTTTAAGGCTACAAAGGGGAAAATGAAGAGGAGTTTAGGACAGGTTCTTGATAGTTTTCCTTTTCTACTGGCACAGTTAGGTGTGGCAGATTGAATTTGTTCTTCTTTTACTCAGGGTGTGTTTATCTATTGCTAAGGAACTGACTGGATGTAGAAGTTTCTGGTTTGTATTTTGGCACACACGGGAAGGGCCACACCATACAGCATTTGCCCTTTTCTAATTTGATCAAAATCGCTCTTGCTTCACACCTCGCTCCAGATCTTAGGTCCCTCCGCTGTGTGATTATTATCACTGACTGAAGACACAGCCAGGTCAAGAGCGTGGGTCACTTTTAAACGTATTTGAGCGACACCAGGCAGTACCCTTCCTAGCCGGTTTGACATAAGAATGAGGCACTGGAAGGAGCCTCCTGGGTCATAAATTCCTGCAGGTTTCCATGTCATATACCTCCAACATAAAGTCATGAAATTCCACTCTAAAAGCGTTGCCGCTCTCTGTATTCACTGCTCCTCTTAAAAAATTTTTCAAGGGCCACATTCTGATAGTCAGAATCCATCCCAAAATTTCCAGTCCTAGTTAGTTTAAGGTTGAGTCTTTTGGTTAGAATTTGCTGGTCCTATGAAGAGAAGCATTAACCAGCATCCAGAGCACTCTGCTAGGTCAGAGATGCCCAGGTGTTGCATATGGCTCCAGCGTTACATCAGAAGGGAGCACCTCCCTGGGGAAGTGCCTCAGATGCATTAGTGGGACTCCAGCAAAGCAACATTTTCCCTGGAGCCCACAGACATATTACTGGTGGCTACAGCTGACACCAGCCCACACAGATCCCCAGCGAGTTATGACAGTATAGTCCTTGTTGGTTGTACCAGACTTCTCTCCAGATTTATCTACACTCTGCTCTCTCTCATCTAAAAAGATATGGTTCCTTTCCCCTAATCTGTCTCACATCCTTTCTCATCCTCTGTGGTTCAACTTCTTTCTCAGCAATCTCCAGCATTATCCGCATAGTCTCTCTGCACTCCCTCTGGTTACACCCATAAAGCTTTTCTTTTGCTCAAGCCCTGGCACCTTTTATTCCAACGGGGTTGTATTTCTTTTCCTTCACAGACAGGCAGCCCCAGAAAAATGAAACAATGTGCATACCTACAGAGGATGGAGGGACTGGCCATGGTTTTGAGACATCTTTGTGCCTTCCTTATTCTGCATTGTGTTTGACATTGGCAAGATACACCAATACACTAAACCCATCCCTGAGTGACTGCAGACAGAGCTCTATCTCCAGAATTCCTTCTGTGCTGGATACTCTTTGTGTGCATACAAGTGGCAGATGCAAATACACCAGCAAATACCAGTTCCAGGTATATCACCATGCTTTGGCCAGTACCATCCAGCTGCATCATTCTGCTTCAGCCAGACAGCACTACCCATGAACCTTGCCAGCTGTGAAGGAAAAAAAAAAAGAAAAAAGGGATTGATACTGTTCAACTCTTGCTCCTCTTAGTTAATACATGGAGACAATATTTTGATGGATGTCATGGTCCAAAGTTTTATAATAAATAAAATAACAAGAAAATACATCGTAGGTAAAACATAGCTGTTGATATCTGTTAGCTCTGGAAATTAAAATAAACTGAGGATGAAAAAAACATTATTTGCAGTAATGTGTGCCTTCCTGTAATTCTGTAATTTTATTTCCCATGCATATAATGCTTTTACTGGTGTGGATTCCCAGAGCTTCCTTGAAAGGTAAGTCATTTTGCTTCTTTCATAAACACAAAAGACAAATACAGGGTTTAGAAAGGGCAATGTCTTGTCCAACATTATATAGGCATGTTGTGGCACCTGTGGCCCAGGTTTCCTGCTTGTGTTTCTGATACAAAATCAATCTTCTCAGTGTCGCTTTAATTTAGATTTTGAACATTTTTCAATGTAGAGTAGACCAAACTATATTTTTTCTTTGTGTATATTCTTGAGTTCCTTTTCTGTAACATTGCTACTGTATCTCAAAAATATCACATTTGACAAGAAAGGAAGCATAATGTGATTGAAAAAAAATGTGTTTTACATATCTAATTGTGGTTTCCTGATGTCGTGGTTTAACCCGAGCTGGCAACTAAGCACCACACAGCTGCTCACTCACTCACCCTCGGTGGGATGGAGCAGAGAATTAGAAAAGTCAGAAAACTCATGGGTTGAGATAAAGAGAGTTTAATAGGTTGAGCTAAAGCCATGCATGCAAGCAAAGCAAAACAAGGAATTAATTCACTGCTTGCCATCAGCAGGTGGGTGTTCAGCCATCTCCAGGAAAGCTCCATCACTCGTACCAGTTACTTAGGAAGACAAACACCGTCACTCCGAATGTCCTCCCCTCCCTTCTTTTCCCCCCAGCTTTATATGCTAAGCATGACTTCACATGACACAGAATATCCCTTTGGTCAGTTGGGGTCACCTGTCCCAGCTGTGTCCCCTCCCAGCATCTTGTGCGCCCCCAGCCTGCTCGCTGGTGTGAGAAGCAGAAAAGACCTTGACTCTGCGCGAGCGCTGCTCAGCAGTAGCTAAAACATCCCTGGGTTGCCAGCACTGTTTTCAGTACAAATCCAAAACATAGCCACTTACTAGATACTTAGAAGAAAATTAACTCTAACCCAGCTAAAACCAGCAAACCGGATTTCTTATCCAAAATTTCATAGCATTTACAATGGAGATAAGATGAAAACCTTCTTCCTTCCTTTGCTTTTTTCCTCCTTCCCTCCTTCTCCCTCTCTCTCTCACAGTACAGAAAAAAAATAGTACCTGTGAATATTTTAATACAGGCAAATATGTGAGTAGTACATTCATGAATTCAGGTAAATGTCTTCCACCTTCAATTGCATTATTTGCAGACCTTTCAGAGTTAATTGCTCATGTTTTGCAATACGACTGGAATTTCCTCTCGAGGGTCACAAAGGCGCCTGTTCTTGAATCTGCCATTTCCTCATTGTAAAGACCACCAAAAAGAACGCAGAAGGGTCAGTAACTTTTAGATTAAATGATGCATAGAAACAAAACTGAAAAGCAGAACTAAAATCCAAATCTGCAAACTCAGTTTCAGTATTCAAATGCACTTACTCTGCCAGGAAGGGAATCCTTCTAAGCAAAGCCTTTTGAAAAAACTGCTCAGCGTTTCCTTTTTATTTCGTCAACATTTAGTTACAGTACAAAATTGACTTAACTATATAATGAGGAAAGCGGTTATTTCAAGTATTACACTGAAGATAAAATGCACGTTAACATTAATGCTACCTATTATTACTTTGTAAACAGAGAGTTATTTACCCTTTGAGAAAAAACATTTCAGAACCAAGTTAAGGTAACCACATGCATTAAATAAACGAATCAAATCAAACCTTAATTGGGCTTGGAGCTTCAAAACAGGGAAAATATCAAAGTTAAGCTAAATAAATTAAACATAAAAAATAAATCTAATTTACTGAGTAATGTTTTGTCAGATTCTCCGTGGAGTCATAAATTCAGAGAAATTTAGCATGCAGATGAGAAATAAGGAGGAGGGAAGCAACCACATGAACTGTAGTGAGAAAGCAATCGTAAGTTAATTCAGGATGTGTTCTGCCTAATACTGATGAAGATCTAAACGAGAGCTCTTTAAATTGTACATATAGAACCAAGTCCTGGTGTGATTCACATTCTAACTTCAGATCTCCTACGCCCTGCTGAAATATATAAAGCTTGCCTCAGAGAGTGAAAGAAGCTCAGTTTGGTTCCCTGGCTTTTTTAGAAATTTTGGTTGGAGTGCCAGAGTTAGGCAGCAATGCTTTGTAAAGTCTAACATTAAGAGGCAGACTCCCTTGCTTGCCCTTCCTTCAATGCCTGAAAAATAAAACACGGTGTAACAACAGGATAAAAATGCCAACTATGGAACTGACAGCCAAGAAAATAAAGCAGGAAGATTTGCTGTTGTATTCTCAGTTTTTATAAAAGTGTCATAGAATGGTTTGGGTTGGCAAGGACCTTTGAAGATCATCATCATGGACTGATTGCACTGTCTTGTGGTTTGCTGTATTAATAACAAATATTACACTCTGCAGGGTTTAAAAATAAACCTGTAGCCTCCCTTTCTATTTCCACAACATCAGGAGAAGCTCAACTCTTCCGGTGTCCTGATGGGTATCTCTGGAAGAACGGGTTGAAGATAGGAGCTCCTATTTACTTTGAAAGGAATTCAGAATACTTTGCCACTTCAAGAACTGGGTCAGTCACTCATGAGCAAAACTTCATGCACTAATTCTCAGTGCAAAGCTGCTTCAGTGGCTCTCAGAAGTGCATGCAAAAATAAACATTTCAAGATGAGGCTGGGGTCTGAGCTACTGTTTCCCTGGGAAGAGGGAGGAAAGAACAGAAACAAAAGAGTGATTCAGGCAGGAAAGAGTCTGCAGAACTGGGCTCCAGTGGCTGTCCCTGGCACAGGTGGGGTGCAGCCTCCTATCCTATCCTATCCTATCCTATCCTATCCTATCCTATCCTATCCTATCCTATCCTATCCTATCCTATCCTATCCTATCCTATCCTATCCCATCCCATCCCATCCCATCGTGGTAGTACCTGCTACCCCACACAACTAGACAGTTTTTTTGCAACAGCAGCCATATGCAGTCCAGCCTTCCAAGGTCCTAGAATAAGCAAATTTCAAGCAGAACACTGCTGTTTTGGTAGTCAGAGAAGCCTGCAGCCGGAGGAGCCGCTGCTGTTCTCTTAGACTAGAATAAGCCTGGTGTTGTGGTTTGAGGTAAAACAGAACTAATTTTCTGTTCAGTAATTTTACTTTTTTTAGCTGGGCCTCTTCTAACTAACTAAACTCTGAAATCAACAGCATATTGTTCATAAACTGTTCACTCTT
>JAHREE010000395.1:2666257-2740561 GCA_033628505.1 Tringa tobata | reverse complement strand
GGCGCAGCAGGGCTGCGGGGAGTCCCCCGACGTCCGCAGCAACCTGCTGCTGGCCTACGAGGAGTCCCGCGGGGTGGGCGTCGTGCTGACCGGCTGGACCCAGGCGAACGGCCACTGCGAGGTGTGGGAGCAACCGACCTACCGCCTGCGCGTGAACCGCAGCGAGGTGGTCAGCTGCCTGCCCGATGGCTCCACCGCCGGCGTCGTCTTCCAGGTGGCCAAGGTCTGGTACCTGGCCTTGGCGGCCACCTACTCGGCCCCCCCCTACAGGAGCCCTCTGAAGTGCGAGCCCTCCCTGTCGGACGAGGCGACCGTCATCACGGTGCGCAAAGTGGTCGACCTGTTGACCAAGGAGGATCTGGGCATCATCAAGCGCAAGAATGAGCCTTTGCACTTTGTCGACGCGCTCCAGTGGGGGGATCACTTCTTCTTTCCCTACTACAAGTTGAAGGCCAGGGAGGTCAACAACACGGAGCCACCGAGCATGGCTGTCCTGCACCAGCCGTCCAACTTCCCAGAGGGTGCCCTTTCTTTGAAAGGGCACGTGTATTTGGAGTGCGGGTGCAGGGGCCTCATCGTTTCCTCCAGCCTTGTCCGCCAGGGTGAACGGGGCTGGTGGGTGGGTGTTTTCCGCCACAGTCACGACCCTGAGGCCTTGAACGACAAGGCCTGGAACGACACCGCCGTCTGCATCTTTGGGATGGAGGAGGTGAAGAAGCAAGCCTGCGCGTTCTCGCACTTCGACGTGGTCGGGGAGAGCAGTGTAAGTCTGGGCATCGTTTTGCTAAGCTTTCGTCCTGCACGTCGTTGTTGACACTGTTGTTGTGGCTGGTGTCACTGTGCATGACTCATGGGGTGTCCCTGACCTGATGGCACATGAAGTTCCCAGGGAACTTCAGAGCTGCACCAGGCTTTGTGCATCAGCCCTGGCCCCATCAGCCCTAAAGATTTCTGCAGCACTTTGCCTCTAAAAAGCCGATCCCTTGCCAGACCTTGCAGTGTTCTTTCCACCTACATCTAGGGAAAGACATGTCTGAGGGAACACCTGAGGGCATCCCGGGTCAGGCCCGAGTCCCGGGCTCCTCACTCAACGCGCCCTTTGCTGCCAAGGATTAGTCGTACTTCATTGTATTTTCTGTACAGCCTAGATAAAGCATCTCCTACCTTATTCTGTGCATTCACATCTCATGTCATTGCTGCTACATCAGAATTGAAAAAAAGCCCATCAAATTGACTCCTGTGCACTGGGCTGTGTGCGTTGCTATCCACATTGCTCACTAGTTATTTACGGCTGCTTGTTCGGTGGTAGGTGTTTCCCTAGACTCCCAGGACTGGCCTTGCTGGAGGGGGCTCACAGCCACCCCCCCAAACCTGTACTGCACAGCAGACAGCAGTAGGCGGTATGTCTTTGTTGTTGCAGTGGTTACGTTTTCGCAGGCAGTGGTATCCCATGGAGATCCCCTGGTCACCTACTTCTCTAACACTCTCTCTTCAGCTCCTTCCTCCTTTTGAGGGTGAGCTGTGCACAGGGAGGGCAGGATGAGCAAAGCTACCGGCTTTGCTGTGGCCTCGGTAGCTAGTAAAGAAATGAACTAGAAATGAAATTCAAGAAGCTAAAAATGAAATTCAGGAAAAGAAGGTGCTTTTGCAAGGGCCTTCCATGCTTTTAAGTCACACTCAGAAGTCTTTTCAGAGCTATGGCAAAAGGAACAATGCTGAAAAGTATCAGGGACGACCGTAGGGGGTCAAGCAAGCCATCGTAAAGCAAGCCCTGGCCTTTTGCAGCTCCCTCACCATCCAGGGACTTTGCAGCTTAACTCCTGAATCCTTGCTGTGTTATGATGGGAGGTTGCTGGAAACTCCTTGAAAGAAGTGCAAGTTGTTCCTTGGCTTCCCAAATCCATCTGTAGCAGAGTGCAGTGCTGAGATTCTTCCAAATACAGAACTACTGGAGGGGACGTGTCATTCAGCCTGCTCGTGTCCCTGCTGAGTTGTGTGACTACTGCTAGAGTTAGAGGATGTAGTTACGAATCAGAACCCCACACGTGGGTGAAACAACTGTGCTGAAGTAAATAGTGAAACTCTTGCCACAGAGCCGGAGCCAATCCTTTGATTTCCAGTGCCAGTTTATAGCTTACTGCACGATTTCTGTGCACTCACAAGGCAAACTTGCTGAATGAATTTTGAGGTCTCATCATCATTTGGAAATACCTGTTTGCTACTTGGATCTTTAATTTGTATTCCTTATTCCTAATTACTCATGAGGTTTCTTCATGAGGTGCTTTCTGAGCCTGCAAAGCCAAAAAAAAAAAAAAAAAGAAAAAAAAGAAACCTTCTTGGGCAGCAGATCCTTTATAAACGCTTTCCAAAGCCTCACGCTAGAAATTCCAGAAGAGTCTTGTGTATTTCATAGGGTAAGATAATGCAGGTAGGGTCAGGTGGGTATTTCTGTCTGACCAGTATTCCTCTCAATCCCCTGTCCCCGTTGCCTCCCAGTGCCTGAATATGAAAAATCAACAATCTGCTTGTTTAAGGATCGGTCTCATTCACATCAGACTCAGGTGACTCCAAAGTTACTTTCATGTCCCAGAAGGTTTTTCCCTTCTGGAAACGTAGGTTATATTTGGGTACAATGCTGAAGAATCCCAACTTTAAAAAATTGTTAAAAGGATTGTTTGCTTAACATTATGTCCCTAACTGTGGTGATGGTATTAATCATGATATTTTGGCACAACAATAAATACAGTTTACCATTGACAGGAAAGTGGTATTTTAATATTTTGTGAGATAGCAGGACATCTGGGTGTTGTGTAGTAATATGACCTGTAACATTACATGGCTAATTATGCTCCCTTTTAAAACTAATTATATGTACTTATGGTGTATAAACATAGAAATAAATGCATGTAGTTCAGCTTTAATATGTTTTTTATACTACAGAAGGTTAGGCTAGGCTATTGCAGAGTAAGTTTGGAGATGACAGGCCCATATGCTGCTGCTTCTGGGTTGTTTTAGTCCAGATCCTTCCTCTGTCTCTCACCAAATCATGGGAGTCTCTGCAAATGTGGAACGTGCTTTTCTTGGACTCGGAAGTGTGCGGGCTTCAGAACTGGCAGGAAGATGGTGAGCAGCACGTCCATCAGCACGCAGATTTTAGGAGAAGTGTGTGCAATTGCTAGCAGTGGCTCTGGCCAGAAGGGAGTGCCTCGTAGTGGGAGCTGACACCAGTACATTGCAGCACGATGTGTAGGAATGGCAGCAAGCAGCAGTACTTAACGGCTGCCTTGAAGCCCAGTCTTTTAAAGGCGGTGTTGGTACTGAGGAAATGAATGAGTTGCAGCATCATGATTGCCTGGAGTGTGAGAGCTCGATGGTGTTTGTGGCGAGTGGACCATGGTGGATGTCAGCCTGACTTTTGCACTGCAGAAGCCGTGTGTTGTAGTGTGCTGTGGGTCTTAGTCTTCCTTGCTGGGTACGCTTAAATTCTGGAGCTCAGGTGTGATGTGACTTATCATGGACACAGACTGTCAGTTTAGGTAGGAATCAAAATTACAATTTTTTTCACTGCAGGAATACAATTTATAGTTAGACTATACGTTAGGGAGTAGCATCAGTTTGTTTTCCTTTTGATCTTGTCATTCTTCAGATTTCTGTAATTATCCTGATTACCTTTAGGCAAGACATCGTCTTACCTGTCTACACTCACACAGCTGCTTGCCTTTGCACTGTGTCGACACTGTGCTGCTCAGTATTACACTGCAAGAGGGACTTAGCCTGAGGTATTTGTGGTCCTCTACTGCTGCGTGTTCTACTCTGAACTCATTCCTGTAAGGTACTGAGCTTTCTGGCCCTCACCCAGTAAAGCACTTAAGGGCATACTTAACATTAGGCATATAAGTATTTCCATCATCTGCAAGGGAACTGCCATGCATTTAATGTTAAGCGTGGACTTGAGTACATCACTGGGTTGGAATCAAATTGCTCCACATCCTGTAGGAACTCATTGTAGGTGTGTAATCTCTTTATCCTCACACTACTACTTAGACCAAAGTTGACATTCGCATTAAGTTTTAATGATGGATTTGAGTCTGTTATTGAAAATTATTAATTTTTAGGATCCTTGCTTACCAACTTTATCAAAAGGTATATGAGTGCTGCAAATTCTCTGGAATTGCTTCTTATGAGAACTAGCTAATTCAGTTTTCATTTTGTGTGGTAGTATGCTCAAAGCATTTTGTCCTGGTTGGATGTGTTTATTCTGGACGTATATAATATTGGATTCCCAAAGACGTGATCTCTAACTAGCAAGAGGCAAGTGGTGTCTTAGATGAAACTACTCTCAAAACATTTTGCAGTTTTATATTCAGCTTGTTTACCTCTGATCCACATGTGTCTAAGTTTTGGTTATATCTACTTACGCAATCTTGAGGTCTATGTGTTAATGGACTCACTAGCATAACCTGCATGTATGTAAGCACATCTTCTTCACAATCGCCTAAGTTAATACCCGTGAATTTGCCACATTTCGCTCTTATTTTCTTTTCAGAAACCTGACTAAGCACTAACAAACATTTTGATGGATCACAATTATGAAATCGAAGCTATGTAGCCAGTACATAGGAGGAATGTTGGAATTTGTTACGAACTTGTTCTGGTAGCTAGTGAGCTTTAAGAAGGCCTTTCCTTCTGTTGTCTTGTGGCTGAACAGGAGCTTTTAGAGTCTCAGATCTCTCCCAGAGATCCCAGGATCTTGTGGGTCACAGCCAAAGAGATGAGTTGGAGAAGTGCCCAAATTAGAGAACATCAACAGGAGAGAGTTGTAGGATGTTAACTAATCACAATGACACATCTGGAAATGAGGTTTGCCATTAAAAAAAGTTGTGTGGGAAGAAAAGGATTCTCCAGTGTTTCGGAGAAAATCCAAACATAAGTTAGGTGTATATGCGTAAGACAGGGAGAAGTTGCTGTAGTTCGTATTGAGGTGTTTATTTTATGATGTGCAAAGGCTAAGTAGCTGTGATAATTACTGAATGCTAAGCTATCTTGGTTGGATTTTCATCTGGTATTTAATGCAAGTGAAGATATATAACAGTCTGTTCTTTGAATTTTTGCATTTTTCAGTGGGTGATAAATATGTGGGTTGGTATATGCCCCTTAATTTATCTGGCATAGTTTGGAATCCTAGGACAAATCCTAGCTGGTATAAGCACTGCTGAAATTAGATTTTGAAGTCAACAGAGTCACATCAGTTTAATCATGGCCATTCATTTTCAGGAATGACATTTGAATTTGTGTGGTAACTAATTCCAAAATGATTCATGGCCTTTTATTTAAGGAAAGAATAACAGACTTCTAAATATCATTTGGTATCAAAATTGATCCTGTAATTAATTTTCTGGGAGTAAAGTAATCTTCTGTGTATTACCATACTGCTAGTATTTCATCTGATGTTTGACAGGTTTCTAGAGTTAACATTTCTACAGTGAATATTTCTGTCCAGTTACAATGAAGTTTCAGTTCATCCCTGTTTGCTGTGGGAAGTAAGCCATGGGGGACTTGTAAACTCTCACATTGTCAGTAAGAAGAAGAGTTGTTTTCAGTCATTTGGCTTTACCAGGTGTTCTTAGCGAAAACTTTTGTGAGCCTGGGGGCTCTTGAACAGAGGATTTGCTTCCTTGGGATCACAGAATCATTCAGGTTGGAAAGAACCTCAGAAGAGGTCTCCAGTCCGCCCCCCTGCTCACAGCAGTGTCAGCTCTGAGATCAAACAAGGTTGCTCTGGGCTCTGTTCTGTCAGGTCTTGAAACCTCCAGGGATGGAGACTGCGCAACTTCTCTGGACAACCTGTTCTGCTTAATTGTCCTCACAGTGATGTTGTTTTTAATCTCCTGTCCACTAGAAATCTCCCCTGTTTCAGTTTGTGTCATTATCTTCTGTTTTCCTGCATACACCTCAGTCAAGAGCCTGGCTCTGTTTCTCTGGTCCCTCTGAAATTGTCTCTTCTGTAGGCTGAACCAGCCCAGTTCCTTCAGCCTCTTCTCATAGAACAGGTGCTCCAGGCTCCGTCCATCACAGTGGCGCACCACTGAACTCACTCCCATTTATCAAGAGCAGTGTTGTACTGAGGGGCCCAGAACTGAGTGCAGTATCCTAGACACAACTGAACATGTGCCAGGTAAAGGAGAATGATCACCTTCCTTGCTCGATCTGGCGATGATCTTGTTGATACAGCCCAAGATGCTATTAACCTTCCTTCCTGTCTGGATGTACCGTTCAGCCAACTGCTCTCCGGGACCCTTGTGTCCTTTTCAGGAGAGCTGCTCCGCAGTCTGTACTGTCACAGGCAGTCAGTCCATTCCAGGAGCAGGACTTTGCATTTGTCTTTGTTGAATTTTTTGGCATTCATGTTGGCCCATTACTACAGCCTGTCTAGGTCGTTCTGAATGGCAGCCTTGCACTCAAGCATGACAACTCATTTTGATGTCATCTGCAAGCTTGACCCAGAAGCTTTCAGTGTCTTCCTCCAGGTCATTGATAAAGATACTGAGCAGAACGTGTCCCAGATAGATTCTCTGAGGAGCTCCATCTGTAACTATTGTCTAGGTAGAGTAAAAGCCATTAACCAATACCCTTTGAGCCTAATGATCCATCAGTTTTTCCACCCATCCAGTAATCCCCCTGTCTAAATTGTAACATCTCAACTTGAATACAAGGGTGCTGTGGGAAATGTTGTCAAGAGTCTTGCTAAAGTCAATGACATCCATAGTTCTCCCCTCTTCCACAAGTCCCGTCATTTCATCACAGAAAGCAATCAGGTTGGTCAGGCATGATTTATCCTCAGTGAATCTATGATAGCTTTTGCCAGTCACTTTCTTCTCTTTCTTGTGCTGAGAAATGGCTTCCAAGAGGATTTGCTCTATTATTTTGCCAGGGAAAAAGTGAGACTGACCAACGTGTAGTTCCTCAGGTCATCCTTCTTGCCTTTTTTTGAAGATGGTTGCAGAATTTGCCTTTATTCAGTTGTTGGAGATTTCCCCTGACCTCCACAACTTTTGAAATATGAGAGAATGGTCTCACAGTGTCATCAGACAGTCTCTCAGCATCTTCCTACAGATCCCATCTGGTTCCTCTGGGACTTGTGTAAGCTGAGATTTCTTAAGAGATTCCTGGCTTGGTTCTCTTCCAGTAATTGTAGTTTCTCTCCTCCTTGAACTCTCTAGGTACAAAGGACCACAAGATCTTGCTGGTGAAGTCAGAGCCTTATCTGTGTCCACTGTCAGTAAATCACCTGACCTATACAGCACCTGGCCCACATTTTCATTGTTTATGTTTTTATTGCTCATGTGGTGGTAGGAGCTCTTGTTGCCTGTAACATCTCTTGCCAGTTTCAACACCAGGTGGTTGGGCTTTCCTAACACCATCCTTACATGTCCAGGCAGTTCCTCCTTAGTTGCTTGTTCCTCCTTCCGCGTCCTCTATACTGTTTTTCTGTGTTGTCAGTCCGTCATGACTTCCCTGCTTAGCTAGGGGCTACCTCCTGATACGTCTGCTTGTTTTCCTGAGTTCTGTGCTTGGAGGAGGTTGTCCTGAAGAACCTACTAGCTTTACTGAGCTCCATTTCCCTTCAGAGCTTTTGGGGGATCCCACTGACCAGTTCCCTGAACAAGCTGAAGCCTGGTCTCTGGCTTTGTACTCGGCCGTTCTTTCCTCACTGCCCTCAGGATCCTGAACTCAGTTATTTCTTAGTACTACAGTGAAGGCTGGCATTGATTATCACATCTTCAGTCAGTTCTTCCTTTTTTGCAGAATAGCAAATGCAGAAGAACATCACCCTTCACTGACCCCATAGCATTAACAAAGCCTGCCATCCCATCTCCTTCATTTGCTCTGTAGAGTGAGGAGACTGTAGTCCTGATCTGCACAAGGCAATGTCTTTGGTGTCCATGTGGATGTGCAACAATGGGTAGTGATCTAAGGAATAGAAAATTGCAAGCTACTGTCACCCACCACTTCCTCTTGCTTTCTGCTAATACTTTGGTCAAGCTCAGTTGATTTCAAAGCCTTCCTTAATGGAGCTTGTTATCCCTCGTTGGCTATTAGGACACTTTATCAGTTCTGTAAACTCAGGTCTGAGGACAGAGAAGGAGTGTTTCTGCTGCTCCAAGAAGTCACAGATGTCTAGCCTCCCCCATCTCAGGAGTCTCTGTAAACCTCTTGCTCAAGCATAGCCTATGCCTGTCCCTCTTGCCTTGCATCTGCAAGGTCTCTGTGAAGACCCTCTCATTTCCTGCTCGTCCTCCTCGATTTTGTAGTCTCCTTGCTGGGATGCTTTGTCCACCTAGCATTGCTATGCAGTGCACAAATCAAAAAACCTCATGGAAATAAAATTCTGGAACAGTTCATCTCCTCATTACTTAGCCCTAATAAAGGCTCACTGCATGGACCAATATTTAAGTTTGTTAACCTCTGATATAATAAAAATTGATGCAGGAGGTTGAAGGGTGGTGAAGTTAAGAAAGAAGAATGAGGGTCCAGAAGTTTTTTTCCCCTCTAGGAAAAATATCTATGTATCGTTCCAGTGTTGACTATTGCTATACACTGCTCACAAATCTTGTGTTCTTTTGTATAACTGCATCTGTTCATTCACTCTGATGCTCAAACCCTTTATTTATACTTTTTGGCTAGCTGCAATATGTTGAGTGCTGCGTGAGCGAAAAATGCTGCCCTTCCCTCTGAGGCACGCAATGTAAAGTAATCAGGGGGATATCAAGACAGAAAGTAGAAGTGTGAATATGGTTGCTGCAGCTGGAATCATACAGAGATAAATCTGAAAATGAGGTGCGAAGTAGAAAATTAATATTCCATGCCAATAACCAAACAGCATAGGGAGGTGAACTTAAAAGCAAAATGTAAGTTAATTCAGGAGATCTCTAGTCTGACCTGTGCACGTGAAGATTTTGGGGGACTATAGAATAGAACAAAGGGTGGAACTGAAGAATTAAAAAAAGAATGGTCTTCTAGAGCAGTATTGTCTTTTCTTTTTTGCTTTTCTTGTTTTTGTATGGTACTGAAAATATTACAGGATAGACAGATAGATGATCGTGGAGATGAGTGACTCTTCAAGAATAAAGGAAGTTTAGACTGTAAATGCATTTTAAAGTTGGATTTAGCTGTGAAAGAAAAAGCTTGGGAAGGCCCTACAGTGCTGTAACCCCATTAGTCACAGTGGAAGAGGTAAAAGGGCTTGTTAAAAAAATAAATGCACATGGAAAAGGGATGACAGAAGGGTGAAAGCAGCAGCTGCACCCTGGAGGGAATGGGCAAGCTGGAGAAATACGTTGCAAAAGAGAGAAGGGAATTTTTGTTGTGACTGCCCACCGTCTAAATTCCCCCTCTTCTTATCTGTATTAGCTCAATGTCGCATTGACCCTCCCTCTAGCAAGCAGAGTGAGGGGAGGAGGCTTCCACACTTGTCAGTATTGGTTCTTCAGTCAGATGAGGAGGGTGCACTGATATGACACTAGTTATTTTACTAGTATGTGGGTCAAAATAAAATCTGGCAGCAAAGCTTTTCAGAGACTGGCTCAGTCCTCCCCTCTTCTGTGATCTCACTGTACAGACCCTGTGAGGTGGTTTGTTTTCCTTACACTACTATATGGTGCGCTGCAGAAAAAACAATCCTAATTCTGGTGGAAATCAAAGCCTGGAAGTTTCACCTCCTCATTCCGTAGCCTGAGTGAAGGCTCATTGTGTGCACTAGTGCTGGAGTTTTCTTACCTCTGATCTAATAAAAAAGTAAGTTAACTTTTTCCCCCTTACAATGCTTGTGATCGCTTTTTTTTCCTGCCATATCTAAACCAGACCTCCATGGTACTGGAATCTCTTGCCTAAGTGGGTTTTACTGAAGTTCTATGCTAGTACATGGCAGTTGCTGTGTCTTCTTCCTCCTGCAAGAAAAAAAAAAGTCTTTAAATATGAAAGTTAATCAAGTCTTCTGTTACTCCAAGTGGCTTTTCTTGTAAACTAATTAAAATAATTCAGATGACTGAAAAAGATTTTAATTGACTTAGGATTGCAGTTTAGAAAAAAAGTTATTTCTATGTGGAAAGAATTTTTGGGGTTAAGCCAGCATCCTAGCATGCAAGAGAGTTGAATTCAGCTGTTACTGTGTTATGGATTCGCTTGATAAATTTGAGAAATGCCTTCAACTTTCTGCAAAATGTCAGTTTTAATGGTCCATTCTCACACTTTGTCTTGTGCATCAAAGTGAAATAGGTTCTTGCACTCAGAGGGTTCCTGTAGGTTTAGGAGTCCGTCACTGAGGCTGGGTTTCTGGGCTTTGTAAGCTGATTTACTGGGCTTGTTCCCAAGGACCTGTTCTCTACCTGAGCTCTTTTTCCCACCTCTCCGTGCCTGCCGCTGCTTTGTGCCAGCACTGGTGTCTGTGCAGCCACACGTTCATGTGATGAGGAGAAGGACTCAAATGAAAATATAGGTAGGTAGATGGATTTTCAGACTGTTTTTCTAGGCACATCGTTTTCTTAACTAAGGTCACTGGAAAGCATTATACTAAATAGAGAGGAAGGGGAGGTCAAGCTTGGCTGAGACTGGACCCCTTTGGAGAGCAGGTGGGATCACACCTTTGGCAGCATCTGCCATGGAGATTGACTTAAAGCAGTTACAGGACTGCAAAACTGAGGTACTGCTTCCAAGGGAGATATCTGGGTTTGTAGGGTCTGTGGGGCAAAGACCGTCTCTTACGTGGTGAATGACTTCATTCTCACACATCAGGGCTTCCTTTCAGCACTTGATCATCTGCAGTCAGGGTTATTTGGTTTGGTTTTCTCTTCCACAAGATACAGGGGTTTCCTGCATGATATTTTCTTTCATGAGCTGCTTACACGTGTTTGTCACTTAACTTCCTCCATCTTGAACAGAGGATTGTAGGTAACATGTAGATTTTAAAGTTCACACAGGTACATTTATGTTCTTTCTGATGTGAACTTTATGCTGATTTATCTCATTTTTGTATTTATGTAATATGCAAGTCTCGACTTCCTTTAGTGTAACGCAGGAAACCAGAAAAGGGAGGATGAAGGTCTGCGCTTTCTCACACACACACAGATTTCTCTTTGTTTGAAGTGCCTCCTTTCTCTAGAACATTTGTATGCCTTTAAAAGTGGTTGCTGACTGTATCTTGTAGCCTTCATGGTAGGTGCCATCGGGTGATGGCAAAGCATGGCTTCATTGAGGAGAAATGGCAATTCAGAATAAGCTCAGGGCATTATGTCCCAAAAAAGAGAAATTCTGTTGCAAAGTAACTCGCTGCTGTCAGGCCAAGTCTGTGTCCCACTGAGATCAGTGATTTAGTAGATGTAATCTCTGTTACAGGTATGACCAGTTGTCATGTATAAAAAAGAAGTAGTTTCATGTTTCAGTGCCATTTCCAATGATAAGTCGCTCTGAAATTGTGTAAGAACTAAATTGTTACCCAAAGTATTGTCTAAAGCTG
Source organism: Tringa tobata (assembly GCA_033628505.1). Lineage (NCBI taxonomy): Eukaryota > Metazoa > Chordata > Aves > Charadriiformes > Scolopacidae > Tringa > Tringa tobata. The sequence goes on along the minus strand of JAHREE010000395.1, from coordinate 2,729,049 downwards.
AGTTCTCTGAAAATCTTTCCAGGATTTTTTTTTTTTTTCTTAACCTTCTGCAATACAGGTGAATGATTTTGTAATGGCTTTCTCTTCTATCTGATTTTCAGGAGGCACAATCAATCAAGAAATTACCTACCTTGATTCACTCTGGATTGGTGGTTGTTTATGGCACAGTTGTTTTGAATCAGATTGTTCTCTTTTTGGGGACAGATGATGGACAGTTACTGAAGGTAAGCTGAGTGTGGCAGTTCTGCCCTTCTCCATCAGCTGCTGCTGTGTTCAAGTGGGTAAACGTTTTCTGGTTTAGACACTGTATTATAAACAGATATAATCCCCTGAATCTCTATTTCTTTTTTGTTTGTTTGTGAAGTAACTGCTGTATTGTTACTTGGAGAGCAAGATAACTTTCAAAAGCAATTATGTCCCCTGCTTGAAATTCATGGAAATGCTTCACTAAACTGCTAATGCCCACAATATCAATTTGTGGACTGCAGAGTTCTAAGTTACTCTGTCTTTTGTTTCCTTCCTCGCTTTGATTTTCCAGTAGAATTGTTAAATATTGTTAGATTTTGGAAGCATATTTATTCATTTGTTAGCCTATCTATGTGATGTGAATAGCTGTCCGTTAGAGAGAAAAGTCAAGATTCATTTTGCCTAAGCTTCTGAATAGTTGACCTACACTAACTTAAATCAATCACCTGGAAGTGATAGTCATCTCACTCTCAAACTTTTCAGCCATCCAGTCAAATGTCTTTAATGCTTTAGTTTTTTTCTGGGTTTTGCACGAATGTGCATTTCCTGTCTACACTGCAAAGGGTTACTCTCTTTTTTTTGTTTTTATTAAGCAGGCAGTTGGAGAGGAATACAGTAGAGAGCTTGAAAAGCTGTTGCCCATTTGATTTCACTATGCTTTTGATAATGAAAACTGAAATTGAAGTATTCCATGTCTCCTTAACACAGTGGAGACCATGAACATATCTCCCTTGTTTAGCCATGTTTATGGAAAACCTTTTGTCAATGTTGGTGTGCTTATTAACTTTCAAAATAAAATTTCTGTGGTCTCTGGTTTTCTTGAATTCTGTGCAAAGGGTGGTGGAAAACTGTAGAGTTGGGCAAGGTAAGAAAAAGAAATACCATCTCAGATGTATACTCACAGAAGCCACAAAGAAACTTCTGTCCTGAAGACAGTTGTCTGTCAGTTGCGGAGGTTCCTTTTCACATTATGGGTGTCTGGGTGTTAATTTGTTTTCTGAATGCTAGTACTTCCTTCTCCATTCATAGGCGTACTTAACACATTATGACTTTGGGATATAGGCATCTCTTCCACATTCAGTTTCTGCGTCAATTGCGAACATACGTGGTGGGAGGAATGTTTCATACACTAACCCAGTGCCAGATTCAGTGCAAAATGTGTCTGGCACGGATTTTGTTGAAATTCTGTTTTGGTGGTCTTTGCCTCCATCTTTCTGCAGTGAGAGCCGGTAGAGTAGGTGGATTGGACCAGTAAATCATCTCAGAAGCTCTGATGTAGCTGAAATTAGGCTTTTGTTTCAAATGCTGACTGATCAATAAAAGGACTTGTGAGTAATTTCATTTTGTGTGTTTTAGACTGTTCTTAATGAGCATATGGAATCCAGTTGCCCAGAGGTTTTATATGAAATTGAGGAAGAAACGTCCATTTTCCCCAAGCTTCGACTTGATCCAGTAGACAATAACTACATCTATTTGTCCTCTGCCAATAAGGTAAGCACAATATCAAATAAAATAAAAAATTAAGCTACCTCTTTAAAGATTTCTCCCATTTTATTAGCGAAGCATCACTTAGGGTCAGAGTTAGACCTTAAATGTCAAAACAGGAGTTGTCAACTTTACATCTAATATTTGGTTATGTTGTCTAAGTTTGGGCTGCACTTCGGCAAAGCTCAGAAGAGCCACCACTGACATGGTGCCACCCACTGTTGCTACAAGTGCTGCCCACTGTTGCTACACCCTTAATCCCACGCTTATTCTGTGTCATCCTGTTGAGACAGTTTTTGTTTCTCTTTTTCCTGGAGACATCGTGCAGAATCAAGCTTGGAGGTAGCAAACAAAACTTGTAGACTCTTTGAAGATGGAGTTCCTCTGAATTAGCAATCCAGCTATTGGTAGGCCAGGATTTGCTAGTCAATTACGGAGTTTCTAATGGGGAGAAATCTACTAATTTGAGAGATGGGTTTGAAGTCTTAGTTCTGCTGAAATCAATGATAAAAGTCTCATTGTCTTCAGTTAGGCGTAGCAAAACAAAACACAATCAGAAGTGATTAATGTGTACACAGAGTGAGGCCAAGGAGTTCAGCAATCACCGGGAGCTACCGCATGCGAGCAAGCGCTGCATCTCAAACAGAGAGGGGCTCCCAGGAGCCAGCACAGTTGTGGCAGCACATCCTGCAGCGGTTACTGAGCATCAACTCGGCAAAATCCTTTGTCTCGCCAGCAGCAGGGAACATGGCAGTGAAAACGTAAGGGCTGGCTGTCCATCTTGGCTGGACAGGATTTCACCCAGCACTTGATTACCTTCACTTACAATAAAATGACTTTTCCAGCAGTGAACGTAGCATTTTAGCCTGCCGTCTGAGAGAGAGTGGGTAAGTTGGTTAGGAGAACTCCTGACTGATATAAACCAACCAGCACAAATGCAGAAGGAATCAAAATTTCATTCAACGCTATATGTAGATATTAGACGTAAAGACTTGAATTTTCTTTACCTTTGCTCAAAGAGCAAGTTGTTATAGAGGAACAGCTTTTAGGAATAAATGCCTCTCTCTGTTCATCTCTTGGAGCTTAAGCAAGGCTTTTACGCTGTCTTTTTTAACATGCTAGTAGTTTATGGTGTTCGTTGATTTCTGAAATTATTATCTTACACACCTTCAGATAAATAGAATTTTACAAGATATGGCTGGAAAAAACAGTAAATATAGTTCTGCAGAAAGCCACGTGTCCTTTTTTATGTTCACAAAATATAGGAACTTTGAATTTGTAAAAAAAAAATTTGTAAATTTGTAAAAAAAATGGTTTGAATTAGGAATATTTTTCTTACTGATATTATTAATTAACATTTTTATTAATAACATTATTTGTATTTACATTCAGTATTTGTAATCAGCTCTCTCTTTTTCTTTTTCCTTTCCTTTTCTGAAAATGGCTGGCTAGGATATTCGCGCTGAATGTACAAGTATAGCTACATACAATATAGCCACAATTATGTACATTGACTTATTGAAACGGCATTTTCATGCATGCTAAATAGTTGCATGCATTTGTTCTAGTGTGCACATGCAGTTACCTGACATGGGGATGCAACACGGATGCATTTTGGTTTGCGCATGCATTTTTGGATGCACCTTCATCAATCATTTAAAAATGTCAGTTCTGATGAGAGGAAAATGATGTTCTGCTGAGCAGAACATTGTTTGTAGAATATACTTCCTTTCTATTGTTATCTATAATTCACTATGCTAATTAGGCTTTCCCACATTACTTTGTCTGTGCTGGCCTTGTCATTGTCAGAGGAGTTTCATCATCTGATGGCAAAATACAGCGTGCATAAAATAGGCTGCATATTTTTATCCAAAGGTCTTCTGGCAGAGGGGAATCCATAAGAAAACTTTCCCGAAGGGATCGTGTGTGGTTGCTGTCACATTTTTAATGGTAACCCTCAGTTTCCCTCTTCATGGAGACTATTTTAATTCAGTGTGATATTGCCTTCTTTGGTTTTAGGTGAGAAGAATACCAGTTGCAAATTGTGGCAGATATGGTTCTGAGCAAGAATGCTTATCTGCAAAGGATCCCTACTGTGGGTGGTGTTCTTTCAATCAAAGGTATTTTTTGGTATTTTATATTTTCATATAAAAGCAATGCGTTATTAGTCAGTGTACATTTTGACTGGCTTGGGGCTATTCAGTATCGAGATTGTATCTACTGAATTTTCATGGAATCAGTCATGGCCATAAATGTGAGACACTTCAGTGTCACGTGAAAGGGAGCTTTGCACCTTTTAATGACCAGGTTAACCTTCAGATTTTTGAGATCTACCCATAAATTTGAAGTTGGGCCAAAAAGAAAAAAATATTTGGGTTTTAGAACATACGTTTTTTTGCTTTCCAGATTGATTGAGAGATAAAATTGTATACTTGTGCTTGAAGCATCTTAATAGCTAGAAATGTCTTGCATGTGAGAACAGGGGAAGAGTGCTCGGTTGTCTTCAGTATTCGTAGTTCCTTGCTTTGGAACCACCGCCTTTGGTTTAGGCCAGAGGAGACCTTCTTTCTAAATGCTTCATCCTCGCATTTGAGTCGTTAGTTTTGCTGCTTTCTTTGAAGCAGGTTTGAAAGCTGCTGTACATCTTTGGCCTGGACTGGAGAAATTCCTGGCTCATCAAGCCTAGTCTTGGCAATTGCAAGCAACCGCATCATGTAAACCTAGTCATAAAATAATCAAGGGCTATCCTAAATTTAGATAGGCCTTTTGTCCTCCCCACCTGTCCTCCCCCACCAAGCTGAGAGTCTCATTGGTCTGCCGGTTAAAATCTGTCTGCGTATTTTCATCCCGTGTGTGTTCATGGACAGGATATACTCTTTTGTTCTGGTGCTCACATCACCTTGGCTTAAATAGTTTTCTCCCTCCCTCATACTTCTCAGTGTTTTTGTGAAAACGGTCTCTTTCTTCACTTTCATTTTGGTGTACCTGAAAGAGCCAACTTCACTGAGATCCTCTTGCATAAGACACTTCTTTCTTCACTCCACTCCAGGAGCCCTTCTGTGAAGTTTATGCATCCTTTTAAAATAAGGATGGCCAGGACTGTCACAGTATTCCAGAAGAGATTTCAGCTGTGCCTTGCTCAATGGTGTTTAATCAATCTGTTCAGGAAGTACCTTCGTTCATGTGTCCTGGGATCACAAATGTCTTTTTCATGACTGCATCATATTGATGGGCTACAATCATCCATGATCAAACAATGCCCCCAGGTCCTTCTCTTTCTTTGTTTTCTTTCCAACTGATGAGTTTCCAGTCTATAGCACATATGGGTTGTGAGATTTTTATTGCTCTAAGTACATGTTCTTGTACTACATGCTTTGAAATGTCATCCCATTTCGAGGTTATCCAAGTTTTCCCATGTTATATTCTCATCTTCCTCTGCATGGTAGCAATTCGCAGCTTTGGATCATCATCAGATGTCCACAGCATAAACCTTCTTTTATACCAGATCATCACTGATTAAACATCAGACAAAAGTAGTTATGAGATTGTTTTTTTGAGGAATTCTGCTAGTAGCCTTTTAGAAGGTTAATACGACCCATTTTGATTTGGTTCGTATTAACGTGATTTTGGTGAAGATCTGCTACTTTGTGTTTGCAAAGGTAGTTATTAGAAGAGAGTAGGTGTTTATTCTATAATGTGTTTTCTTCAAACTCTGTTTTGCTACCTTGTTAGAAACTGTATATGTTATAGTGCTAAGCTTTCCAGGCTTTTAGTTACCTTATAAAGAGTTTGTGAATAACAGTTATTAGTAAATCCCCTGTTTATGAGGGGAATCACCAAAAGTTTCCATCTGGTTGAAACAGAAATTGGAGAAAAAAAGAATTGCTACAATATGAATCCTATTCAACACCCACGTAATTTTTCACTGTTAAGCACTTAGCATCATTAAATATTTGGTTTTGTGAAGATACGGCCCTTGAGTAAAGCTTTAGAAAAACTGGAAGACATATTTTTACCGGTATATTAATCAAAGCCCATACATGTCCACTAAAGCCATATAGTCCATAATAATTTTGAGATAGATTATATGTTTTACTGGGAAATAAATTTTATATTAAATACGCATTCCATTTTTTAAACAAAACTTACCAGCAGTGCTTCATTTGAAAGACAGCATGATCTCAAATGCAGTATTTTCATGAAAAAAATCTGCCTGTCTTATTGCAAGTGAAAACAAAACAAAGTGTTTCTACTGTTCCTATTTCTACTCTTTCTTCCATAGGGACAAATACATAAGTTCTCTTTTTCACTTACAATCATTCAAAACAATTAGTCATAGCATTGTGTGATTTCTCTTAATGTTTATAGATTTTCTATAGATGAATCAGATTTACCTGAAGTTTGCTGAAATTATTCCAGTAGAAGGCACTGATATTTTACATATATTTTCCATATGGAAATAACATAATATGTCTTAGTTACCTGACATGACCAGACTTACTTTTGAATTTGGTCAGTGTTTGGGACATCTGTGGACTTCATTCAGGGGCTGGTACTGTGGAAAAGGAAGCCACAACTTGCTCTGAAACCACATTCTCATTCCATGAGGCAATCAGTATGCTTTAGCAAGGCAGAGAGGGCAAACTCAGTAGGATCTGTAGTTAATACAAGAGTAGTGAAGCAGAGACATAAGTAAATATGAATGAGCCAGTATGCATAGGTATCATGTTATCATAATGAAATAAGAAGAACTTGATTCCAATTGTGAAGAGGAATCTTTAGTAGTATAAAGACCTAGCTTGCTGTGAAAGATTAAAAAAAATCTTGACTCTGCTTTTCTCTGTACACATATCTATGCATACTTGTATAGGCTCTGATCCAGTCCACCTTTCCAAGAAAGCCAGACTCCAGAAACTTTCAGTCACTTTTGCATTTTTGCTTTCTTAGTAGTGGTCTGAGTCTGCATGTTACTTTCAGAGCCATGTGGTTCACAAATAGTATTTTTCTGTTAAATTCATTGTAAGGTGCTTGTAAACAATATCAGATGTCTAAAAATAGGGATAGAACAAAATAATCTGATCTTTATGTGAGAGGAATTCACACTACTCTTGGCCTGTGTAGGGCAATTGCGAGAATTTATGTTGAGGGGCATCAGATGCTCTACTTCCCCTTTTGTAACTGCTTCCTACAAAATGACCATTCTCCATAGCACATTGTTTGAGTGTTAAAGGTCAGCTTTTAGAGCAACAAAAGGCACATTTTTTTTCCTGTCATGAAGACAAGTACAACCCTGGGTCCTGCATGGCATTACTTTTTTTTTTGCCATTAAACTCTTTGATTCTTCATCACAAATGAGGGAAACAAGTTCACTGCTTGAGTTCCTCAGGCAGTGTAAGAAGGCATATAACTTTGTCCTAGGGCAATTTGAAATAGTCAGCTTTATAAACAGTTTTCTTTTTTAATATAAAACTGAAATGCAAGCACTCATTTAGTGTCAGGTATTGCAAGCGTGTTGCCTTGCATCTTCAGCATTATGATCCTCAGCCTGGCCAAAAAATATAGGATGTCTCTCTTCCATTCTTGCCAGTGAGAGCTCTCTATCTGTACATACTCAAGCATCTGGTTTATGCACATCTGTTGATAATGACAGATCCCATCCTCTGTGGTTCTAAAACCGTGGTGCTAATGGACCTTTGTGGTCTCAGTGGGGTGAAGAGAGATACGAAGGAGACTGAAATTTGTCCTAGTTAAGACCGGTTGAAATATGTCAGGGATAGTCCCAATTTCTTATAGTATATTTATGATCTGAATGTATTCAGATGCAAAGCCTCACCAAGTTCTTGTGCAGCAGAAACTCAGTTTCCTGAGTTAGACCACAAAGGAAGCGACCTTGTGCTTAACTGCATTCCAGTTGCCAACGTCTTGATCTACAGAGAAGATGGCTTTATGGTTTCTATGGTTTGTGGGGTTATTTCGGGCATTTTGGAAAGCAGGGGATATTTTTCTTGAAAGTCATTCTTATGTTATTGCTTCTTGAGAGAAAACACATTGTGAAATATGTCTATACAGTGAGCTCCTCATGAAAAAGGCTCATGCTTTGCAAGTATGTACTCATTTCTAGTTTTTGCGAAGGAGCAGTTAGTTCATTAAGGCACATGCCACTGATCACATGATTGAAGCTACACATCTTTCTACATTTGGTAGAAAAGCAGGATTATTAAAACAATATTAAATATTACATTTATTTATAAATATTCAATCTTTAAGATATATCAAATTGGCACTTGTCTTTAATTGCTGGCTATATGAAGTTACTCGGAGTTCATCTATGGGTTGTTCATTAACTGTTCACACCACACAGTATTTTAAGGATTCTCCTTTCAAAGTGAGTGATTGTCTAATTTCTATGCCCGTGTCTCTTCTTTATCACGTTTTTTAATACATATTATCTCAGTAGTACTTGTATGTTCCAGTGTTTCCTCATTTTTCCCTAATTTTCTATACTTTCTATTTTCTACAATTTGGCATCTTTAACCTTTTTATTTACTATGTGCCATTTTATTCTTCAAGATAGAGAAAGCTATTTTGAACTACCTTTTCAAGCACAGTGGTTTTAACAAAGTGCACTGACATAAGAGGGAAAGATTGCGATTCGCATCAGTGGATGACAGAGGAGATGATTGGGCAGGAGGATGCCTCTCATCAGCTGTACACATTCGTAGCATAGCTCTACATCTGAGCTTCATCCCCGTCTACTTTTATACTCTTTGGAGAGAAGGAGCAGATTCCATAGCGTGATTAATTTCATTTTTGTATGAATGCCTAAAATAGGTTAGGTGAATTGCACCCTGAAAGGGCATATTTCTCCCCATTGAGTGTAGACGGAACTGGAGGAGTCAGATCTAGAGCTGTACATACAATGGTGCAACCAAAAGTTGGGCGTCATGAATTCCATCCCAGGCTACCAAGTCCGCTATTACTGGCCAAGCGTCTAATATTTGTTTGAGTGCCATTGACTTAATCAGGACCCTAGAGCATATATCAATGCATTGTAATTTATTTTGATAAGCAGAAGATTTTACTGATTGTTTTCCTGAAGCGTTTTGCAGTTGTACCCATATTCCTGTAAAAAATCAATAGCATTCCTGTAAAAAGTCAATAACATTAAATAAGTTGAAGTACAGTATCTGAAGTCAAAGCTACCATAAGGAGTCTAGTATAATTTTATGTATACTTTTAGGTGCACGTTAAAAGAAAATTGTACACGTTCAAACAGCATAAAGGATTGGTATAACATTTCACATGCACCTGATAAAGATCTGGAAATCGTGCTAAGTTTCCCTGACAAAAATCAGGTATGTACGCCCACTTTTATGCGTGTTTGTTTATTGTGATTTAAAATGTGTCGTTTTATATCTTATTGCAGCTTCCCTTCTTTTGTCATCATGTTATTAGTCCCTCTTATCTCCAATGGGAGATGTATTCAGTGTATTCCAATTATTTCCAATGGGAGATGTATTCCAATGTATTGGAAATCCCAGTAAGTTGAAGGTGTCAATCGGTTAGATATTCTCTTCCTCTCCTATAAAATGTATCCTGAAGCTGTACTTCATGATGTTGAGTCAAAAATTCACTATGCTGACAAGGCAACGTTTCCGTTATATCACTTTATCAGCTATTTTATTATTTCCAGTGACTATATATCAAGTGCATTATGTAAGTTGTGAGCTTTGTAACAAGTTACAAAACATTCACTGGGGCACATATGGTAACACAAATACGTCTTTAAGTGTTTGATATTAGTATTTACTCAGTATCTCTTTGCAGCACACACAGCCTTGAGTATTTGATTATCAAGTATTGTGCCTGGCCACTTAATCTGCATCCTATTGTTTCTGGTTTCCTGATTGAATGCACTAATGTGACCATATTTGTAAAGCACTTTCAGCCAGAAACAAAGGATAATTCATTACAAGACAAATTCTGTTTCATAATTAAATGCACTTTGGTTATAGATGCAAACATCATGTCTCTGTTAGGGTTTGTACACTCTTGCTCAAATGCTTTTAAGGGAATGTAACAGCCTACAACACTGTTATAGAAAAAATCTCATTTTAAAGTCCAAAAATATTCCAGATTGATCCCCACATGTACCTTACAGATCCATTTAATTTCTGGAAGTAAGCAATGCTGTTCCTCTCACAACTCTTTCTATTGCTTCTTCAATAGGGAGAGCCCTTCTCCTTTGAGACGCTACTTAGTGAATTGTCTGCTTCCACCACAAAAATTCTCATTTTGTACATTTCATATTTTGTCATTTTCTGTAAAGACAACATAACAAGTATAACAAGAAACCTTTTGTGTTCTTGTTTTTATTGTTTTATAGGTTGCTGTGGCTGCAAGCATAAGCAAAATTCTTACTTTCTGTGTGATAAAAATTGTAAAACCCGTCGAAGTATTTTATGAAAATGTAGTGCTGAAAAACTCATCTTGTTTGTGCAATCTAACTACTGCAGAGATAACGGATGATGGTATGTTTTACTATTACATGTATTTAATGCTTATTCACTGTCCTTTATTACTCAGGAGAACCAAGCATAAATACAGGCCTAACGAGTGTGAGAGTAGGTAATGCTTTTTATTAAATGTCATCGGAAAAAAGAAAATTCCTGTTTTGTCAAGTGATTTGAGTATACTAACACTATTCTTGATAATTAAAGACTTGTTAATGTGGAATCCTTTACAGAAGTAATAAGACGTGTTAACCTGTGGCTAGAAGCAGGTTCTTCAGTTCAGCCTATAGCAGTGCAGTCTTACAGTATTAGGGGTATATTTACATGGTGCCATCAATCGCTGTCTATGGAACCTTAAGATAGCTGCAGTGACAATCAAGCTGGCTGGACCTATGGAAGCAGCCTTGGTCCAGTGCTCTGCCTTGACAAATTAACCCATCTTAACGATTCTCTTATCTGCAAACAGAATTTGTTTTTGCAAGAAACTGTACTAGCATAAATAAGAGGAGAATCTGAATGTCTGTACAATAAATAATCTTAACATTCAATTAACTCTTTCAGCCTAACTTAGACGCTTGTGAGAAAGTGGTTGTCCCATGTAGAGGATTAGCAGAAAAGTACATGGTTCAGGGGCAGTTTGGCTGCTACATCTTTTTAACTTGATTTCATTCATCTTTCTGATGTAGTAATTCTTACACTACTTTGTTTCTCAGTAGTTCTCAGAATTAGACACCTGCCGCATTTGTATTGGACGCATCATGCACGTGGTCTGTTTTGTGCATCTTATGGACAAGTACAAGTTTTAGAACGAGGTGGTAAATTACTGCATGTCTAGACTTTTAAGCTGTTCTGTAGGATTTGGTCTCAAAGATCAGATGATTATCCTTCACAGTAGAGTCTTATTTGACCACTAGGAAGAAAACGTCCCCCTTGCATTGCTTCAAGGCTCTGTGTATAAGCACAAAGCTTTTTTAATACAGGTTGACCTTGTACCTTTTTAAAGTTGCTTATGTTAGAATACAAAAGAGAGTTTTAATCTAAACAAAGGAACAAAGATACCATATGCTCTTAAGTGACATGAAGAGGAAGCAGAAAATTCAGATAAATGCCTGCCTTTATCTTTTCCTAGATAATATAGCCCAAAAGACATGTAATACTCTGCATGAATCTGATTCTCTAATACCTTTATGTAGAAAGAGGAATGAAATGTTAACCAGAATTTACAAGGACCTGTGCTGAAGAGCTCAGTGCTGCAACAAGCTTTCTCTCTTGGGAACCCTTGCCCCTGAATGAGGTTCCTTGGAATATTGGGATCTCAGGAGCTCATACTTTGGCCTTTGTATGAGAAAAGTTCCACTGTCATCATACAAGTGTTGTGTGTCGAGTTCCTGTCCAGTATTGATTTAGGAATTGAGAAAAGACTTCATCACTAGCAGGTGACAGCTAGGGATATATCCATTAGTATTCTGATCTATTAAGATGTCTTTAGTAAATACTATTAGTGGATCTTTAAGAGACAAATGCATTAGAGAGTTAAAAAAAAAGTTCTTTATTGACCAAGACCCAAAAGGCATATTTTCTTATAATTATGCACTACCTTGTTTTGGTTCTCTGTCTTCTTGGAGTAAGGCTTTCTGTTACTCTGTTAGCAGGTTTTCAGAGTATAGTGTTACAGAAGCTAGCTCGCCTGGCCTGTCCTTTGTGGCAAAGATGAGCCCTTTGGCAGTGTTAATCAGAAGGCTGTGGGCTTAGCTTGTGCCTGCCAGTATTACTGCCATTCATATGCTCCCATGAGCTGATGTACATTAGTGGATAATAGTGGGAGTTATGTTGACTGTTTATGGTTCCTCATGTAAAGTGACCTTGGTCTCACAAGAAGATGTACTTGCAAAACTCCTTCAGGTATCATTTCTGGAAAAAAAAATTCAAAAATACTTGCTACTCAGTGCAGACTGGTGCGTTTTGAAAGGCTGTTCTGTATGGCCGTTCAGGCCATACAGAAAATGATAGGTTCCATTAATTTCAACACAGACAAAGTTAGGAAACTATATTTGACAGTGTTGTTTTATAAGTATTTATACAAACTTAGAAGACAAGCTCTGCCAGAAGCAGGTAAATTCCTTACTTTTACTTATTACTCCTTGTTTAATAATATTTTTCAGTAGTTCATGGTTTGAGACCCTTCTCATATAATGACCTAGGCAACTGATTTAAGCAATTTTGTGCCCAACATTTCAGATTTCTGAAGATATGTAGACTTCTGGAGATGCAAATTGGTGCTTGGTGAAAGATTTCAGAATGTCTGTGTGTGCTCGTCCACATCTTCAAGCATTAAAATACCTTTAAAAATCAGAGTCTTTGCTATCCGTTTAGTAAGGGCTGTTTCTAACAAGCAGTGCAGGTGACCTTTGCGGAGAGCACCCAAGTGCCATGCTGATGTGTAGAGCAGGAGATACTTCTGCTTTGGCAGTGTAGATATATCCAAAGCTGGTTTTTATCTGAACAAGCCAGCCTGTGATAAAGACAAAGCTTTCTCTACCTTTGCAAGGTAGGCGCGCTTTAAAATCTATGTAACTTTCCTGGGTTAAAAAGCTGTCTACTTCTTAGCATAGAGAAGCCAGAGAAGTCTGCACACACAGGTTTCATTTGATCTCAGGCAGTCATTCATTTCGCAGACATACGCATCTGCAGGCACACAGATGAAAGGGACCATGGCTTAAGTGGTATATATCTAACTCTGCTTTTCGATGTGGTATTCTGCTCATGGGAGAAGATACTCTTTCATTCCACAGCTGCCAGTGAATTGTTGGTATAGTAATTGCTAGCTGAAATAATGGCAAATTGACTCATGCAATCATAAAAGATTTAAATAGGATGAAAATTGCTACTGCATAGATTACAAAAGAAGATTCTGAAAACAAGTCTCTGAGACAGAAAGAGAGAGAAGTCCGGTATGTTGGGATCTCTCGCATTAGAACAGTCTGTTACGTTAGAAGGGTTTAATTCAGGTTCTGGCTGTGCCACAGTGTGCCACTGTGTGCTCTTTGGGAGAAGATTTCATATCTCTGCTCCATGGTAGCATTTCCTTATCTGTATTGTGACAATAGCATTATTTTGTATGTCATGCAGTGGTTGCATCAAACTTAATCAATGAGTGTGTATAAAGTCTTGGAGTAAGTCAGATGAAGGGTGCTATGTAAGGACAAAATCTAGTTATTTTTATCAGTCTAAAGTGTGAGTGAATGTGTATATGAGAAGGTACATACCATGTAGAGAACAGCTGAAAACACATGAGCTTTCAACTCAACTCTTTTTTTACAGTTATTTCGTCTAATATCCAGCGTATGTCTAACAGTCATATTTTTTCCAGATTGTCTAGTTCTTGAAGCATCACTGTCCTCAAGCTCATGGAATCTCACACAAACATTTCAGTTGAAAAAGTAAGAGTCTGGTTCCTATTGAAGTTCATTTAGGTGTTTGGTGGGGGGAGGGGGCTGAAGTATCATCATATTTTGTATTTATTGAGGAAATACATTTCACTAAAGATAGTCAAATCCCTTTTCTTGGCCCATTTCCTCCTTCTCTTTTTTTATTGTCCTTAGAAAGCTACTTCTTCTGATAACTCTTTTGTTTAACAGGACCCTGGCATCTAGCTGTAGGAGAGTCATTACAATGACTGAATTTATGACAAGTGCCTGTAGAGATAGTAAAGGATGGCACAATGACATTAAAATCCTTTTTGTCCTTGTGAAAAAGGTGGGCCCCTGGTACTCAGCATAAGACCTAGATCAGAGGAGTCAGGAGATTCTGTAAAAGACACTTTATGGAGCTGTTTTTTAATTGGGCTGGATGCAGTTTAAATGTCATCCATGGGTAACATGAATACAGTTTAACCAAAAAGTAACATCTAATCTGCAAATAGGAATAGTGAATAGCTATTGTTCTGTACACGTTATTTTTCAATGCCCCATTCCTTGTTAACAGCTCGCAGTAGAAAGTATTTTTGCCCAGTACACGGCCTAATCCTTTATGATATATGGCTGTTAGAACGATCTGGCTAATGTACTCTGTAGGTAACTACTGTGTTCCTGTTCAGAACGCTCCTCCTCTGTACAAAGAGGGTAATTCGTAGGCACTCGGAATGAAACTGAACTCCTGCTTTTTGGAAAGTGACGCATCACTTCCCTGTCCCTGGAGCAACACAGGGAAGGAGGTCTCTTTCCAAATGAGAGCATTTCTCAGCATGCATGGAGAGGACCTGTGCTGCTCTTGGCTCTCCTTCATGCCGATAGTTGCATTGCAAAGCAAGATAGGGATAAACTAGTCTCCAACAGGCATATTTTTGGTAGGGGAAGGCAATAACAAACTAGCAACACTTGCTAGCACTACACATACAGAAGAGAAGTTCAGGCAAGCCGTGAAAGAATCAGTGATGGTTTTCTTCCTTTTCTGGTTAAAATGTACTACCTGGCCACTTACGTACTGGAGAAAACCACAGCAAAATGAAACTCAAAGTGCTCCATTTTCTTCATGCTTTTTGGAAATTTATGACTCTCAGCACCTCGGCACAGATTGCATTTCATACTAAATTTGTCCTCAGAATAAGCACAAGAGAACAATAGGCTTGGAGGGTAAATGCAGGTTACGTGTTTCACACATTTCATTACATGTTTGCTAGGTTGTTCTCTTGGGTTTGTGCTTTTTTCTGTCACTTGAAATTTCACATTCATGGCTGAATCTACATTGAGTCGCTGTGTCTTACAAAAACTCTGTTTTCTGTGTTACCAGCTGCTCACAGTGTATACACAAGAATGAGTGTGCCAGCTGTAAATGGACACGTGTCTCTCCTGCCACCACCTGCCAGGTGAAGTTTGTTGGGGAGGGCTGGAATTCCCCGTGATGCCTTCTCCTTGTATTTTTTACATCTGAACAGCAATCTGTCTCTTCCTTGTCCTGACATGGAGAAATGCTGATTTTTTTTCAGGATAGTTGTAGTGCAACTGCTTCCGAGGAGGTCACCGCTGCACAGAAAACAGAGGTTAGTTAGCATTTTAAGATTGGCATTATTGGGGTTCTGTGGGCTGGGGGAGAAATTAATGTAAAATGAGTGGACTTTGCAAGAATAATAGACATATGGACGGGGAGGCAGTCGGTTACATAGGAAGGCAATGCAGAACTTGGATTGATACTATTTTTTCTTAGTGCTTTGTAGGTACTTAAAGGTACCAACATGGATTTGCGTTTCTGATCCAGGCATTGAGACAGTGAATACTGCAATAGTCACGTGTCTAGCTCTAGATGCAGATTTACAATATTGCTTTAACTGCCAAAGCCCCTGTATGCTGTATTTAGGCATTCTACAGGACCCACTGTTCTGAGGGCTGGATGTGTAAGGTGACCACCAACAAAAAGAAAAAAGAAAAAAAAAAGAAAAAAAAAAAAGAACATCTTGGACTTAATCTCTTACTTAGGCTTAAATGCATGTTTGAGTTCTGCTGTCACGGACAACTCTGTGAGACTAGGTTTCAGAGTCTGAAACCTCTTCCTCATTTTATGCAGCCAGATCACAACTTCTCCTGAAACATAGCTGCCAGGGGAGCAGAAGAAGGGGGAGAATGTGCCACCCAGTTTCTGAGTAACAGAGAAGTGGCTAGAGGATGCATCAGGAACTGAAATCCCTGGGCATTAGTAAATCCTTGTTTCACACTTCCAGAAAAATTTTCCATGCTTCCAGGCTACAGGCAAAACTAGAGATGGAGCTATTCTCCATCCATCCTGCTCAAGATGGATCACTGGAACAAAAGGAAAATTGCTGGTGCAAAGTACTTCCTAATCTGATTGTTGAGATCTCTATTGAAATCATATAGACTGTCTGTAAGCAATTTGCCTTGTAGGCCAGCCCTTTAACCACGAGGTTATCCCTTCATTCTTTATGGTGCCAAAATGGTTTTATTTTTTCATAAAACTGAGTGATCTTGTCATCAGTGGTTGCTTATGACATGCAGGTGTTAGGAAAGAAATGAGTAGTGAAGAGAAATTTGACTGATGAGTCAGTACGTAGAGATTTGCTGCCTACATTTTTTGGTTTCTGCTTTTCTGTGAGTGATAGCACGGAGCATGGTTGGTGTAAATAGTGACTGTGTTATCTCTAAATGTTTCGTTAGAACTACCCAAACTTTTACCTGTGAAGACAGGAATTACCTCTTAAATTCAGCTGTTCAGCTGAAGTTTCTTAAAGAAAATCCCCAAATTCTTTTTTTTTTTTTTTTTTTAACAGAGATGAGTGGGATTGTAATGCTTGTGCTACTGAGCATTGATATTCTGGATTTGGTCTGCATATAAAGCTGGTGAAAGAACAGAGGAAATTCTTCTTTGCTTTGCTTCCAAGTGCATTAATTTGACATTGGTAAATAGTTGGAATTGCCTGAGAGATGGCTTTCTTCCACATGCCTTATCTTGGAAAGACAGTGATGGACAAGGCAGTGAAAGCACTAGAGGCAATCCAAAGGCAGATGTTTATTTAGAAGTGATTGATCCATTCAGAGGGCTTGAAATTGCATTTGAAATCCTGCTCTCTTTTGACTGCTCGTGCTTTAAGGAGAACTTATTGGAGGGCTGAGAAAGAGGATTTGTGTTTTCCCACAACCCCAGCCGAGCATATAGATTAATACACTTTTTTTTTTCAGTGGCAGCCCTCCTCCTGACTCCAGCTGCTGGTTTCCAGGCGTGCACCTTCCCCCTCCCTGCGCCGCAGCAGCAGTTGGGGTGGTTGTGCCCGTACGCTTGGCTGGGGAACTGATTTGGCTGGAAGGAACTGTTTTCTTTCAGCAGGTTGTTTTTCATCTGGGGATGATGATGTTTTTCATCAGGGATCCCTGATCCAGTCCTTCCCGAGGCATGGAGGCCCTGTCCTAGCGCTGCAGGAGGGGCTGTGCCGGCGCAGGGACGAGCTCCCCGGGGTGGCAGAGACTGAGCTCCCGGGGGTGGCAGAGGCTGCTTAACCTGGGCCACTGCCAGATACCTCACTGGGGCCTGCAGCCATGCTAACCACACCTCTGAGGATGTGGCTGCCACTGTTAACGCCGCCCCAGGGAAGCATCAGGCTGTCCAGGGGACTGGGGGGCTGCAGCTCAGAAACGTGGAGCTCTATTGAAATTGACAGGGCTGTGCTGATTTACATTACCTGAGGACCTGGTGCTCGCTTGCTGTATGTCTCGCTGCGTGTTTGCGCTGCTTTCATCGCATGCCTCGCAACTAGTGATTTTTTATAAATATCCTACTGCCTCTCCGCTGTCTCCCTTGCCGGGCAGCGACTAGAAGGTCAGTGGCTCTCTGGCATGGAGGAAATGAGCACAGACCCCAGCTTGGTCCCTCCCGCATTCAGTGAGGAAATCCACGGTTTCTTTTGCTGCCAAGGAAAGTGTCACAGACCAAGTGTCACAGGCAGTCAAGCTGAGAAGTGGGCTCTTGAGTAGACAAGGCCGACTGCGAGTGGCCGCACTGACACCATGAGTCCGGGGCAGGACATGGTGAGGGACTCCATGTTGTGTAGCCACGGGGAAGGCATGATTTCAGGGGAGGCTGAAACTTCCAGAGTAAACTGTTCTTACCACCATTTCTTCTTGGTGTAAGAACGGGAACAAGGCAAGCTAAGCTGAGGTGCCCAGTAGTGTGTGGTGCCTGGCAGAGAGATGAGGGGGAGCCCTGACGTGCTGTGCCCCTGGGCAGGGCATGGCTGCCATTTTCCTCACGGGGGCTCACAGCCCTAATGCACAGGGCTCTGGGGGATCTCCCTGTGTTTGTGTCATACTGTGTTATTCCTGTGCTTCAGGGCTTCCTGCTGGTTACCAGTGAGAACCCCAAAGCAGTGTTTTACTCATTTCTGTAGTACTTAGCTTCTGCATTTGTGTGAGGATGTTGACTCTCCTTGGTGCGCTGGAGGCTGGGCACAAGCAGAGGGACGGGATGCAGGTGGAGAAAAGCACTGGTGTTTTGCTGGCTTTGATCTCTCAGATTTCTGCTTCAGTTGTCCTGCTCGCATACATAGGGTTAAACTGATCCCCAGTTCAGGGTGGGAGTGAATTTTCTCCCTCAGGCTGTTTGTCAGGGGTTTCCTTTGCCCTCCTCCATTATCCAGAGCAGAGGTCATCTTGGAGACCCTTGTGCAGGCCCTCTGGCCCCCAGCCTTTGCACTCTCTTGCCCTTTCCTAAGGCACAAACTGCAGCTTTCGATCAGTTGTGACAGGTCTCACATTTGCTCCCAAGCACACCGGCGTTCAGCAGACCATGGTAGCGTGTGGCAACAATGTGCCAGGGACCTTTCTGAAATGGACAAATGCTGTGTTTTCAGTGGATGGTGATGTGACCCCGGTGGTCCCCTCAGGCCACCAGGCCAAAGGCTTGCTGCTGCTCTGAGTATGTGAAAAAATTAGTGGAGAGAAACACCCAGTGGCAAGCACTTCTCCTAAAGGTTTTACACCAGCTCCATTCTCAGGGTCGGGAAGGCCTCCCTACCCAGTGGATGTGTCCACAGCAGAAATCAGGATCACAGCAGAAATCGCAATACTCTGAAAACTCATTTTAAACTAGTATTATAGGCAGTCTGAAAACAAGCTACAAATCATTTGCCTGAGAAGGTCCCAAACAGTTTGTGGTTTCATGTGCGTGTTTTCCTGTTGTTTTTTTTTAATGTTTTCAGTTTGTTGTCTGAAAGATACAAAGAGAGGAAGCTGTCTGTGTGATTATAAAATTGGGGAAGCAGCAAAACTGGTTAAACATGAGATGCTGTCAAATGTATCAAGTAAATACCCTAAGGAAGAAATCTCTTTTCTTGCTCAGTAGAGTTAGTAAGTTAGAATAAGTAAATATAAAGATACACAAAGAAATGCACAGTTTAAAATTGGCCACATTTATGCAAGACAAAATGGGATACCAAAAAGTCCCCGCAGTTGTGTTGTACCTTTAGCTCTATGTATGACTTTGAAAAAGCTTTCTAGTAAAGCTAATTCTGGGGCTCTTTCTCGACTTTTCATTCTAGGATTTGACCCTGCTTCCCCTTTTCAGATCTTGAGAGATGCCTTCATTTGTTTCTCTGATCTCTCCTAGTGACAGCATCATGGGTTTTGTCTAGCATTGTTTCTTATTTCTTCAGCAGTCACACAAAATGTATAATTTCAAGCTGGGTTTTTATGATGCTTACTTTCTAGTATATCAGACTGTGATTCATTTGGGCAACTTATTGTTATGAGATAAATTGAAATATAAAATATGTAGCTAAAAATAGTTGGCTTATAAATAAGTTGTGATTGACAATACTTCCCAGGATCAAGCTTAACAAGATACGAAATGAATAAGAAAAACATATCCTAGTGCGATAAAACTTACATTCCTGAGTGGTGGTTGTTTTTGCAGCTGTTGTTTAACTACCTAGCCTCTTCATAACCAGATTTTGCTTTGCTTTCTTTTCCAATAGCGTATCAGCATTCATTCCATTGAACCTTTGTGGATTTCTACATTAGGCAAAAGTGAAGTAACAGTCAAAGGAGAAAACTTTACACGTGCATCAGGCATAAAAATGATACTGACTGGAATGACTGGCTGTAAACCGGAAATGTGAGTTAAACTCTGAAAAATAATACTGTTTACTTTGCATGGTGAAAATTATGCCCATTTTGCCTTAGCAATACAGTTGTGTGAATAGTTGTGGACCTCTCCTCAACAGAGTGCGTGTGTGTGTGGGATACTCTGCTCTTATTTAGTTAAACTTTCACTTCAAATTCCCAAAGGATGGAAATGAATTTGTTGTTTGGGATGGGTGGGTGGGTAGGTGGGCGGCTCTCAGGAGTAGTTACGGCAGTTCTATACCTGTGTCACTCTGTGCCTTGCAGCAGGCAACAAGAAGTTAGGTCACAGGAAAGCCAGCCTTGGCTTTTGTTTGACTCTCCTCTGCTTCAAAATATCCCCCACATGTTCTAAGATTCTGCTTGTGAAAGCACAGACACCGTGCCAGGGAAGGGAATCTCTCATGCAACAGCATGTACTTTTCTCTGTGGATGATTGCACAGTGTAACCCTCTAAATAATTAGACTATCTTATTCTGAATCAGTCATTTTCAGGTGCAGCTGCAATGGCTGGCTGTAATTACCAAGACCATTTTACATAGCTAGCACTTGAAAAAGTATTCATATGGTACAGTTAAATTTTCAATTCAACCATGAATTTCTTGGGGACCACAGAAAACAAAAGGAGAGAAGGATGGAGAGAGGGAAAGGAGGGAGAAGGAGGAAGTAGAGACAAAGAGAAAGGAAAGAAAGGGAGAAAGGAGCAGGGAAAGAGGGAAGGAGAGAGAAAAAGAAGAAAGAAAAGGAAACTGAAGATTCTCATTCTTGACTAGCACAGAGAAGTACACTGCAAAGTCCACACTTTACACAGCAAAATCACGCATTGCATTACATTGCCTCATCCCAAGGCTATAAGACCAATATCTTTGCCATGTTCTTTGATTATTGTGACACATAGCAGCTTCACTCAAAAGATGCCCTACTTTGTGTCAACTCCCTGCTCTCTTTCCAGTTCCGTGTGGCAGCTCAAAGAGAGATTTATTCTTCTTCTTTCTGCATCCTTTGCTTTAGGTTATAGGTTTTGTGTAGTAACACCAGTGAGTTACATAGTGGCATCTGTATCTGTGTTTCAGAATCTGACTGTTTTCTTTCTCCTTCAGCATTAAAGTTAGAAATGTGCTAAATGATACACAAATGACATTTGCTCTCCCACCAACACGTAAAGAGGCCAAGAGTATATGTATACAGGCTAATGGGAAAAAATGTTCACCACCAATGACTCTACATTATGTTTCAGTACCATTATGTTTTGGAATCACACCAAATACCTCCTGGATCAGGTAAATTTGTCTTTCCATCGGGTAAATTTGTCTTTCCATACTTTTTTGTGTATTTATTAAAATGTAGTCCCACTGAGCTGATACAAGCCTTCTTCCTTGGCCAGGCTGCAGCTGATGTAAACTTGGATGACTGCTGTGACCTGTTATGGAGGATGAATGTATGCCAGTGAACTAATTTAACATTTAACATAGAGATAGGGTCATGATAGCTGCAAGACAGATTCTGTGTTCTGCAGGATTCGTAAACTCCTTCTTGCTCACTTCAGATCTCCTTTGTAGAAGTCAAAAAGAGTCTTTCCATACTAAAGCTAAATCCAAAATATGGGTAGCATGCATAAATTCAAGCTCCAATTAACTTTGATTTCTTGATACTAATATACCCTTTACCTCCAAAACAGTATACAGTATCAATGAATTGGAAATGAAATTAAAATAATCACCACTGCAGTGATACGCTCAGACTAGCTTTAGGACTGAGTTCCCTAATGCCAAAAGAACTCTTTCCAAGCCTTTGCTGTATTTCGTGGGAGACTCACAGCTCCAGTGAAAGACTTACAGGGTGGTTTTAAGATATTCTCAGGCACAGATTTCCACCTGTCTCTCTGCCTGCACAATTTTTACCCACTTTCAAGTTCTTAATCTGATGTCTTGGCATCAAGTGCTGGCAAGTGTGAATTTGAGGTAATAAGTTGGTCTGGCAGCTGCAGCAGCTGAGCAGCTAGGACTCATGCCCTCATCTCCAGGTGAGGGGCAGCTCAGGCAGCTGGAAATTAATAATACCTTAAACCACTCCAACTGTGTTCAGCAGAGATTGTGAGCCAGACCCTCAGACACAAGCACCATTGTGTGTGCTGAGACAGATGGTCTGAGCACTGCCGAGAATGTTTCCTGTGAGGTGCCTGGCACCATCGGTTTGTCCTGAAGAAGGCAGGAATTAAGCACAGGCGGGGCAACTTTGGGGCAGTGAAATACAATGTCTTCAAGATAGAATTTTAAATCACGGTCTAGTTCTTTGGCTCCCTGAATAGAAAACAAGGTGGAGAGTCCCTGAAAAGGAATATGCATGTGTATGCTATCAAGTCATTTGGTTTTGCGGTGGCAAAAGCATTTACAATGACATTATGAGGAAATAATGGAAGTACACTGTATAGCTCAAATTATCTTGTCCTGCAGTTTGACTTTATATTGGCTGCTACCAAAGCAAAATGCACATGAGTAGTTTATTCAGGGCTGAAGCCTTAATGCAGAACTTTTCTGTGGGAAAACGTAATACTAACTTCCCTTCACCCCATTTTTTTACAGTGGTGGTCGCAAAATTACTACAATTGGTAGAAATTTTAAGGTGGTGGACCGTGTGATTATTTCAGATGACCAGAGATCAAACCTCACTGTAAGTCTTAATCTCGTTTATGATACCAAATAGAGGTCTCTTAAGGAATTAGGTTTTATTCCCAAGGTTTCAGGAGGATCTCAAGATTTTTCAAGCACTTGCCAGCACACATCAGTCACCCTACTAAAATAAATATGACCACTTGCAGGATTACAGTTGCACGCATTCTCAGTACAGGATCATGGATACACATAAGCTACTCTCCTGCATAATTCCCTGAGCCTTTTTTCTGTGCTGTAGAGACTTGCTCCAAATTCATCCTTTTTGAACCTCCCCAGCCTTCATATATGGATCTGTTGGAAAAGGGGGTGGTGTACTTCTCTCTGGCTTTGTGTTGAAGACCCATATGGTGCCACTGCCTCAGCAAGGGGTGGGAGATTGGATCTGATTTTGGGACGGAAACCCTTCCTCCAAGCCTGTGAGGAGGTGGGCACCCTGTTGCCTCCTGGGCTTGGCAGCACAGAGACTGGAAAACAGCAGCAGCACCCCATGGCGTAACCAATGGGGTGACTGTAGCAACTCCCCTCTATCAAGAGGGCCCAGGGGTGCTGGAGAGCTCATCCCGCTCTTCTCTTGACACCTGCACTGAGGGGAAGGAAGGAGAAATCACTGTCACTATTCCTGTCTCGCTGCAGGAAATAGCTGCCTTAGCAGTGTGCAATCAGCCTTACAGCAGCGTGCAGAGTGTGTGATAAATGTGCTTAAAGGTAGATGCACGCTCAACACAGAAACTTTCCCAGGTGCTCTGCATGCAGCCCTGATCGCAGAGAAGAGGTTTAGCAGATATCTGTGTGAAGTCAGGAAGACGTTAAATGGTTTTGAGTGCCCCTGTTTGTAATTGTACCTGCTGTTGAGTGCTTAATGACTGTTACAGCTTCGCTATTGCATTTCTAGGTCTCTAGGTATCCTGGAAATGAATCTGAATATCATTACTTAACGCCAAGCCTGAGCCATGCAACAGAGGGCAAAGTTGTTGATATGATGTTAAAAGTGGAAACTACCTTTATACCATGTTTCAGATTACACTATCATCCTGACCCAGTGTTCATTAACTACCAGCTGCACACTGAGTTGGATCCTGATCTGGAATTAAAAATATACGTAAGTTTGAAAGTAATAACCTACAATTCTTTATTTAAATAGTCATTGGGGATCATTTTACTTTTTATCGTGTTTAGTGACTGTTTATTATCTTCAATTTTTTCTCTCTAGAAAGAAAATGACAACTTGAATATTTCTAAAACTGAGGTAGAGGTTTATCTGTCATATATGAATGGTGCACAGACCAAAAAGATATGGTTCAGCGTCCAAAATATTACCAAAAAACCAGACCGTAGCACCATACTGTGCAAATTCAAAAGGGAACCAACAGACAAGATTGACTTTTCCACAGTGAAAGTTTTTGTAAGTAGAATTCCCTTGTGTTGCAATTTAACAATGTTTGGATGTTTAGGCAAATATAGCAAAACGAAGCATTAATGCTCTGGTCACGAATAGTCTTTATAGAGGGAGGAATCGGATGCATTTTTTGTTCTGCTGGTATGTGGTAGTCCGGTTATCTGCCTCACATCTGAGTGTGCCTGCCTGGTGCTGGTATAGGTACCACTAACGGTGCTGAGTTTGTGTAGTGCCTGGTTACTGCTGTGGTGTCAGAGGCAGGCTTTGCAATCCAAGCTGAGCTGACTGCTGCTGAGCTCCAGGAGAGCAGTAGCTTGTCAGACCTCTGGCTGCAGTGCAGGCGTCACCAATAAAGCATCACTGGCTCCAGGAAAGCCACTCATCTTAGATCTGTAAGCAATCTGCTGCTGTGGTGTGGCCGTGAGGAAAAGCATTGTGTCCTCCCATTCACTTTTTCCCACTGAAGTAGGTTAAGGATCTTGAACAGTGTGTAGTGATCGCCACAAAGACAGAGATAAGGCATTTCTGGATGAAAATGGGGGTAAAATTCAGTATGCACTGGAAAGGGCAAAATGCTGTGAACATATGGCACAAAGCCAGCCCCAAATATAAGAACATTAGCATGGGTGTCAAAGCTAAATGGCAGCTTAAGATATTTGCTTCATGAATAAGATGAAGACATGAATTTTTTAAAAAGCAATTGTCACCATTTATGAGGGAGAAAAATAATGCCAGACTCTTACTGCAGTGTATGGTGGTATAAAACTGAAATAACTCTATTGACTTCAAGGCATATGGCTCATAGTAAAGATTAACGAAGCTATTCTGAATTTCATATCACTGTTAACTGATCCCCCATCTGTGGATCCTGCCGTCTGAGCCAGTTATGGCATGGAAAAGCCTTTCTGAGATTGGCGTTGCATTTAAATATTAACGTTGCCTTGCAGTATCATGTGCTCATCCTGAAAGCTTCATAGGAGTGACTGTCATAGAAAGGTCACCGCTTCACTAAGGCAAATCAAATGCAATAGTTATAATGTCACATTTCACTTCTGGTATCTTAAGAATTCTTTTTTCCAACATCAAGAAAAATGTAAAAGTAGGAAATCATCACGTGTTTTTTCAATCTTATAAATAAATCACCATAGAAGAAGTAGGGCCACTCTGAAGAAAGTATAAGCTGGGTATAAAAGATAGGTATGGCCCAAGAATAAAAGTATCTCTTTAGTTTTCAGGAAGAAAGAGGATATTGAGTGTGGTGTCAAAGACAGGTTGATGGATCTGAATGGAGGTGTCCAAGAAAAAAATGCCGTTCTTGTGACAGAAGTAAGATTCAGATAGATCAAGGGCCTGAAGACAGCTGGAACAGGGTCATTCCCATCACAACACTGAGAAAGAACTGGCACATGATATTGTAGGCTTAGTAAGAAAGATTTTAAATAAAACTGTAGAGTCGGGAGAGGTACTATATGACTGGAGAGCAGCAAATATAAAGCCAGTATTTAAAAGAAAAAAAAAATAACGAGGCAAATAGAGGCTTGCTGATTTAATCTAGCTCTATGTAAAACTTTATAATGTGTTTTTAATGAGGGACTTATAAAAGACCTGGAGGTAAATGGAAAATGGGATAATTGTCAACTTCTTTTTAATAAAAGCAGATTATGCTAGATGTCTTTATTCGGTAAGATGAGTGGTTTCCTCAACAACAAAAAAAGCAGTAGATCACATGTACCTGGAAGTCATTCAGTAAACTACTTAACATGGTGATTATGAAGACGCTAGGGATTAGAAAAACTGGGTATTGTGTATGGGGATCTGACTCTGGGCAATGTAGATATAGTTTAATATCACTAGTGGCTTGAGCACAAAAATGAGGTGTGCACTAACAACATTTGCTGATGACATAAAGCTCAGAGGCATTACCGGTCCAGAGGAGGTTTTATATGTCATGCAGGAAGAAATAAATGAATTTAGGAATAGGAATTGGATGAATTCAGGTGTACCTTATTTAGTCCGTGATTCATAAGCAAGATAAATAAAAGATAAGGAAAGAAATAGATCCATAGAGTAGGGAGGTTATGGTGAAGATTAAAGATAATCTAAGTATGAATGGAAAATTAAATGAATGATTTGCCTCAGTTTTCAATAAGCAGGAATGAGTAACAGGAATTTCTGCTTTCGGAATGCTTTGGTTGGACATGACAAGTGGAAAAAGGCAGGTGTATTAGTCATGGGATGATTAATGCATTTAGCCACCAATGCATTTCAGCAAATGGGATCCTAGGAAAGCTCAGACCAAAAGTACTTTGTGTAGGAACTGTGAAAACACATATACAACCAAGGAAAAAATACATTTGATGGAGGAAATAGGTCTTCTTTGTCTATATTCTTTGTAGTCCTGGAAATACGAAGGTTGTGTCCTTCCAGCCCTGTGGGGTTTCTTTGCTTGCTCCTGTCCGTGTAGCTGTAATGTGACTATCCAGTTGGCAGCGTCCAGCTGTCCTGGCTGCTCACCTCCTGTGACAAGTCAGTGATTGAAATCACCAGATCTCCGTCTTTCCTGCTGTAACCCAAAATAATTTCAACCCAACTCTCCTTTTCAATTATCTCAGGCTTATTTCTATCCCTGGCACTTGGTGGTATTCTTTTTCTGAGTCAAAGTCTATTTTTACTTCTAGCCTGTTTGTAGTCTCAGCTACCCTTTATTTATGCGCTTTCATAGTCCTCTTTGAGATCCTCCTTTGTGAAATTTCTTCTGCCATAATTATCAGTGGTGAATGCCTCAGTTTGGCATCTGGCAGACTTCAGCACTTTTCGTGTATTCCTAAGAATTAATGCCTGTCCTGCCTTTGACAAGCCTGGTGGCTGTTGGGGGATGTTGTACATGTATTGTATGTTGTATTTGTTCTCAAGCGGACCTTCAGGAACGCCCTGCATCCTACATAAAGAGGTTGAAACTTCTGCAAAGAAATAGGGAAGAGGGCTGTGGGCCACGCGTCTATCAAAAATTTTACTTCCCTCATTATTAGCGTGAGTCATATCTTACTTTTCTGCTCAGCAGAGTAACACTGTGAGTGCAAAGGAATGTTTTTAACTATCAACACGTACATTCCTCTCTTCAAAATGCCACAACCTTTAGCAGTGATTCTGAAGTGCATGAGCCAGCTGGAGGTGAGATCTTGCCGTTCATTTCAGTTTGCAGCAATAGCAATGGCAAAATTTCATGCTGCATGAGGACCTCCAAATTTTTCTCTTGTCACTGCCCTGTTATCCTGCTTAAACATCAAATGCCGTAAACGTTAAGTTTGTGTGGGTTCACATATGTTTTCCCGAATTGCTGCTGTCTTCTCAATAATCTGCAGAACCAGGGCCCTTCATGTGCCTCAAATAATTTTTTTTTGATACATTAGATATGATTTTAAGCAAGGATATAATACCTGTCCTCTATTAACACAGCCATTATTTTTCTTCAGGTCAAATTAGGAAATTTTGAGCATGAAATCAAACCAACATCATCACACATATATTTATATGTTCTTATTTTGCTACCAATTATAGTGGCTGTCATTATAGGTAAGTACAATAATTTGTTTTCAGATTTTGATTTGCTGAAGGGTATAATCATGACACATAAACACATGTACATACGCACATACATGTTTGGAACTGTCACAGTCTGGTGGTTTTCCCCTGTTTCCAATAGGAGTGGACAAAACTAACTCTGGTTTGGTGGTGAAGTACATCTTGTCAGACTAAAGCATGTTGTAAGGCAGCAGCTTTGGCTGTTCTGCTGGGATTACTCACCACTGTTTAGTGAGGCAAGCCCTAGGTGTCACATCCTTGTGTCACAACTTGGGTCCTTCCCGCTGTCAGAGCTAGGCTCTCCTCCTGTTCCTGGGACAGATGATCCCTTACAAACTGCTTATCCTCAGGCAGTGTGTGTGGTGTTTCTGCTCAGTCTCTTTGGATCATTCATGAATTTGTAGGTAATTACTAAATTGTGCCTTTACTCTCTCTAAATGAGCTTTAGAGAAGTTAACAATTTGGAAGTGGAATTCCTGTTCAAAAAAACTGTGTTTTGTGTTAAATCAGTGCTACTTTAAGTAGATTGCTAGTAGTGGAAGTGGTTTTTAGACTCTGTGTCTCATAGTGCAGCTCGTACTAGCGCAGTGTGCTGGACTTTCAATTAAAATTGCATTGACAATTTTAAGACGTTGTTAAAAGGAATGGTTTTTATTAACATTGGGGTTTACATCCAGATAACTAGGGCTCATGGGTACTAGCACACTGACATACTCCTGGAGAGTGCAAGTGTATGTTAATATTTCTGTTTCTTAAAATAATATTAAAATATGTTTTGTATAGGGGTTGTCTGTTCTGCAATTTCTGTACTGAGCATCTTTTTTTCTCCCTTTTTAGTGGCATTTGGAGTTACTAGATACAAATCCAAAGAGTTAACTCGTAAACAGAGTCAGCAACTTGAACTGCTGGAATATGAGATTCGTAAGGAAATACGTGAAGGTAGGTCTGAAGAGCTTTATAGAGCTTAAGTACAGCATAATTTCTGAAATGAAACTGTCAGGAAGCTCACATTATATAAACATTTTAATTTTATGGCTGTTAGAGTATTTTTGTGTTGTATCAGAGTTCCTTTTTAATGTTGGTATGCACAGCAGTAGCAGATAGCACTGAGCTAAGAGGATTGCATGTAATAATATTTCTTTCAAAAAAAGCAGGTGAAAAAAATGGATTGGTACTTTCCCACTCATAAGGGCTTCAGCTTGAAAAACAACCCTTCTTCCCTGAAAACTGTTTATTGAGGAGCATCTATTGGGTTCAAATTATAATTGTCAAGATGATTTTGTGTCAACTAAACTAATTGTCTGGGTGGGGCGGGGGTGTGCTTTTACAGGATTTGCTGAACTGCAGATGGATGAATTAGATGTGGTGGATAGTTTTGGAACTGTTCCCTTCCTTGACTACAAACACTTTGCTCTTAGAACTTTCTTTCCAGAGGTAAGTATTTGCAAGTCTTTCAGTTATCAGCCCTGCCTAATAATGAAGAAGCTAGGAAGGTCAGGATCAAATAATTAAATACTACACAGTAATTGCACGTTGTTTTCACAAGAAACGTTTCTTAAATCGAGAGTTACCAAAGAACACTTATGGCTGTACATGTCTGGTTTTAACCAAGCCTAAATGCTGTAGATAAAGCACCACTGTTGAATTTTCAAGGGTTGTGTGTGCATCCATTTCTTTTTTGCTGCTTGCCTTTCAGGCCATCCCAACTAAGCTATAATTTATCCATTGCCTTTTTTGTTCTCATGCTTTCACTTTCCATGCTATAGCTAATTAAAGTAAGTCAGGCTAGCTAACATGCTAGCTAACATCATGACACTTCCTAATTAGACTTGTGGGATGAAGAAATGGCTTCTAAGGTCGTGCTGACTTTCTACTCCAAGCTGCTGACAGAAATGGTAAGACCTTAATTCAAAGGAGCGCAGGTCAAATGCTTAAAAATTACATAAATACTTAAGTACTGTCTAGTTTAGAGGTGGATATTTTAATTGTTCTTTGGAGCAGTTTGTGCCACTGTGTCAGAGGACTGAAGAGGCCTTCTCTTGAATGTTTTATTTCTCTTGCTATTTTTTTACACATGTGGCATATTACGAAGCTGATAAGTGCGTTTGCCACAGCTTTCAAAATTACAGCATGATGTTAACCAGTGCTTACTGGCATTTACTAATTGGCAAAAGCTGTGATCTCAGCTGGTGATATTTTGCTGTGTAACTGACACCAATGAATGGAAACTCTTGGTTAGTGCTGTAGTGTTTTAGGGTATAGCTGGTATGTAGGCAAATTATCTACTAGTCTTCATGTGGCCCAGTCCTGCAGTCTTATCTGCACACTGCTTCACTTCATTGCCATGTGGGATCTCACTAAAAGCTCCTTGTGATAAAGTTAAACACGTGATAGTGCAGAATCAGGGCCTTTTTTGGTACAACACCAACTACCAGATACTCAGGCAAAATAATATTTAACAATTATGTATGCAGAATCTTTGTACACCACAGGAAACTGGGAATATCTCTTCTAGTATTGCTCTGTTGTCTAATTTTTATGGGGTCACTAGGACGTTTGAAGAAAGTGGACCAAGAAAACCTTACTTTCTGCATCTTTTTCCTTTCTGTTTGTGTTGTTGCCAGGCATATTAGCATTAAAATGTTTTTATTTTTAGGAATATATCTTTTCCTAGTGATAGTCCCCTGTCAAAACAGTAGCAATCTGTAGAAGCTGTCTGGGTGTAAATGCTTTGCTTTATGCAAATAAAAAGTGAAGAAAAAAAGGCATGAAGTCAGCCACTGTTGCATTATGTGAGGTCAGAAAAGGAAGGGTTCCTGTTTTGCCTTGGCAAGTCTCATGCCACTGTGCATCCCGGAAATTACTCCAATTAGATTTTGTCTCAGTTTGAAATACTGATACCATGAAGGTAAAATTGCCACTCTTAGCTCTCTACAGACGTGCAGTGTCAGGCAAGTTGTTTAACGTATCGTGTACCAATTTTTCTGCTAAGTACTTACTGTTTACATTGCAGGAGTGTTCAAACATGCCTTGTGCTGTATGAATATGGTAGGAGTGTAGTGCTTTACTAAACAAATATTACAGATGAACAGAAAGGCAGTGGGGTAGTAGATTGCAACCGAGTGTCAGAAGGGTTGACTAAAGGGTCAAAGTGAAAAAACACTATTTCCGCCACTAAGCTCATGTATTTGAAAGATGCATGAACTCTCTTTGTGCCTTCCAGTGTGTTTGATGGGCTTCATCTAATCTAATCTAAACTGTTTAAACATGGAAATCAAAGCTGTTCTATGAGCATCTTCCTCAGTCAGTGCAGAGACAGGCAGCTCAAGAACGTGTTTTATCCTACTTGCCTGAGGCATCTGTGTCAGGATGAGATGAGTTGCTTAAAGAGGGAGTCAGATATTTAAAATAAAGAGTGACGAACCCTGTCTTCGTTTTGAGCTTCTCACTTTCTACTGCTTCAATTTTGTATATTTAATCTGGCTTGATAGCATTTGTTTTGTGCTTAATGCTTGTAGGTGGTAAAGGGATATTACGTCTATTCTTAAAATATTCTGTATGTTCAGCTTGATTTCTGCTACTTGTTAAATTTGTATTAGTATTTCTGTTTTCCCAGAGTTTCCCACATTGTTTGGTTTAATGCTACCATTACTGTTCCCTGTTCACAAGCATATTTAACATTTAACGTGGTTCTGGTGTTTCACTCTGTGTGTGTGTGTGTGTTTTATTGGTAGGTGGTGTTAGGAGCACTGAAGAAGTTCTGTAAAAATGGGGATAGTGAGTGGAGGAAGAGGAAGAAGAGTATGGTAGAGGAGAAGAGAACAGGAGTCACGAGGAAAGGGAGGGATGAAAAATCAATTATATAGGTGAAAAATTAGATGTGAGTCGGCAATGTGCATTTGCAGCCCAGAAAGCCAGTCGTACCTTGGGCTGCATCAAAAGAAATGCAGCCAACAGGTCGAGGGAGATGATTCTGTCCCCCTGCTCTGCTCTCATGAGACCCTACCTGGAGTACTGCATCCAGCTGTGGGGTCTCCAGCACAGGGAAAACACGGACCTGTTAGACTGCATCCAGAGGAGGCTCACGGAAATGGTCAGAGTGCTGGGATGCCTCTCCTATGACAAGAGCCTGAGCAAGTTGGGATTGTTCAGCCTGGAGAAAAGAAGGCTCCAGGGACACCTTATTGCAGCCTTTCAACATAAAGGAGGCTTATAAGAAATACAGAGCAGGACTTTTTACCAGGGCCTATGGTAACAGGATGAAAGGCAATGGCTTTAAATTGAAAGAGCATAGATTTAAATTTGACAAAAGGAAGAAATTCTTTACAATGAGGATGGTAAGACACTGGAACAGGTTGCCCAGAGAAGTTGTGGATGCCCCATCCCTGGAAGTGTTCAAGGTCAGGTTGGATGGGACTTTGAGTAATCTGATTTACTGAGAGATGTCCCTGGCCATGGCAGGGGGTTGGACTAGATGATCTTTGAAGATCCCTTCCACCCCAAACCATTCCATGATTCTATAATTCTATAAGGAAAATAGGAGCTGCCAGCATCACACATAAAGCAGATGACAGTAAATGTTACTAGTGTGAAGTTGTTGCTTGAGGGGGCTGCTTTGGGAACATGCAGCTGTGTTGGGACCTTGCGGGCTGTAGGAGTCAGACAAGAGGCCTTGACAAGGTATTGGAGAACTGGGAGCTTCCCTTTGTTGTGAGAGCTTTCTCTAGGACTGGATGTGTGGTGACACCTGTGCCTCTCTGGAGCATGGACCTCCTGGAGAGTTCATTAGCGAACATTCATAAAGTGCTTTGAAATGAATGGAGACAGATGAACTCAAGTGTCACTCTGTGACAGAAACCCTGTATACCAAAGGCTGTGGTTGCCATCCAAGAAGGATGCAGCCTGTAGCACCCCTTGCACACCAGCATATTTGCAGATGAGGTAATAAAAGCTTTTCCTGTGGAGCATTAGTTGACTGCTGTGCTAGAGCAGCTCAGAGTAATGCACACTGTATCAGTGAAATCAATACCAACCCATCTTTGAGAGTTCACTTTTTAATGAACCTTGGCAGCACCTTTGCAAAAGTTATGGTGTAGAGTTTTTATATTGTAGCTGCATTAGAAGCCAGCATTTCAATTGTTTTATTTCAAGTTTTATGCCATCAGGAATGTACTTGGTGTGTTTAATGTACATGAAACTTCTGGTATATATAAGAATGATAAATATCACGTGTCTTATATTTTAGTCAGGAGGCTTTGCATCCATCTTCAGTGAAGACATGCCACAGGTAAGTTGATATAGTGTGATATGACTTAATTAATAAATATTTTTTCAAGAGTGATTTTATCCCTTATCTCAGTATTGTCCTAGAACACATCAGATTGCATTGTCAGTGTGTTCCCTTTCCCCCATGAAGAGGGTTACATGGATTTAGGTATAAAAAGAATTTTATATGTAAGATGCTGTTACCCAATGTATGTTATGACTTATTTAAATAAAATAAACAGAATCTAATCTTGGGACATGACAGGCAAACTTAACTATTGGCATTATTTTGTGTATATGACAGAAAATGTATGCTCTGCATGTGTGTACTCTGTATTGTATACAAATGTAAATGCATCTTTGGTAAAATCCTGAGACCAGTGTCATAAATGCAAAGTTTCCACTGATTTGACTGGGGCCAGGATCTTATCCCATGTGTTGCTTACCATTTTTCTGAGCATTAAGAATCCATCATAGCCAAACTACAGTTTGCTTATTTTTGTTTAACTATTCCAGAGCAGAGACCAAACGAGCAAGGATGAAAGCTTCAACATGTTGCATGCTTTAATTTGTAACAAGAACTTTCTTGTTACTCTCATTCACACCCTTGAAAAGCAGAAAAATTTCACTGTGAAAGACAGGTATAGTATGATTATGCTTATCATCTTAAAGACAAAGAATTAGCAGGAAAAAAAAATGGATTGTAGCACACAAATGTAATTTCTACTTCTCGCAAAACAAGCTTACATTACTCCAGAGCATTGTTCCATTTTCTCCATCTGCACACACTGAGGAAGAAAAAACATTGCCATTAAAACAAGCCATTAAAGAGAAATGAGAATGTTTGTACATGTAAACAAAGAGGCAGAGGAGCAGGAAAACTCACTTCAAAACTGTAAACACTTCCTGCAGTTAGATCAACAGTTCTACAGTTTGGAAGTGTTCTGTCGCTGAAGCAGGTGTTGTTCTGCAGAATTAAATTTAGAGACACAAATTCTGTCTTTAAAAAATAATCACAAGAGCAGATGGACTCGCATTTTTTATATTTTCATAGAGATCAGTGGACAATTTCTTTGCCTGAGGAGGGAAAACTTAGAATATGAACTGCACTGAAGTGTGTTTTGTTTATTAAAGATGACTGGGAAGAGAAATTCCAAATATTATAGCATTTTTTTTCTTTTTTTTTTTTTTTTTGAACAGGTGCTTGTTTGCATCCTTCTTGACTATTGCACTACAAACTAAGCTAGTTTATCTAACCCATATTTTGGAAGTGTTGACAAAGGACTTGATGGAGCAATCAAGCAATGTACAACCTAAGCTTCTGCTCAGACGAACCGAATCTGTGGTAGAAAAATTGCTAACAAACTGGATGTCTGTCTGCCTTTCTGGATTTCTCCGGGTACGTGTACATCTTTTCACTACGTAAGATACGCAAGGAAACTTTTAAACTGGTTTCTTTCATAGGAATTGTTAGAGGGATCAGTTTAATCATTGAATCTAACATTGAACATTATTAATGCGCGCTTTTCTAGTTTAGGTGACTTAGCTAGCTATCATCAATGCGATGTATAGGAAAAGAGTGCATCTGGAAGTGATGATCATGTCATTTATTTGGCTGAGAATTGAGTAATTTTGCACTTCTAGCATATCCTTTTCTCATGTCAGACGTTATTTCGTCTCCATGAGATGTATTCTGATCATGCTAAAAGACTGACACGCTTGTTAAAATGCAGCTGTACCTTTCTGTGCAAGCTGTTGGAAAGCTACCACGTAATGGAGATTTATGGAACACCGTCTTTTGGACAATTAAACTTCTTTCAAAACTTTATAACCTCCATACAGCATTGCAGATTTCAAGAACTAAATGACCTCAAGTGGAAACAAAATAAATGCCTTCGTTAATTCTACTGTTTGTATATTTTAGCCCACTTGATAGCACTTGGTTCTTGGTTTCAGAGCTTGGTTATGCTTCCTGTCTCTCTTACCAGCGCGATGCTATTGCACTGTTGGTTCCGCTCATATCAGTCCTTGTATTAATACAGCAGCAGAATTGTTTGAGGCTCAGCAGCTCACGCAGGTTTCCTGAAACCCCAGGAGAGAGCCAAGGAACTGTCAGAGATCTGTTCTCGATGCACCAGTCATCTTTACAGAGCTGTTCTAGTGAGATGCCTTAGCCAGGCTGCAGGAATGGCATCACATGGGAAAAAAGATCCATCCTTCCTTACTCAGGTGCTTTCCTGAAGCCTGGGCTTCAGGCAGGAGGGAGAAGCCCCAGTTTCATTCCCTCTTTCACTGATACACCAGTGCGTGTCCCACCACCTTGCCCCCAAAGCTTTTTTTCAGGGACAACAAGGGGAGACACCAATTCAAAAGCAAACTAGTTGTTAGCTTGTTTCCTCACAAGACTGAAAAAGGAAGAAATAGCTGAAGTAGGCATGTGAACACATGCACGTCTCACCCCCCACCCACTCGCTGGTGGAACTGGGAAGCGTCTGCCAGGTGGAGTAGGAGCAGCTTGTCTGTAGCATGCTTGTGCACAGCAAGGGGCTGTGAGCTATCTTGCCACACGCTCCAGCTGTCCCTTGCTATTTGCATGAGACGTTCACACTGAAAAGCAAAGGATGGAGGTTAAACAAATAACTAGATAAATCTGCTCAGAGGGATTTTCTTTTCTAATTGCAAGGTGACAAGTTAGTTAAAAGGAAATAATTTGTAACACTTAACTTTTTTTCTAGTTATTCATGCCCATTTAATGATTACAAAAATAAACATGTTCCTTGCATTTGTTTCATGTCCTAGGAGACAATTGGAGAACCTTTCTATTTGCTAGTGACAACCCTCAATCAGAGGATAAACAAAGGACCTGTTGACGCAATAACTTGCAAAGCCCTGTACACGCTTAACGAAGACTGGCTGCTGTGGCAAGTGTCTGAGTTCAAAACAGTGGTATGTTTGCCAGTTTGTGTTCCCTCCAAAACGGACAGCTACAATGTTTTTTCTTTTTCTGGGAAGTTAAATTAAGACTCTTAGACACTAAGGTGATGGTTAAGTACCCAAATAATAAAATTGCTATTGCTGAGGAAGTTTCAAACACAATAGAGTTTAACTAGCTGGTATTTCACCAATATACATTTCACAAATAGCACTCAGTCCTGGCTTCACAGCATGCCATAATCGCCAAAGGTTAGATTTAATGAAATCTCAGTGTATTAAAAATCCTTCTTATTTTAAAATGTACTACAAAAATATAAACATATGCTTAGAATTTAAACTAAATTACACTTTTCCAATGAATCAAAGAATGGAATGTAAAGGTTTTATTTTTCTATTATGTTTACTTGTGGCTAATCTTCAGGCAGTAATAATTTGCTTTGGGTTTCCATGTTATTAGCTCCAAATTAGCAAGGTTACAGCGTGGTGGATTCTAATTAGCTGTTTGGTTAAGAACAGGGTATCTGTAAAGCCTAGCTAGGTTTCTAAAGTTTACCATAGATTTATTGCCTTTCTCAAAGTAACTACAAAGTGCTTCCTATTTTACAGTTGCACACAGAATTCTTTGAAAGCTGCAATTCCCCTTCTTATTGTCATTCTGAAACTGAGGGGAGAAGGGATAGCAATGATTATTGCATTTGAGAGCATGTAAAAATTGTGACCTTTTCAGTAGGAGGTCTGAAAAAGTTTTTCAGAATAACCAGAGTACTTTTTTCCCAGAATTTCCAAATGATTTTGAGTCTGAGAACTTAAAAATCTGCATTTCCAGTCTTCCTAGCTTCCTCGCTTCTTAACTCCTGGCTTCCTGTCAGAGTTAGCAGACATACTTAGGAATATGAGAAGTGTGACTGAATAGCGGGCTTCAGAGCTTGGGAGTAGAACCTGCCAGAGCAGCAACTGCATGTCAGGGACACTGCAAGTGCTGGTGGCTTTGGAGGAGAACGTGGTCCTTTTCAGAGCCCACATCCTGAGCTTCAGGTAGGGCTGGAGCTTCCAGGTCTGCCCATTTTCTGTTTTTGCAGCACAAACGTGGAGGTCCTAATATGCCACATACTGGCATAGACTACATGACCCTGGAAATTTTGGCTGGTCAGCAATCTGTTGGATTTAGCTCACTGGGTGACGTAGGAAGCTCGCTGAAATGACAAGCTTTCTGTGAAGCATTTCTGAATTGTTCTTTTCTGCTGAAAGTTCTTGGACTGACAAATTTAGACTCAAGTCTACTTACAACTATTTACAAAGCTGTTGTTGGAAGCTTCATTTGAAGGTACTTCAAGCTGAGTTACCACAGTATGCATTTGGAAAGGAAGTTTATGACTAAAAATTAAATGCAAAATACCGTATCTTTGGTTTCCTTGTTTATGCGCTGCATTCTGGCATGTATTTGGGATCCAGGATAAGTTTAAATATATAACCATAGGATACAAAACCCAGTAGTTAAGCAGAGCAATAATTTTCAAGCAAGCTCAATATGCCTGTTACTAGTAGACTGCGCGGGAACATCTGGTCCTGTGAAATTGATTGACTTTCCTTATTTATAGCACAAATTCAAATTGAGAGCACCTTGGGGGAATAACTGACTCTGAAGCTGCTGAACACTGCCTTAAATGCTTTTTCTAGTGCTACTTCTGTGCATGCAGTCACTGGTAGGGTCTTGTGGGCAGCCTGCAGTGAAGGGGAGAGAGGGGAAGTGGTCTGAAGGAGTTGGTATCAGTGGGGAAGGCTGTCTGCGGATGGATGGGGAAGTGAGATAGCAGATAGCCTTTCTCAAACTTGTTCGCTGCCTTCGTGCTTTGTATTCCTGCTTTTAAATAGGAGATAATGATACTCCTATAGGGTTAATAAGTCAGCTTTCCTCACTAAGGTCCAGCAGTTTATTTGATTTAGTTGAGAAGTGGCTGAATTTTCCCTTCAAAACTGTCAGAAAAGGAGAGAGGATCCTGCAGTAAAATTACAGAGGTGGAGCCCAAAGACTCCAGCTCTGGCTGGACAAGGAAACAATTTTGGTTGGGTGTTTTGTCTAAGATGTATGCTAGAAACTAGAACTGTGCTGTGAAAGAGATTTGGGTGGAACAGTGAAGTTTTCTGGGCTGGGGAAACAGTCCAGCTGGTCGTGTTTTCTCTGCAACAATAGCATTTAATGGGATGCTAAAGCGTAAGGAGGCAGTTTTTCTTCTCTCACTAGCACTATTTCACATGCACTGCAATGATGCGCAGGACCTGTGAGCTTAGGCAAGGAACCGAGTATTTTCTCCTTTCTTTGGAAAAAAATTTCTGCCTAAAGGATTGCAGGTTTTGTTTTCTAAATGGAATAAATTCTGAGCTGCGTGCATTTGCACATTTGTTTACTGCAGCTACATTCTAAATCTTGCAGTATTTTGTTGCCTGTTCCACGGCCCCACAATAGCAGTGCATTAAAGCCTACCTGTCCAGAGCAAATTATAAAAACACAGCCAAAAAGAGGTTGATAGAAAGATACTGAACTATGTCTGCACACACTCAGTGTCCAGATTTTTAAGGTATGCAGGCACTTGAAGATGCAGGGCTACCTCTGGTAGGGGGCACAAGGAAGGGTGTCGGCACTCTTCATCCAAATCTCTCCTTTCAGGATTGAGACTTCAGTTCTAAACCAATAAAAGCAGGATACAGACAGGCTCCTAATAATCAGGGGGAGCTCTACAGGTCTTCTCTTATAAACACCACTATGCAGATAAGCTCTTGGGGCAGGAGAAGGAAGAAGCGCCAGGCATAGAGAAAGAAGGAAAGATGGGAGAGATTTTCTAAAATTCAGGCTATTTGTAACAAGAAAATAAGAGAACTAAGAGACATCTTGGTTTTGAATTGTATTAGAGCTGTCCCTTGGCTGGGCCCCATGCCTTTTTTTAAAAGGCCACTGACCTTGGGACAAGCCAGCCCCCTACTGCTACCCCTCTCTGCTGGAAAGGGTCAGATATTGTACAGAGGTGGGCTGCTGAAGTAAATACTCAAGCAGAAGAATTGAAGTAAAGATACTTCTAAAAGCGCTGGTTCAGTATGAGCTGAGGAGCTGTGCAGTTTCACGCTGTGCTTATATCTGAGTTTTGAGAAATAAAACTGCCTTGAAAGAGACTTGGATGTGTCATGGAGCCTTTTCACAGGCTGAGGAAGCAAGCCTGCTTTCTCACAGGCAGCCAAGCAGCTGCACCCCTCGGTGGATAATATGCTCAATGACTGATGAAGAAGCACGGTGCACAGCTGAGTGTTAGCATTTCACTGAAGTGTTTCGTTTTAAATAGAAAAGCTGCACAATGCAAGTCTGACGTGGGAGAAGTTCTCGGTGGAATAGCTGCTGTGGAAAACCAGGGGAGACTTCATGGGGTAGACCTGGTGCTCAGGCGTTTAAGAGCAACAGACTTCTTTTGAATAGTCACTGCTTATTTTAAAAAATGGATTTGGGCTGTTGAATTCTTTGCTGAAATGAGTTTATGTTTTTAGATAGGAAGAAACAATCTTAATTCACCTGTTCAACCAACAACCTTTTATTGAAAGTGAAGCAAAGCCACATGCTGGAAGATTGTTTGAAGTGTTTAACTGCTTTATGAGTTAGAAGAAGGGTGTTAAAAGAAGTGGGAGGGCTGTAAGGGAGTAAAGCAGAGACAGGGAACCCGATTTCCTAACAAGATGTCGTGGCTGTGGTATTATTAGGCACACTTTGTGAGAGATAAGGAAGCTATTAAAAGCATGTGACATATGGGGATTTTCGTCAGCAGAAAAGACACAGCAGCCCTTGCTAGGAAGCAAGCAGTGCAGATGTTGGCTCCAGGAGAGTCTTCTGAATTAGATACAGATTGAGTACCATATCATAGCATCGAGAGTACAACCCTCGCTTTGCGTAGTGCCCATCTAGCCTAAATTTAACTCCTATAACATTTTCTCTGCTAATTTGTTAGCTCTTCTATAACTTCTTCATGGGTAACTGTTCTGGCTGCTACAGAAGGATCATAGAGTCAATCTGATTTTTCCTGTTTATTGTATTTCATAGTCTGGGAGACAGGGGAGTACGTTTAAGGCAATTTCGTTGTGCTGTCTCCTTTACATGCTTCTCTGGCCAATCAAAAGTTTTTCTTGTTTTTTCAGTCTGATAAATGGAAATATGCTTTGTTCAGATGTATAGCTGAATAGAGAACAGGGTAACGAATAACAGCCCTTGAATATCCCAGATGATTTTTTTTTTTTACTTCTAAGAAAATATGGTAATAACATATTTCTTTATTAAAAGAAATATTTATCCTCTGCTATGGTTATTAATAGCTTTACTAAATAATTCATTGTTTGAAATTTATTTTCAAGAAAACTACAATTCTAAAAAGGCATCTGTAAACATTGTCTTCAAATATTGTTATTACTGTCACTGCATGGGTAAAAGAAAGTTTTTAATATCTGGTCCTGTCTTTTAGCTAGGTTTCAAGCTAGTTCCAATACAAGCAGTTGTGGATGCTTGCCTCGTTCTCTTTAAGTAGCCTTTAACAATTCTTGCAACTTGTGTTAGGCCTTTGCTGAAGAGCACTGTGACTTTGTGTTGCTAACCATTAATTTCTAGTGCATGAAGTCTCAAGTCTAGATATTACTAGGTTGAACCACATCCTGTAATTTTCTCCTGAAACTTTCCCTAAGTTAACTTGTATTTTTGTTTCCTTTGCAAAGTGAGAGAGCTTAGAAAAGGGCCTGATGATGGTTCCTCTGGACTTCCATGTATCCTCCTGTGATTTCTCTTAAATGTTTTCTGACCTTCAGAGATGATCATAAAAGGGCTTTCATAATTTTACAGTCATTTCTGATTCCTTTTCCAATTCTGCACTTTGTGTCTAAATGCACTGGTGGTGACTGTCAGCTTCTGATTAATGGTTTCTAAAGCCAGGGATTGTGCTGTCAGGTTGAATCTGATTTATGAAAACTTCAAGTACAGAGGGATGACATAATAATAATTGGCTTTCCGAGCTCCCCATGAATTGCTTCATCACTTAATATTAACTTCTGCAGGAAATCATATCAGCAAAACTATCTGGCTATCTTGGGTTTGAGATTTTTATGAGTTTAAATATTTCATCCCATCTGACCACTTCTTTGAGTTGTAAAGTATTGTTATTATCCTCACATTGTGGATGCGTTTGATTAAGGAGTTTATAAATTACTTGTATTACACCTACATAAAGGACTACTTCTCTCTTTTTACAGTCCTGTCATCCTACAATGAGTTGAGTGGGGATGGGAGGACTGAAGAGACTGCACATTTATGTGCAATCTGTGTGAGAGCATGTGCTGAAAAGGAAATGTAGCAGAGAAAAAGACAGTTTCTCTTGACAGTCTGAAGGGAAGAGGAAATGAAGGAGAAGCAGTAACATGAATATTGCAGTGTAGGGATAATGTTAGGAGGAAAGGATCAACTAAAGAAAGGAATGCTTACAAGGATGTAAAGACAAATCAACATCAGTTAAAGTGTGAGTAGCTACTCCAAAAAGATTAGTTGGGAGACTAGAAGAGGCGAAGACTTTGATTAAAATGAGTTTTCCAAAGACAAAACACAGTTAATCCCTGTCCACGTTTTTATCCTACAAGACCATGACCTCAGGGCAATTAAAGTCAAGGACAGGACTGCTGTCTGTTCAGTTGGTCTGTGGGTCTAACCAAGCATGACTCCCTCATTCCTGTGCCAATATATTTTTTACTAATTTTCTGCATGGTATCCCAACCTGAGGCATGGCATCCAGTCTGCTTCTCCTTCTGCAGGCACTGTTCCTGCATCTCCTCCTCTTCTGTTCCGTCTGTCCTTTCTGTGGTCTTATTTTCCTCACAATTAAACATCTCTCTGTCCTGATTAAGTTATCCTCAGTTACTTCAGTTACATCCTCCTCTGTGTTAAATCCTGATCTTCATAGTTTTGCAGCCCTGTTTTAATATTCCTTTTGCTTATCTAAAAACAGTAAAGTTAATTTATGTTATATTGATTACTTTTTTTCACCACCGGTGTATTGTGATTTCCACTCTTTCTGGGTAATAAAGCAGAAAATAGCATTCTACAACTATTCATAACTATCTAAGAAGAGGGAAAAGTTGTCCATGCAGCAACCTGGACAGAAGTTCCTTCCTTCACATGACAACAGGGAAAAAAAAAAATATTAGGTGCTTCCTCTTTTAATGATCACTCCTTCACTGAGTCACACCTGCAGTGCTCACATTTCAGTCAAAAGATATGTGTTATACCAGAAATGTTCAATAGCCAGAGTGGTTTGAGTACATAGATTTTCCTATGCCAGTTGCAGTCAAGTGCTGGCACCTAAAACACTTGTTTTAATTCTATTCTGAGACATCTGCAGCAGAATGCCTGTATCTGTGTAGCTGAACAGTGATGTCTCTGCAAGGAGCAGGCTACTGGAAGTGAGTGCTGTTATCACTCAGCATTAGCAATCTTTTGCTCATCCCTTTTTCCTGCCTTTTGAAAGCTTGACCTGACCTGACCAGAAATACTGAAAACATTCCCTGGAGATGGTCACCCAGTCTCATTGGCACCTCCCTCTGGCTTGCACTCACCTTGTGTGCATCCCAGCAGATGAGTTATGTCCCAGCTAGGAGTAGTTGTGAGCTAAAGGGCAGGGGGTTTGTAACTGGGCAGGTGATGTGGGTGCAGATCTGGACCATTTTGGGTCATTTCTGCAGCAACATGCTTTCCCTTTACACTGCTGCTGTGGTAGCCCTGTCTCTGTTGCCTCTAGAGACGTGGCTGCATGCAAACAGACACTGACATCTCTGGGGGAAGTGTATTTTTTTGTATGATATAAGGTACTCAGCATAATCTGCTGGTGTAAATATGCATTTTAACACTGCTTCCTATCTACTCAAAATCAGTCATGCTTACCATGACGACTTACTTAGCAACCTTATCAGATCTCCAGTAGCTTACAGTTTTGCTTTTAAGGCATTTATTTAAAATAGAAGACCTGCTTCTTTTAGAACATGCATTGTAATTTTTTTCTGGTCTCCTGTCTTTTTTGGTAATTCACTTAAATAGATTTGCACAAAAGCAGAATACAAAATATACTTTTGGAAATATATAGCTATATATTTTTGATTACTTGGACGTGAGGAATTCTAAATGCTTCATTGTTCAATTCCTTCAAATAGTCTTTATTTGAAAAAGCTTTAATAACAAATATGATGAAAAACTCTCGGGTTTTGTAGGTTTCCCACGCCAGGTGTTCCCTGTAAGTCAGAATAACGTGTGTTTCTTTCCCCAGACAGTGAATGTTATCTTTGAAAAAATCCCAGAAAATGAGAGTGGAGATGCCTGTCAGACTATCCAAGTTAATGTTCTGGACTGCGACACCATAGGCCAAGCCAAAGAGAAGAGCCTTCAGGCTTTCCTTAATAAGAATGGCTTTCCCTATGGTCTTCAGCTGGATGAGATTGGTCTTGGTAAGAGTGTGTCCCTGTGTTATATTTCCAGTGGTCGGTCTGTGAAGTTTTGTTTTTTAGGAATTCCTACCTTTGGCTTTGGGTGTTTTTTTTAGCGTTTAGGCAGAACATAGCTTTTGTAAGGAATCTCTGGGGAAATACTAGACCATTTATGCTACCAGTTAGAACATCGGACCTACATCCCCTTCACTTTTGCAAGTACTTCAGCATGCAGTTGACAAACACATGTTATGTATTGAACACATGTAATTTATACGTTCCTTTTCTGG
Organism: Tringa tobata; assembly: GCA_033628505.1. Taxonomy (NCBI): domain Eukaryota; kingdom Metazoa; phylum Chordata; class Aves; order Charadriiformes; family Scolopacidae; genus Tringa; species Tringa tobata. Next base: position 2,685,561 of record JAHREE010000395.1, on the reverse strand, counting down.
GTTAAGTAAGGTGGCCCAGCCACCTGAGTACAGCCAATTGATAATTTTTGTCAGCGGGTAAGATGACACTATCATGATGTAGTCCCTACCTATCGTCCCTCCTACCACCCTTCTTTCCAACAGGCCTGCATTTCCCTTGATCAGCAGAACCCACAAATATAGTTTATTTACAGGCACATTAGGTGCATATAATAGTTTGCATGTGACTCAAAGATATGTACAATATCTGCAGATGTAAATATAGCCATTCTGGAGAAGAGTTGGGCCACCTTGTCTTTTTGGGTTTTCAAGAGCCCAAGGTCAGATAAAAACAAGTAGTTACCACTGTACCACTTCCCACATAATCCAATAGGAAATCCAACTAATTATATTATTGACATTTATCACCTCCCAGACTTGCTTCTTAAGATGTTGGTATGTCTCTACCTTCTCAGCTGCTGAGTCAGGAAGTGATGACAATTTACAGTCATATCTGATGGTTATATCCACCACCAGTGCCTGACTGTCCTTCACAAATACTAGTTCAGTCATATACAGCTCCTTTTGGTAGTCTCAAAAGTGGCTTGTGAAACCTTTCTTCTAGTCCCAACATGGTCATAACACCAGGGCCCACTTGTGCAACAGAATAGCTAGATTAGGTGAAAGCACCTCCAAAAACTCTGCCTTAACCAACTCAAAGTAAACCACCAATAGCCTGCAGCAATGGAAGCCGCCCAGGCTGTCACCCCAGAAAAGGAATCTGCAGTGTGGGAGTGCAAAAGCACTTTCATGTGACCTAGCACAAGGACAAACAGCTTAGATGGGAGCCACTGGTCCAAAAATAATTAGGTGTTGTTTTTCTTTACAAACATTGGTACTGTGAGAATGCCGTTGGGATGTAATTGTTTTCTGTTGCTGTCATACTGCAGAACTTGTGTCTGAGGAGCAGCAAAGAGAATTGTTGGATATCGATGGATCCTCGGAAGTGATGGAGGACGGGATAAGGAAGCTAAATACCATCAGCCATTATGAGGTAAGCACAGAAGCCAAACCAATGAATTGAGAAGTAGTTTCTACCCAACTCCCAAATGCTGTCTGCACAGAAGTATCTTGATTGACCAGAATATTGAAGAGATAGCTGAGCATCATCAACAGAAGGAAAGAAATATGTGACATGTAACTTTCTTGCCAATGAGTCATATGTTTTCAGTTACTTTTCAGAGGTTTGCGTGTTGCAGGGTTGCTCTGTTCAAGCATACCTGTTAAACTGTTACTTCTGTTGAGCATTTCAGTTAAAAGAACATCTCATTTCCAGCTGTGAACATGACCTTGAATCTTTTCTCGTCTCTGCTGCTGAGTTTTTGGTGCACCATGAGCAATTGTTTACATCTTCCCACCTCATATTTTGATTCTCTGAACAGGTGGTAGTGATACTTCTGAAAGCTCATTGAGAGTCAAAACAAAAAGGGCGGATGAGTTTGGTTCCTCTTCCCTTGAGACCTTCTGTGGCAGTCTCCTTACTTTCTCTGTTCCTGCTTCCACCTTCTGTCACCACCTGTACTGTATGTTTTCTCCTCCACTTCCAATTGCACCTATAAACCAGTCCTTTTCAATGCTGCAGTAATCTTTGTGTCATTGCAACAACACACAAGCCTGCAACTGGTGGCAGAGCCCTTGTGGGAGAGCACAGCGAGCAGCATTGCCTGTCTAAGGAGTTTCCACTGACGCTAGTCAAAATAGAGGGTGAAAGGCAGGTGTAGCAGGTGATTGGCCTCAGGTGGTAGGGTAGCTCACAATTTGATGTTTATAGATAGATTTTGGAAATGAGGTAGGTTGAGTGCTTTTAGTGAGCTTTCTTAATGCCTCATTGTTGAATTTTAAAGTCTGACTCTTAACCTGATAAGAGTCGATTTTTATTTGTTTAGAAGTTTTGCTGATGAGTGTAAGTCTGTGTCATGCAATGCAGTATGGTGCTGAGAAACCTGAGCCAGCCCTGAGCACGTTGCTGTCTGCATGAGCAAGTACAGTGCCATCCACAGAGAGGAACAAGGACTCCTAGCAGGACTCTTCATAGCTTGGGCAGAGCCAAAGGCTGCTCAGATCTGGAGCAAGCTCATTTGGAATCACTTTACGGATTTCTGTAGGTGTTTATTGCTCTGCTTACCTCCCAGGGAGACAACAGTGAACCCAGATGTCCTGACTCACCATCCACTGCCTTAAACACAGCTTTTCCTGTGCCTCTCTTGAATCTTGTCTGTAGATTAGCATGGGACTTCACTCCATTTGTAAAGATATTGTACAGATTAGGACATCGTATTGTTGCAGTCAGGAGTCTGTTCAGCAAAGGTCAATGTAGATTTGAATCTGATTAGATGTTTGAGCTTCTGTCTGATGTGATAGTACCCACCCTCTTTACTGCAGGCAGCTATTTTACCTGCCAGCTTTTTTTCACTTCCTGAGCTCATGGCATGCCGTGGCTCACGGGTGCCATACCTCATGGCAAATGAGTCTGCTTCAGTTGGTCACTGTCATCTGTGGGCATCTTTGTCCCAGCCCGTGTTTTCGTCTGTGGTTTCTGCAGGCAGATGCAAGTTAGGTTGGAGGTTCAGTTGTTTTTGCAAAGCTGTAACTACACTAATTATAGCTTAGCAGCTGCCTTATGGAAATTGTGCTATGGTATTTCTCTTAGATATTTTAGCTCACTTCTTCTGACACTGACAAAATATGTACATTTTAGGCAGAACCTCAGTGGCATTTTAGGCAGTGGCTTAGTGACAAGTATCAGCCATTAGTACATCTAGTTTATTTTCTTGTATGCACATTAATGCAAAAAGCAATGTAAAGGTGCCTAGTTAGCAAGAAAAGGGAGCATTGCATGCACAGTGTGAGGCTTGTCATGTTGCCTGAGGAATTCCAACTTACATTTCAATACTGCCTAGAGTTCTGTGGCAAGCTTGGGTTTTTTTGGGGGGGTTGTTTGTTTGCCAGCCTTAAATGCTAGAAAGTAACCAGATTTTTTAAACTGGAAAGTACTGACATTTTTTTTAAATACTAGAGCATGAGGGTTGTGTTGTAAAGGTCTCAGAATCATTAGTCACTCTTGAAAAAGCAGACTTAGTTTGTACATTGATTTTTTAAATGTGAAGGGATGTTTGCATTTTTGTGTGGTGTTTCTGAAGGGAGAAAAATACACTGTACTCTTATTAGACTTTAATGTGTCTCTGACTTGTGTGCTCCTTGTGCTCTAATTTTTTGCTCATAGTAGGGCTATTGATGCGATTATTTACGGTCTGCACTATTCATAGAATGGTTTGGGTTGGAAGGGACCATAAAGATCATCGAGTTCCAACACCTCTGCCATAGGCAGGGACACCTCCCACTAGAGCAGGTTGCTATTGTTTGCATGAGAATAACCACAAGCCTTGACAAGAAAGTTCCTGGTTATCATGATGTCCTATTTCTCACACAAGAAGAGAGCTAGAGAACTGCTTTCAGATCTACTGTCCAGTCATATCTCAAATTTCTCAACATTCCAGGAGTGGGCACAGCCCCAGAGAGTGAATCTGAACCTCTGATCTGAATGTGTGACCAGATTATAGGGAGGATAGGAGGTCTGGAGAACAAAGAAGAGGTGTAGAGCCACACTGCTACATCTTCTGTTTTGCAAAGTAGCTGTACTCTGTGTTATGTGGGTCTGAACAGATCTCCCGTCTCTCTTTTTGCCCCCCACAGTAATGCACCTGACAAAGTAAGGACATTTTGAGGTGCCCATGGGAGCAGCCCACCATGAAAAGTGATTTAGGCAGCAGGACCCCAAAAAAGGGGCTTCTTTAAATTATTATTGATCTGCAAGAGACAGCAACTATGGCCAATGAGGCAATGATAAAGAAGAGAAGGCACATTCCACTCAGTGCTAAAAGCAGTTTTTGTCCCAGAAATAAAACCCGAAGTGGGTGGTTGGATCATGCCTGCCCTGAACCAATGCCTCTGGTTCCTGGAAGGAAACACAGTTGTTCCTCCGAGCTCTACCCAACTCCCTCAGGACAGGAGCTGACACATTTCAGCACTGTGCTGCTTCTTGGAGAGGGAGTGGAGGCAGCGGATTGCTCGTGCTGCTCTGGGAGGGAGTGAGCTTCTAGGTAGCCCTGTTCCTGTTTACCTATCCTCAGGGCTGAGTAGGAGGACTCTTGTTCTCTCTGGGTGTTTGTGTCATCTCACAAGCCAGCCTTAGAGCATATTCCTACCTGTAGCATGGTTTTAAAGTGCTCTGTGTTATCTGAAGGAGCTCTGAAACACCGTATGAAAAATGGAAACCTTGCAAAAAAATCGTACTTCTAAAATAGATTGCATTTACTTTGCAGGAGCAACTGTAAGTGCAGATTTCTCTGGCGCAAGACACAGCTTTTGATAAAGTATCTTAATGTTTAAACTGGTTTCTCACACCGGGCTGGCTGCCAGGGTTTAAAAAACACTTAAATTATTTTGGCAGAGATCCCTTCCTAGAACTGGCCAGTTGTTTTTGTAATTATAGAGGGAAGTATACTAGCACTTGGCAAGACCCAACATTTGACAGCAGAGCAGTGGTGTAGTTCTCAGTGGGAGCTGTTTTTGAGTTACTCTTTGACAATAAAAGCATGACTTGCCAGTTTCTTGTAAAGATAAGTTACTATCCTGGCAACACGATAAATTCAGGGAAGGAGAGAGGAAGGTTCTTCCTAGAAATCCCAAGGTGGCTAGATATGGATCTTGACCTTACGGTCCACAGGGCATAAATATTTCACTCACTTTGGGAACTGAAGTTTGAAAATAGTTCTTGGGAGCACCAGGCTAGATCCTCAACATGGGCCCTCTGGCTGGAAGAAAGGGGGCCAGAAGAGAAATCATCAGCTGTGTTTTCCTCCCTGCCTCACTTTCCTGTAAGATCCAATTGCATTGGAGCCAGAGAGTTCAGCCCAGGCAATCTGTAGAAAGACAGATGCAAGAAGCAGCACAAAGCAGCACATGAAAATGAAAGTGTCCAAATAGGGGCTGAACCAGAAAAATCAAAGAAAGGGAAAAGCTTTAAAGGCCAGCTCGTCGGAAGCACTGCCTTCCCACCTTGCCAGGTGAGGCTAACAAACTAGGGAAGTTGTGGCTGCCCCATCCCTGGAAGTGTTCAAGGCCAGGCTAGATGGGGCTTTGAGCAACCTGCTCTAGTGGGAGGTGTCCCTGCCCAGGGCAGGGGGGTTGGGACTTGATGATCTTTAAGGTCCCTTCCAACTCTAACCATTCTATGAAACTGCAGCTGCTGCCCATGCCTGAAAGCCCAGCCCTGGCTGCCTGCTGAGAGCCCTGCACACCCTGGTGAGAACAGAGTGGGCTGGCAGAGTCCTATGCTGCCACGGACTTAAGGACAGAGGAAATGAAACTGAGAGTTTCATGAATTCTAGACACTTCTGTTTCAGCAAGATACATTTCTTTTTTCTTTCAGATTTCAAATGGAGCAACCATAAAAGTCTTTAAAAAGAAGACAAATACCCGATCAGGTAACGAAGAAACTGCAATCTATTTAATCTTTCGTGGAGAACAGGCTGGGAATGCAGAGAGCTGAGCTATGACAGGTTGTATCTTGGTCAATAGGAGGTCAGAAAAATTGGCACTTTGGTATAGCTGAGCCAAATGAAGAGCCGTGTTACCCTGGCTCTGGGCCTCTGGCAGGCACAGTGGGCCTAGGAGGAGGGAAGAAGGAAGGCAAAGAAGAAGGACAGAAGGACTTACAGTGCTCAGCAAATGAACGCTTAAAGATACAGACTCATAGGCAGAGAAGCAGGGCAGGGAAAGCCCATGCAGCACGAAGTGAGACCACCACAGGGAACATGCCCTGCTCCTGTGCCTGGTGCTGTGTATCATAGACATAGTGATGCACTGTCCAGAGACAAGCATAACAAAAAAATGCTGTTTTGGAATTTTCCTTACCTGTTCAACTGTGTTTCTGAAAGCTTTGACTTGGCTGTCTCAACAGCAGGTCAGGAGTTAAAGGGTGCTTACAACGGGCCAGTGGTGCAGGGTGATCCAACCCAGCTGATGGCTTGGGGGAGGTGGACTTTCTGTAGCCCCTGGGGAGAAAAAGACACTCATGGCATGTGATTCACCTCTCGGTCAAGGTGAACATCTAAAGTGAGGAGAGATGTGTCCCTGAGATGCAGGTCACTGGGATGAAATTGCTCTCTCCCTTGGCAAGAGCAGGGTTGTCCTCAGCCATTGCTTTCAAGCCTGACCTCAGCCCCCCTGTGCTGAGTACTCTTTAACAGAGACAAAATCAATGCAATCACCTCCTCTGCTGTCTGTCAGAGCTGCTGTGAGCAGCTTTCAGAGGAGCTGTGATTTGCTGCCAGCTTACCCCAGCAGCAGCAGATGACAATGCCCCAGCATAGTCCAAGCTACAGGTTGGCACTGGGGAGGTGAGCCAGGACCTGTGCATTTCTCAGAGGCTTCCCCGACACTGCAGGCAGGAAGGTGTGACACCAAGCCTCCTTGCTTGGCATCCTGAGCCACGCACGCTGCTGCACAGCCCAGAGCTCAGCAGAACTGCCAGGCTTGTAGCTGTGCGTTTCATTAATGCCTGTTTGCTCTCTCTGTTGTTTAGATGTGGACTACTCAGATGAACATTGTCATTTGGTAAGTTCAGTCATTACACTGTTAAATGGTAGATTTAATGCTGAGCTGCATTTGTATCTGTGTAATCTCTCTAATCTCTTCATGACAGATTTTACCAGATTCAGAAGCAAACAAAGACTTGAAAGGAGGAGGTCACAAAGGAAAGCAAAAATTCAAAGTGAAAGAAATGTATCTGACAAAGCTTCTGTCAACCAAGGTAAACTGTAAAGCCCTTATTTTGGGGGAGGGCTGGTGTTAGGCATGGCTAGTTTGGCACAGCGGAAATGGAAAATAAAGCAGAAATTACGCAGGCTTCCTGCACGTATATCAAATGTTAAATTACAAAGGTAGCCTATAAAAATCACCACACTATCTACAGATTATGACCATCTGCAAAGATGTCCACATTTCAGGTTGTCTAATGCTAGAGTTCTAAAATTGTCCGTTGCTCGCAGTCTCTATCTCCTCAGTAAACACAACCTTTTTTCTCAGGTTAAAGAAAGAAGGTTGTTGCTGAGCTTACAGAAAGTGAGTTTGCCACTGAGTCCCATAGAGTCTCATCCCTTCTGGAGAGACAGCTTTCAGTCAGCGATCTCCTCACTCTCTACTAGTGTTTTCCCAGCTTAGAGACAACTTCCAAGGCCTGAGTTTCACAAAATACTGCCTATGAAACAAAAAAATCTTATAGGGTCTCAAATTAAGCATCCAAAATAACTAGATTAATTTTAAAAACAAGGTCCTTAGGATTTGTAATACGATTGCCTAATTTATATAATGCTCATTGCTTAGGAATAAGCCCCGCTCCCTCCCTCTGGTAATGTCATCTTCTTTCTGACTTACTCAAAAGGTTTCCAAAACTCTTTGAAGCAGCATATTACTTAAAATATTAATCAGTGCCCAACAACACTGAGTGCTGTGTGATACAAAAGGCCTGAAGGAATGAAGATTATGGCCTTCTTGCATTTAAAAATCTATCAATCATTATTTAATTAGATTGTTGATAGTATCTGAAGTAATTTAGGACACTACCCAAAGTGAGAGTGAAGACTGGTCATTTCTCATTAGCTGTGGAAACGAACATAAGCCCTTAGGAATTGCTGGAATAAACCGGTAATATCTTATGGTGGAAGACTGAAATACAAAAGGAAAGATCAGGCTCTTAAGAAACAGTCCTTTAAAGGGCTTTAAATTAATCATCTCCCTCTCTAAAGTAGGATAATGCTCTGAACAGCAGTGCTGTGATATCCTTCACTGTGAAATTCCACCCGTGATACACTATGCACTAAAGGGAACTGCACTGAACCGTGCCTTTCTCCCTCTGTCACCCACACATGCACGCAGACACAACCACAGAGTTTGCCAGGTGAAATGAACTGGCCCATCAAGGCCTTGGGATACACTTAAATCCTTCTTGTTGAGAGAAGATTGGGCTGAACTGACCTCCAGAACAGATGTGAAGAAAAGAAGTACAAGACAGTGTTTTGCTGTGTTTGCCTCTACTTATGAATACTCTGTAATGATGTCAGTGAGTCCACCAGCAACTTTGTGAGCCAAATAGCTTCACTTCTGGATCAGAAATACCCAATTTTCAGTTCTTCTTTCTAATATTAGTGTCATTGTATGCCACCCAAAGCTGTTATCCTAGAATTAGATCAAGTGCCACAGTCACTTGGCTGTGAAGTGTTGATGAGCACATGTGTTCAACATGTGTCACAGATGGCACCAGTGCCCTAGAAAACTGGTAAAACTCCTTTTTGCTCACCTCCCTGTTACTTCCATTCACAAGTTCCGAATGCCTTTAGCAACGCTGCCAACAGTATCTGAAGAGCTGATGTCGTCTTTGTTGGAACAAGTGGTTCCTTCCACCTACGACTTGTCACAGGGTTCACCACAATTCTCCTGTCTGTAAAGTGACAGGACGTGACATTTGAACGCAGCTCATTATGGTGCATTTGGGGTTTCATTTTTGTTGTTGACTGTCTTGTTTGCCAATAACCTATGCCCTAGGAGTTTGCCACAAGAGCATTGTAGTTTCTTTGTGTGGTTGCTTTGAGGCACACTTAGCTCTCCGGAGGCAAGAAATCCTACTCTTTTGTTGCGTAATAATACCACTGTTTATTTTCTTACTTTTCAGGTTGCAATTCATTCAGTTGTTGAAAAGCTCTTCAGGAGCATTTGGAGTTTACCCAACAATAAAGCACCTGTTGCCATCAAGTACTTTTTTGACTTTCTGGATGCCCAGGCTGAGAGCAAAAAAATTACCGACCCTGATGTGGTGCATATATGGAAAACCAACAGGTATGTCCCTATGATATATGCAGGAGGGCGTGCACTCTCTGAAAACGTAGTTGAAAAGATGGAACAGGGGATCGGAAGAATAAGATTTTGGCATGTCCGGTTGAAGATGTGATTCGGCTTTGTGGATCCTAGTAATTTTAGTATATTGATTGGATACTGACACAAACCACCATAGCTTCCAGGACTGCATACTGACATGACACTCAGAAAGAAGTGTCTGCAGGTTGAGAGCATTATTTAAAAGATGGAAGGGTGATTGACTGATGGGTTTGCTCTGTAGCCTTTGTTGCCTGATCTCATTTTTAACATGAATATGCGGCCTAGAAACGTGCTTCTTTCTTTGAGTGCAGTGCATTTAAACTACCATTTCAAAGCAGTTGTGCTACATGAGTGGTTCATTTTAAAGATGCTTGTTCTTTTTCTGTCTAGTCTTCCTCTTCGCTTCTGGGTGAACATACTGAAGAATCCCCAGTTTGTCTTTGATATTAAGAAGACTTCACATATAGATGGCTGTTTGTCTGTAATCGCACAAGCTTTCATGGATGCCTTTTCTCTAGCAGAACAGACACTGGGGAAGGTAAAGCTGCCCTTCCAGTCCTTTGCTAACTCCTCAACCAATGTCTTTTGCAACTGTACAATGATTTGGGGGCTGAAGTCCTGGATCTGCTGACAGTGGGGGCAAGACTGTCAGTGGACTAATTAAGCTGGGTTTCCATTCCTTGTTGCTCTTTCTCACAAGACTTTGAAGAATTCACTGGAGTAGGCAGATAACAGCTACTAGAATGCCATATTTATACTTTACTGCTCTTTGTCTTCTCTGCAGTTAGTTTCTGCACGCTGTTTTTATAGAACGTGGAAGAGGATGAAAATTTTAAGATTTTAATGAAGTTTTAAGAATGTTTAAACAAAGTTCTTAAAAGCATTAACATTATTTGATAAGTAATCCAAATTTTGTCTGCCACATACCAACATGCAGGCATTGTAAGCTACTGTACAGTCACCAGAACACTGGAGATCAGAAATACTTCATTTTTACCAAGGATACTTTCCTTTTCTTTGAACCAAAGTAGGAAGCATTTGTTCAGGCTCATAGTACCAAGAAAAACAGGCTAGATTTTTTAGCCTAAAAAAAAAATAAATAAAAATGAACTCATTTCCTATGTGATCTGAACCAACTTGCTTATCTGTTAAAGAACAAATAATGCATTTGTTTGTCTTATTTTAGGAGTGAAGTGTCATGAATTAAAACTCATCACATCACTTACTTGATGGAGAAATGGCAAATGAGCACGGTCTGTTAGGTTGCTGTACTTAACATCCATTGTGAAGTACTGTTGGTACAAAAGCTGCCATTAGAAAAGGGATGCTGAAACCTGATAAAGGTTTGCAAGGCAGTAAGCATCTCCTGGCCTTTGAGTACTAAAATATATTTACTTACATGGTTTTTAGCCTTTTATCTTAAAACGTTCTTTAGCCACTTAGTAAACAAACATTTAAATAATTTCATCACACAGTGGAAACAGTGGTGACAAGATATCACATGGTTGTGTCACTTATTCCCCAGAATTTAAACTAGAGCAGTGACAGGAAACTACCAGCCCCCACTTTCACATTCTGAAAACATGGTTTCCAGGTGGGGCTTCGGCTCCTACCACAAGCATCAGCATTTATTTCCTCGGATGAGCCTAAAGCTGCCTGGTACGTGAGTGCTGACCTGGGTTGTCGGAGCCCTTGGGGAAAAAAATTAATCCCTTTGGTTGCACATGCATGGCAGTCAGCTCTCCATGCTCTGGAACCCCTGAGAGAAAGGAGCAGTAGGGACCAAAGAGTTTTAGGGGAACCTCTGCCAGGGCAGGGCTCTCTGGCATCTTATCCTGGGGGAACTTTCCACAGCAGCGCTGTATCCTGTGTGTAAGTAGCATATCAGCCTCAAGGCCCTTTTGGTTCAGCTTTCATAATCTTTCAGGTCTGGGGAGGGGTGAGGAGGAAGGAAGAAAGAAAGAAAAATATTTCTGAGGGACAAATCTTCATCACTTCTGATGCCAATAGAAATAATTATATGGCAGCTGTCGTGAAACACAATGCACAGTTACTGAGGTCCTGCGTCTGTTCTTCATCTTTATTTCATAACCTTGATTCCTTGCATATCAACCACTGCAAAGAGACATGAGTCACACAGAGAACAGACACAATTAGATGCAATTAACTATGTGGAGGTGGAACCTTAGGAAATCTGTGCTGTGAAAATTGACAAGGCTTCAAATATTTTCTTTTAAGGAAGCGCCAACAAATAAACTTCTCTACGCTAAGGACATTCCACTCTACAAGAAGGAGGTGAAAGCGTACTATAAAGCCATCAGGGATCTGCCTCCGTTGACCACTTCAGAGGTTGAAGAATTTCTAACTCAGGAATCTAAGGTATGGTTGAGAAGTGAGAATTTAATTTGCTTTCGTGTGAAGTTTTTTTAAAAAAGGAGAACTGCCTGACCAGAACTGTTTTCTGTTTTAGAAACATGAAAATGAATTTAATGAGAAAGTGGCCTTGATTGAAATCCACAGATACATAGTGAAATATTATGATGAGGTAAGCATGTCTGCTATTCCTGCTTAACCCCTTTATGTTATTACTTGTTTGTAAGTTGGGCTTCACAAAGTAACCAAGGGCTGGCCTGGGGTGCGACTTACTGGGTGCCAGTCCAGAGACAGCCCCGCAGGGGTGCAGCCAGGGCTGCTCCTCCCACGGAGCTCTGTGGGGCCAGATCGGTGCTGCCCCCACCCCTCAGAGGGGTCAAGGGCCAGTACCATCACCACTGTATTTCAGAGATAGAAGCAAGGAAATGCTCCCTGCAGTTTTAAGGAAGTTCCTATATAGTCTAGACTTCTTGTTTTACGGTGTTTGCAGAATGTCTGCTAATGCCTGTCACATCTCCTGTGCACGCGCTCCGTTTCCCCGGAGATTCCGGAATGAGATGAGACCAGCACCAGGGATCTCGGTGTAACAGTCCCTTCAAACACCTCAGCGGAGCACGCTCGGCCTTACAGCCAGAGCTGTCTGCTCCTTTCCCGTCATCGCCCTCTCATGCTCTGCTCTAACAGCCTTTCTCTTAAAGAAGCTCTAGCTTCCAGTCCCTGCTATTGCTAACAAAATAAATCTTTTCTCAACTGAAAGCACTTAGTCACAGGCTACCCCTAAGCTGCTTTGTAAGAAAATCCCTGCCCTCCTCCTCTTTGCATGATAGGATTCTCTGCTCCCTTTTGCCTCGGCATCCTTAACAGAGGCGGCGTGTGCCTGCGCAGGGAGGCAGATAAGAGCCAGCTGGGGTGTGCTGCCTGAAGGGCTCCTTACCACTTCCAGCAGGTTGTCTGGGTCTCCCAGCAACCAGACCTTTCTCTCTCATCCCCAGCAGCACAGCGTCGGTGCTGGCTGCAATCAGCCCGCTCTCAGTCACCTGTTAGCGAGCTCACCACCTCTGATCTCTAACATCTCAAATTATCTGAGTTTGGCAGTAAATCTTGGCCTCTTAAAAAGAAGCTTGGGATGGCACTCGGAATGGCACTGCACTTTATTAAGCTCATTAAAATTGTTGACACAGGAGACTTCAAAATACTTTCTAATCTCAGTGCCCAATTTTGCTTTTTTTGAAGCTGGTACTGGCTAAACTTACCCCATCCTTAGTTTTCTTTCTCCCTCTGGCTTTTGACTGGGAGCAGCTAAACCTCATTCATTGCTTGCTGAGACCTCAGTTGCTTTGTAGAGTTGCCAGCAAAGAGTTCTCAGACAGCAGTAATGCTCCCTCTTATCACCTGGGCCGGTGCCAAGTGGGCCAGTTAGAGGAGAAGAGGCAGTTTATTGCCCTCAGTTTATAGGGCAGAGGAAAAGTAATAAAATATCATTTACGAATCTGCTCTAGAGTAAAGCTGGAGCACTGGCCTCGCCTCACACTTCCAAGAGATGAATGTGTGTTGGATTTGTTTGGGGATTTTTGCTTGGCTCTGTCATTCTTTTGTGGAAGTGTTGCAAATCCTGTAATCATAACGACTTGAAAGGAAAACTACCAAAATAAAGTGTTATAGTCAGAAGAGAATGTTTACATATAGGCAGGCATTCAGATGGATTTTTCTGCCAGCAGTTGTTGGAATGCAGAAAAGCAGGCTTTAAAAAACAGCAAGTAAAATAAGCACTAAAAAAATGATTCTCTTTTTTTTTTTTGCTAATTGTTAACAGATTGTCAGCAAACTCGAGCGAGAACAGGGGTTTGAAGAAGTCCAGAAACAGCTCCAGCAAGTAAAAGCCTTATTTGATGAAAAGAAAAAATGCAAATGGCTTTGAGCAGAGCACTGGCTCACAGCGTCACTGTGGGGGATTTTAAATAAGCGCTACTGCTCCCAAAACTGTTCTGACTGACTGTATGTACAGGGTTTGAAACATTTGGACACTCTTCTCCACTCTGACCCTTCCAAGTAATATCTACGTTTGGGAATGAAGTACGGGCAGCGTAACGTATTCAAATGTGGGCATGTGAAAGCGAAAGTGAGTCTAGTGTTGGCAGGGCCAGCATTTTTTAGGTACTTTGAACACACGTACCTTTTGGTTCAAAAACACGGCCTAAGTAAGCTTTCTGCTTACTTGAGAGCAAGCTTGTAGGAGATGCACAAAGCACACTGCAAGTTCAGGGGTGCCCGCGTGAACTTGTAAGTTCCTACTTGTAAGTAGCTCTTTTTTTCTGAAGAGAGAAAGCTGATGTCGCCCCACATCCTTTCAGCAGCCTTTGCAAACTGTCTGGATGAGCTCCGGCTTCAGAATACGGGTCAGCTGCAGTTTCCTTCCTTCCAGACAAATGTACACTGGTTCCTGTTCGGAGAAAAGAAAAAAAAAAAAAAAAAAGCACCAAAGTTACACTTAGGACAAGTGTGTTTAAGTAGAAAAAGTGGAAAGGCCAAATGCCACATGGCAGGACTTCTCTTCCTTAGCTTAGAAATGCCACATGCAAACTGAGCGGGGGGAGGGAGGCTTTTGGAGCAAGGCAGGAGAGCACCATCAGTCTGTGTTTACACTTGTACCTTTCCATCCTTCAATAAGCTGTGAAACGCTCGTGGGCAGCTTCACACATGAAGCCTGCGGTGCAGCTGCCCCGCGTGGGAACAGCGGTGTGATGTGATGGAGCAGCTGAGGATGGCTGCCCTTTGGAGCACGAACCTGTGTTCAGGTGCAGGATGGGCCCGTGCCTCAGCGCTGACGGTCCCGGCCAGCCCTGGAGGAGGGACTCACAAACCTAAAGCCAGCAGATACTATTTTTCTTTCCAGGTTGTCCACGCAAAGGCTGTGTCAAAAGAGGGTAAGAACAGGAGGGCTGGTGTCGTCTCTGCCTCTGGGCGAGACACTGATACAAAGGCGGGGGCCGGGGTTGGGGCTGGGGAGGGGGTAACTCTCTGCCTTAGTCCTGCTGGGCTGGTTTTTGGGGCTTGGCTGTTTTCAGAGGGCGGCCGTGACATTTGCATTGGTGGCTAAAGTTAGCCCGGCTGGAAAGCAGGTGGGTGGCCACGCTGCTGAGAAGAGGCTGGTGCAGTGGCTACTGCGCAAAGCCATGGAGGAGCAGCTGTGGCACCGTCCCACCCTCCACTACACACCTGAAAGCTTTTGTGGCCGTGGACTCGGCGCCAGTCACGCGGAGGCACTTGCTGAGGCTCCCTTAGACCTGAGGTAAGATGGTGATGAGATGGTGATACGTTTCCAGAGGGACCCACGGCATAGCATAGTGGCCCACAGGCGAGGGAAGAGCTGTCCCTTGCCGGGGCAGCGGCCAGGATGGCACAGGTGGCCCAAGTTTAGTCCAGAAAGCCTGTGGCTACCAGAAGCAGGTACAGCACGTGGCCAGCACCGGTGAACGTTAACCACGCTTTGGCCGCCTGTTTGTGCGGGGCCAAGCAAACAGAAAGACGTTGCCCACTGGTCTGCCCCCCTCCCCACCACGTGATTGCACAAGTTGTCCCTCTTGCGGCTCGGTGAGGGCAGCCACCAACCCATACTGTGATGGCTTTTTTTTGTTGTTGTTGTTTTTTAATTCAAGTCTTACACTTGCTATTAAGTTTACACTTTATACTTGATGGAATGTATGGCTTTGTTCAGGAAACTGCACTACAGTGTTGCAGTACTTTCAGTAGTTCTATTCTCTGCCTGGCACAATAAATATATTGTGGTAAGTTTAGTTTTAATTGGGGAAAAAAGACCCACCCCAACCCGTCTTGCCCTCCGTCCTAAAGGAGTGGACCGTGGCTTGAGTAGCACTTAAGCTTAGAATACCTGTACTTAAGGGCTTGATTTTTATCATTCTTAACCTAACCTTTTAAAGCAGCATCAAATAAATAGAGAAAAAAAGCACAGTAATTAATGTGAAAGGAGGGGCATGAGCACATCACTCTTTCCAGTTAGACGTCTCGGCAGTTCCACTCCAGTTCAGGTGTTTGCTGGCAGTGCATTTGAATGAACTGTGATAGTTTTGGTCAACAGTAACCTTCTGTACAGGCAGAAAAAACAAAAAACCCCACCATTTCTGCTTGGGAAAAAAAAAAAAAAGCTGTAAAATATAATCTGTTTGCGTGGGTCTGATCCTGTGAACTTCACTATATGTGTTTATATGATGAGGAAACGAAAACCAGTCCTATTCTGTATTTGTACTACTGCTTGTTTGCTACAATAGCTTTAATGATTTCTAGAGATTAAGTATGTGTTGAAGCAGGCCCCGTAGCTTTTTAGCCGACGGCCTGGAATAGGATTCTCACCTTTTATTCAAGCCTCCTCAACAGCGTCACTCTGTTAGTAAACCATTTTGAAGTCATGCTGGGACTTTTGTAACCCGTGGAGTGGGTCTCACAAAGTGATGTGAAGTATAATGAAGTGATTGTGGCTCTTTTGGTAGGTTTGGGTCAGCACACACACAAAAAAAACCAAATCCATTGGCGCATCTTCTGTATCTGCCATTCGCTGGTAGCGGTACCCGGACAAAAACAAAACAAAACAAAACAAAAACCACCTCCGACTAAAGCTGTGGTACAGCATCCCAACAATTCCAACAGCCTTCTCTGAAACAAAAAGCAAACTTCTCTTTTACCTGATTTTTTCACATGTTTACAGGCAAACTGCTATGGCAAACAGTGTATTTTCTAACACTAGCTTACAGAGCATTATTTTGCAGTCATCTAGTTTGAAGTCAACTCTTACTAATGTGTAAAGTAATTCCTGTTGTACAGAAGTGAACCTGTTGTTTAAAAATGAATGGTTTTAAAAAAAAAAGTGCAAATGACAAATACATGTTGGTGTTTGTATGGGTTTATCTAGAATAAAATGCATTTGGAGGTTATTTTTGATTAACTCGTGTACTTTAAAGTGGTTAAAGGAGAGCGAGCGCAGGGTGTGGCAGTGCTGGGAACGGAAGGGAGGACATGGACTGGTGCCAGCTGAGGTGGCAGGTCACAGCCGTGGAGGCAGCACTGTGTGGCACAAACCCTGATGTCCCCCTGCAGCTGGGGACAGCACAAGAAGGAAGGTACGGGGCCGTGTCGGGTGATGCTGGGGGTGCAGGGGTACGGGCCTGAAACCCAGCACTGCCTGGGGGGAGTCCTGCAGCCTTCCCCCCTCTGGGACCCTGCTCCTCCACACAGCCCTCAGGAGCCACGCTGCAGCTTCTTTGCTTTAGGGCCCTGAGGGTGTTGATACTTTTAAAAAGCTTTTAAAAAGCTTTAAAAAGCTTTAAAAAGCTAAAAGACCGGTAACCGGTCTCTGAGGAGGGTGCCGCAGGGACAGGAAATTCACTCTTGCACAAAGAGCCTGAGTGGGACTGGGAAAGGGCAGCCACAAACCAGAGCCGGGGACAGAAACGCCAGGCTGCTGAGCACCACCTCTTTGCAACCATTTTTTATATATATAAATATAGGCAAACCTTAGCGAACCTTACATTGCTTTTTCCAAATGAATCCTGCAGGAGACAGTAGCAATAGCTTCTGGTACTTCTCACAGTTACACTGCTTTCCTCAAGAGAAGTCTAACAGGTTCCCCAAGGAAGCGCAGCACGATGGTACGACGTGGAAAATCAAAAATGCAGCCGCTGGAGAGAAAAGTTGAATCAAGGACAACGTCATCACGTGCAAGGTAGTTACTCCGCTGTCTGTTACTGCAGCCTAAAAACAATGCCAAAGAAGCTGTTAAAAGAAAGGGCACTGCCTGTCTCACTCTCTTATACTTGCACTGCAGTATTTGGAAACAAACAAAAAACCCACAGATTAAATCATTCCTGCACTTCAGGAAAGATTTCACTACCGAGTCAAAAAAAAAAACAATCAACCCTTTACAAGTTTCTGTTGCTAAACAGAAAAAGGAAAAAATATTTTTAAATAAATACATTCAACCTTGAATAAATAATTTTATTGTCCTTATGTAAACCAATTACAGCAGCAACAAATACAAACTTACATTTTCATAAGATGAAGGCAATTTGTTATACTTCATCTCTACATTATATTAAAAAAACCTGGTTATTGCTTATTCCCATTGTAAAAATACAAGAGGCACATAGTCAAGGGCACGAAATTAAAGTTTACAGCATTTTTTCCATTTCATTTCATCCTCTCTCTCCGCACGGGAACTTCTAAATAACGATCCAAACATGGATTACAGCATCGTCAACAAGCAGAACAGCAACCCAGCAAAGCTCCACGCTGACACAGTAACTCCTACACTGAAGGAGTAACAGAATGTTATCAAATAAGTTTTAAAGGATTTATCAAAAAAAAAAAGATTTTACTTTCTAACTTGAACGTCAGCACACCCCAAACCTTGACAAATGGATTTTAAAGTTTCATGTGACAAGATTATTTCATGTTTTCACTTCCAAATGATTTTACTTCATTCATATAAAAACATTTCAAAAGGTAGTTAAGCTTTCAGTGCTTTTGTTTTGAACTATTATATTTGATAATTTATGAGAGTCTATCAAAAATAAATACAAAACTATGCAGAATATATTTTATGCTATTCAGGCACGTACAAGCATGTTTTTGGCAAAATATTAAAAGCACATACAAAAGATAAGCTACTGGAAACGATCGGCACGTACAGTTTGCAGATTTCATTTGGAGTCCTCACTTTGTGCATCGCCCTCTCCAGCGATCCTGTTTCTCGCCAAGTGCCTGTACGCGCCCCCCGTTCGCTCTCTAGATGGCCCAAGATCTTGCAGCTGTTTTCTCTGCGTGGTTTCTAGTTCCTCCAGCCGCTTGCGAAGCAGGGAAAGCTCTCTTTGATGCTGTTCCTCCTTGAAATTAATAAAAAAAAAAAAAAAAAAAAAGTTATATTACAATTTTCACACCTACAAAGGACAAAAAGGAGCAATAATTTCATTTTCATAGAACTGCAAAACCATAAAATGGTTTGGATTGGAATGGACCTGGAAAATCGTCAAGTTCCAAGCCCCTGGCCTGGGCAGGGACACCTCCCACCAGAGCAGGTTGCTCAAAGCCCCATCCAGCCTGGCCTTGAACACCTCCAGGGATGGGGCCTCCACAGCTTCTCTGGGCAACCTGTTCCAGTGTCTCACCAGCCTCACAGCAAAGAATTTCTTGCTAATATCTAATCTAAATCTCCCCTCTCTCAGTTTAAAACAGTCACCCCTCATCCTATCACTACACTCCCTGATAAAGATTCCTTCCCCATCTCTCCTGTAGGCCCTCTTCAGGTACTGAAAGGCCACTATAAGGTCTCCCTGGAGCTTTCTCTTCTCCAGGCTGAACAACCCCAACTCTCTCAGTCTGTCTTCATATTTTCTTATATTTTCTCTTTCATTTTCTTTAATTAATGATTTTAAAATAACAATTGTAAAGTTCAAAACACACTCATTCATTAACTTTTACTCCTCAATGTTTTGTGGTTATTCTTCAGGCCTCCTTGCTTATTGCAGGGGTGGCTGCAGTAGGTGTCCTTTAAAGGTCCCTTCCTATTGCGAGGAAGGGAACATCACTAGAAGCATTCTTCAAAGTTTCCTTCCTCTGTTCCAAGATCAAATATTCCTTCGTTAAGACTGAAGTCTGTAATGAAGGACTATTACAGGATCCTCTTTTCACTGAATTTCACTGAATTTTTTAGAGTTGGAAGGGACCATAGAGATCATCTAGTCCAACTCCCCTGCTAAAGCAGGACCACCCAGATCATGTCAGATCATGCCAGGACTGATCAGGACTGCAGTCAGATCAGGACTGCATCCAGGCGGGTCTTGAAAATCTCCAAAGAAGGGGACTCCACGACCTCCCTGGGCAGCCTGTTCCAGGGCTCCGTCACCCTCACTGTGAAAAAGTTTTTCCTCATATTCAAGTGGAACGTCTTATGTTCCAACTTGTGCCCATTA
>JAHREE010000395.1:2639996-2665902 GCA_033628505.1 Tringa tobata | reverse complement strand
GTTCGCTCTCTAGATGGCCCAAGATCTTGCAGCTGTTTTCTCTGCGTGGTTTCTAGTTCCTCCAGCCGCTTGCGAAGCAGGGAAAGCTCTCTTTGATGCTGTTCCTCCTTGAAATTAATTAAAAAAAAAAAAAAAAAAAGAGTTATATTACAATTTTTACACCTACAAAGGACAAAAAGGAGCAATAATTTCATTTTCATAGAACTGTTTGGATTGGAATGGACCTGGAAAATCGTCAAGTTCCAAGCCCCTGCCCTGGGCAGGGACACCTCCCACCAGAGCAGGTTGCTCAAAGCCCCATCCAGCCTGGCCTTGAACACCTCCAGGGATGGGGCATCCACAGCTTCTCTGGGCAACCTGTTCCAGTGTCTCACCACCCTCACAGCAAAGAATTTGTTGCTAATATCTAATCTAAATCTCCCCTCTCTCAGTTTAAAACAGTCACCCCTCATCCTATCACTACACTCCCTGATAAAGAGTCCCTCCCCATCTCTCCTGTAGGCCCCCTTCAGGTACTGAAAGGCCGCTATAAGGTCTCCCTGGAGCTTTCTCTTCTCCAGGCTGAACAACCCCAACTCTCTCAGCCTGTCTTCATATTTTCTTGTATTTTCTCTTTCATTTTCTTTAATTAATGATTTTAAAATAAAAATTGTAAAGTTCAAAACGCACTCATTCATTAACTTTTACTCCTCAATGTTTTGTGGTTATTCTTCAGGCCTCTCCTTGCTCATTGCAGGGGGGGCTGCAGTAGGTGACCTTTAAAGGTCCCTTCCTATTGCGAGGAAGGGAACATCACTAGAAGCATTCTTCAAAGTTTCCTTCCTCTGTTCCAAGATCAAATACTCCTTCGTTAAGACTGAAGTCTGTAATGAAGGACTATTGCAGGACCCTTTTTCATTGTATTATTTTCACAACTTGTAAACACATCCTCACCTGAAGAAGGGGGAAGGAGGCTTCAGGCCCAGGAGGCAAGGCAGACATCATACTGACTGGATTGAGCGACGGCATGTTCGGATTCAGGATTAAACTCCGGAATTCATTGTGCCTACGTTGCAAGTCCTTTAGTCTCTTCTGGAGACGCGCATATTCTTCATAGGAAACATTTTGCCTGGGAAATAACAGATTTCTTATTGCCCAAAATTTTTATTACCCCCAACACAGAAGCACACCTCTCCCCGAGAGCTCTGCTGTTTAGTACCCCTACGGAGGAACATGACATACCAGAAGAACTGGAAGGGGGAAGACTTGTGTGTATTCTTCTGCCTAAACGTCTATCCAAAAGTCCCTCTACATATTAAGCTATCTGTTGTATTACACATTAGAATTTACATGGAATAAATTAAGCTTTTAACAGCATTCACAGTAGTGAGCCACCTTAAATTAATTTTTGGACTCAAGCCCTCCATAGGTGCTCAGTGAAGAGAAAAAATAGGAGTCTGTTTTTCAAAGAAATACCAAGTACGTTTTTCTTGCAATTCAGAAGTTTTTTCCACTTCCTTCTTTTGAAAGGATTCCTCCAACTGTATCTATCAGATATTTTCCCCTCATTTCTCCCCAAAAGAGACAGCCCTGCAGGTGTCTCATAAGCTCTCAGCTGCCCATCCTGAACACACTCCATTCAAAGAATTCTAGTGCTGAAAACACCATTAGTCTGGACTCCAGTTACTAAACCAAGTGTCATGTATCTTCAAAATTTGTATTTATAAGCCAAATCTTGGGCATATATCATTTTTCAAGCTAAGAAAAAGCAAAGTTTATTACCTATTTAGCACCTGGTTTTCTTTTTCCAGCTCTTCTATCTTGGCTTCCAAAAGTTCTAGTTTCTCTTGCATCCTCCTTTGTTTATTATCGGTGAGAGTCTTCCTCTGTCAAACAGACATTTCAAACAGAACTAAGTAACACCTTGATAGATTAGATCCTGTAAAAAATAAACCTACACTCTACATGGTTTCAAAGTTGTGGTGCGTTTTTGGATTTTCCTTCCTTAAGAAGAAGTGCTGTGTTGTTTGAAGGTTCTGAATCCCCATGATGGGAAACAGAAGAGATGGGAAATGATCCATAGCTGCGACTGAAAGATTCCCAGCTGTCAGTCACTTGGTCTTTAAATGACCACGTATAAATAAGTATAAACATGATCCAAAAAAAATTATGCCTTCTTTTTTTGTTTCTTTGTTTTTTTGCTCATGTTGACCTCAACTTTACAACCTTAAAAGCTACTAGTAGGTTTCATAACCTGTATATGTCCAATGTATAAAATTGCCAGTTAATCTTGAGCTTTTATAAACAATTAATCAGCCTTTCCGTTCAAGTTATTTTATAAAAAGAAAGCTTAGGAGAAGACATAAAACTTTAATATTTCACCAGTGAAAAGTAGGACATCATTTGTCTAGTATCTGAAACATCATCCTTACTAATTAAAGAGTCCACCTCTTAAATAACCGTATATACACACATGCACACAAGCACAAAAGCCTCACCAAGTGTTTGATGGCATTCTAAGGAGGTTGTTGGCTGTAATATTCTTTTGCATATCATATTCAATCTATTTCTATGCTAATCTTGAAGAACCTGATATATTTTGTTACTATACTCAGCAGATTGCAAATAAACTCTCAATAATAAAGCAATTTTAGCTGGCCAGAGTAAGGCTAAACTTTCCTAAGCTGGATCATTCATAAAGGAAGAGTCAACATGCCTTTTTCTGAGCAACAGCAGCCCGACACAGCTTGTTCTTCACTTGGTTGTATTTCTCTTCTGCCTCTGTGATTTGCTGAGTAAGCACATGCTTCTGCTCCAGCCACTCTATACGTTTGTATTCTAAAGTCCTTTGAAAGAAATCAGGTTAAAAAGATTAAGAGGTTATATACACAAAGGCAGTGCGTTGAATTAATACCTTAAGCCTCTTAATACAGACACATCTTTACACAACTCCTGACTTTACTTGAAGGATCCGATTTAGATTTGACTGTGCTACCAATCTCATTGGGACTAACAACATTCCAACCTGCGCATTAACATCGGCCTAGGTTTGGTTCAACTGTGAGGCAAATTTAAAAACTGATTCCGATAAGCTAGTTAGTTGTTGGCTGCCTGCTGGCTTGGCCTGTTGCCAAACCATCCGCGGGAAATTTCAGAATCCTGATCAAAGGCTCACACTGGAACACAAGAGGAGTCACCTTTGCCAAACACCGGTTGCCAGAAGAGCCGACAGCTGCCTGCTCTGTGTGGGAGGTGAGAGATGTAAGAGAATGGGTTGCTGCCCTGTGAGGTCTGCTCTGCCTTTGGAACCAAGGACAGGCGACCAGTGTGTGCTCCCGACCAGAACAAACACCAACACAACGGGAAGCTCCCGCCAGTACGGTTCCTAGACAACACTCCAGCTGAGCACGCACCACCAACAGCATATGTTCTCTGTTCAGGCCTTCGCATGGTTAAAGCATACTAAAATTAGGCTCTGTTCTCTAGCAGGGGATAGTAACAGGAGCCAGTTTCTCTCTGCTGCCTTGTTTGTTTGGGCTCTCTGCATTGGGGGTCAAAGCAGACAAGAACAAACTGCACATTTAACGACATTATTGTAAAAAGAAAATCAAATGGTGAGATGGCGTGCAGCGGTTTTTAAG
The DNA here is from genome assembly GCA_033628505.1 of Tringa tobata. Classification (NCBI taxonomy): domain Eukaryota; kingdom Metazoa; phylum Chordata; class Aves; order Charadriiformes; family Scolopacidae; genus Tringa; species Tringa tobata. The sequence goes on along the minus strand of JAHREE010000395.1, from coordinate 2,662,282 downwards.
AAACGCAGCCGGAGGCTGGGTACGACGCAGCCACACCACTCCACTCCTGCGCCCGACAGGGACTCCGAATGAATCTCCATAAATTTCTCACCAAACAGCCTTTCCTTTCCCCACAGCAGATGTAGCAGGAATCATCCACTCTCGCATCAGAACCAGGCTCCTGGCCCACTTGCTACCTGTCACAGTTCTTTTAGCAGACCCAGTGTGGCTCGTACCTTGTGTTGGCTGTAAATAACCACTACTGCCCAGGGACCAAAGAGCTTTCTCAAACAACACTGTTTGACAGCAAAAGAATGTCGATTGAGACAGTGGTTAAAAATGCCATGAGATTTTTATTTTTTTTAATGCCACTAATGCTGTTCCTGAAACGTTTAACAAGTGTCTGTTTGAGCTGATCTCTGATCTGTATCAGTCTTATAGTTTGCCTTCAGCCCTTTTTCTCCTTTCACGTTTTCATTTCCAAGCCTAAGACTGACGCGGGCAGGCAGCTGCTCTGCTTACTTCTGGCTCACCTGGCATTATTTTCCTTATCTGAAACTGTATATCTCGGGCTTCCTTATCTTTTGGTCCTTATTTCACTTCCTCTTTAAGCCAAGTTGCGTTGGTGTAACCTTTGGAGTTCAAGCTCGTAAGAATTACTGAACTGAGGAAGGAAGTCCAATCCCCCACAGAGTCAGAAAAAGCATGAAAACATTTCCCAAGGCTCCCTGGGTAACAGAAGGACAGACCTGGAGGACTTCCCACGTAGGCTGCAAATCTGCTTAACTGCTGCAGTATCAGCCTCGGTGCATCTCCTGTTATCTACATACTTAAACAATGATCTCGGAGGAAAACCTGCTCCAGAGTGGTCTATGGCCCACAAATATGTCTAAGACATTGACAGTGTCACTCAAATAACAGTAACAATCTCACTCAAAATATGAATACACTTTCCTGAAGTAAACATCCAGAGGATTTAATGTGCTACTGACAACTGGCCATACTCTGCAGTCCCAGTGCAAGAATTTCTTCACACGTTAAACTGAAAAGCAATACTTCAACTAATGACAACAAAGCAATTGCACTACCAATTCATAGCAAAAGAGAAGTTAAAAAAAAACAAACAAACAAACAAAAAACATTGTATCTTGTGGAAGTTTTCTATTTAGTCTGGGACACTGACTTTTTAAAAGCCCAACACGCAATAATCCAGTACAAGCTAGACGTGTATTTGGTTACGAGGCTGGGAAATACTAATTAGCCGTTCCAGACTGACAAATTTATCTTTAAATTTCAGGAAAGTGTTCATCGCTATATGGAGTCTGAACAAGATGTGGTTTCCTTCAGCATTTATGGGCATATTTTGATGGTGCAAAAAAGCTTGTGCAAAAAAGGAAAGTGATTACTTTTCATTTTTGATGAGAGCAACTAGAAGATACCCAATAAGCTTTTATTTGGCTGATAACAGCTAAAAGGATCTAGTGGGACCGGGGGAGGTGACGGGGGGAAGCATATACACACATATACAGCCCCAAAACCTTACCAACGCATAATACAATGACAAAATGCTTTTTTCACCCTTAATGCTTAAACACTCTTAAAAGAACTGTGTGTGAAACTCTAGATCCACTTAAAGTAATGTTTGACATTGCCTTCAGTATAAATAGGATTTCACTTTATACAAATAGTGTATTTCACTAGTCAATAATTAATTGTAACAGACATGAATGGAAAATACTTCCTATATTTGAAGTTACCACAAGCAAAGCTGCATAAGAGGTGTAGCCATTTTTTACAATTATCCAATACTTCCTGTACATTTTTAATTTCTGACTTCATTCAGAATCTACAGTGCATAGTTAAGTAACCCATATGAAAGGAGCACAAGCAATATGGAAAGGAAAAGTAAAGCCAAAAGGAAGAAAAAAATTACTTCTCTGTTTCCAGTTGAGCTTTTTCTGCCTGAGTCCTTGCATGTTGACATTCTTGTTTTAATCTCTCTACTATTTCTTTCAGCTTCTGATTAGACTCCAACAAATCATTCTCTGATTGAGAAAGTGAGGCAAGCTGGAGTTGCAGGTCATGAATTTGCTACAAAAAAAATGCAATTTTTCCATTTGAGAAGTTATGAAATAACAATCAATCAATTTTGAGATTCTGAGATAAAGCAAAACACAGACACCAACTGGCTGCAGTAGCTTTTCATAAGCCTTTCGTATTTGTTCCTTTTTCTCCTTACTCAACAGCTTCTCTGGAAGCTTTACAATAAATCACTACTAAACAAAGAAGGTTTTCTATTGTAGTATAAAAAGAAAGGGAGGTAGAAGTCTTCAGTCACTGATGTGTCCCCAAAACTTAGGAAGAAATTCTTTACTGTGAGGGTGGTGAAGCACTGGAACAGGTTGCCTGGGGAAGCTGTGGATGCCCCATCCCTGGAGGTGCTCAAGGCCAGGCTGGATGGGGCTTTGAGCAACCTGCTCTAGTGGGAGGTGTCCCTGCCCATGGCAGGGGGCTTGGAACTAGATGATCTTTAAGGATCCCTTCCAACCCAAACCATTCTATGATTCTATGATTAATTAAGCCCTGAACAGAACTAGAGCACCACTCAACATTAGTAGCAGAGCTGTTGATCTACCCAGACTCTTCTCTCTCATAATGCACAATGTGTTACAGCCAGCAGTGGCTGCACCAGCCAGTTCACAAAACTGAGTACAGAGTCTGAAAAGCCCAACCCCTGCAGCCAGCACACAGAAAGTATGACTTCCCTTTCCATTTCCCCTCCCCACATGACCACTCCGATACCCCAGTTTCTTATTTCTGGAGGAAAAAAAACCCACGTTGTCTTGAACTTCAAGTGCACACAGCTTGCAGACTACTTTGATGCACAGCTATGGTCTTGACTACTACATAACATGATGGGCGAGCAGGAGTTAAAAGAATTAGGTTTTATTTTCAACACTGCCATCAATTCACTCTGCAATAGAAATATACCTCTTTACACGAGTTTATTCATTTACGAAACATCTGTTAAGCACTTGAAGAACCTCAGATGAGAGACGCAGTGTAAATGCAAAGCATTACCTAGAAACAATTTATAAGTCTCCATGGAAACCGAATCTCCAGTTAAATAGTGCATAACCGTATTCAGTATACCAGTCTATAAACATTCAGCTTTGAAATCCTTGGTACCTACAAAATGCACGAAGCAAAAAGCTGTAATCCATTTATAAATCCTACTACTGATTTCTGAACACTTCCGTATTTAAATATCTGTTGTAGGCATTTTGTCCCTCAGGAAAAAAAAGACCTTAAAAATTCAATCTATTCTTCAAACGCTGGACATGGGAACTGCAGGAAAGGCTGTATTTCTCTACAAAACATTACAATGCAATAAAACCTTACCTGTTTCAGATCAGCACTTTCACGTTTCTTTTCTTCCAATTCCTCTGTCTGAATAGCTTGCTGTTGAATTTTTAATCTAAAATTGCATAAAACATACTTATTTTTTATCTAATTAAAATATAGATGTTACAAGTTAGGACAAATCAGTCTGACAATAGAATATATTGCACAATTTGAAAGGCCGATAAATACTTAACTATGCAATGATTAAAAATATATTTTTATTGATTATTAGAATTCATTAGGAGTAAGAAATGCACTGATTTGTTTGCTTTTGGAGTATGACTTCTGCTTATTTTATCATACTGACCTTCATATAAATACAATAACCAACTCAAAGAGATGCTGTATTAGGGCCCCAGTTTGCCAGTTGCTGAGATGGTGACATTATGGAAAGAGAAATGGTTTACTTTAATGCTGGGGCTGTGCCAGCAGCCAACATGGACCCAATTTTAACAAACATGAGTATTGCAAAATTATGTCTTTAAAATGTTCATTAAAATAATGTAATTTTTAAAGGTTTGGATAAAAAATGCTCTTTTTTTTTAAACAGCACATTTTTAATTCTATCCTCTTTTTAAACAATGCAAAAGATAATTTTGTTTAATTCACTGTAATGAACGTTTGCATATCTACAAATAGTAAACTTTTATAGTGACTATTGTAAAGAAATTAGCGGGGAAAAACGAGAAGCTCGTGTTAAGATTAGAAAAGCCACACTACCGCAAACGCTGAAGTTCCTTTTTGCTAGATTCTTCTGCCATCTGTAAAACACGTAGTTTCTCTTCGTACTGATCCTTTTCAGATTGTCTCCAAGTATCTTGTTCCAGCTTCATCTTCTCTAGATTGGCTAATCTGCTCTCGAGTTCTAACCTGAGATATTATTCAATACGCACACAAGAGTCATGACAAAATGCCAGAAGCGTTTAGTTGCTAAGAATGACATTTCTAAAAGTCACTCAAAATACTCCTTTTTTAGAAGATGAGCAGTAAATCAACAAACATACTTTTCATCCTGTAAGGCTGCAATTTTTTCAAAAACTTCCTCTTTGGCAGCTTGCACTTTACGAATTAGCTCCCGATCCTTTTCTACTAAAAGCACCTTATGACGCTCAACAGCCGCCTTAAGAATTTCCTTGTCTGACAGCAACCCTGCATTATACATTAAAAAAAGTTAAAATGTCATTATTGATATCAACCTGATGAAATCCAGTATTAAAATAACTTTATAAATTGTTAAAAGGGAGCTAAAAATCACAATTCAGATGACAGAATGAACGAATGGGGAAAAAAACCCAAGAAAACCAGAAGAGACATGGCCTTTCTTAGTGAAACAGCAACATATCAAAAACTTTTGAGCAGTAACCGCTACACTGGAATCTCTGTCTGCAAGAGTTTATCATTTTAACATACACAAGTAATTAAACAGTTGATAATATTATAGATTTAAACTCTAAAGCAATTTCTGATACACAGTTGTTTCTGGATTAAAAAAAATATGAAAAAAATAACTGTTTGACAGTAGCTACAAAAAGTTAAACAAGAAAATGGGTTATTTTCTTTTTACGGAAAAGTTTATGTTAAGCAGTAACTGGTTACCAGTGAAACTGTAGTAACTGGCTATAACAAATCTCACTTTTTATCCACTCATTACCAAATGAGGCTATTCTAAAATTATGACTCTATGGGCAGGGACAAAAGATGCAAATTTAAAAATTGTGACCAAGACACCTGTGTTCACTGACAAATAAGCCAACATCCAGTAACACTGACTCTTGGTTATTTATTAATTCAGCGATGCAAACTGGATTCCATAGCAAGTTCAGGTTAGCTTAAGTCATGCCTGCATTTAGTTTCACACTTCATAGGGTCCAACATTTGGGCGATGCTGTAAGTGCGCTGGCGATACAAAAAACACCACTTTTTAGTTGCTCTTAGAGAGCTTAACATCAAAGCAAGTGAACAGAAATAACTATTCCAGGAAGACAAGGTACTATTTGGGGGTTACGGCAAATTGGTGAGGATAGTCCACTGAAAAGCTGTGCAGGGATTCAAATCATCAACACATACACGTAGTAGAAAGCTTTGGCTTTTCACTCTAGAAAGCTATTTCAAGTTGCCTACATACTCAGCTGTATTACGTAGTTTAGAACACTGCCTATTTTCTTCAAAGAAGGAGCTAGAAATTGTATTTTATTTCACATGGCATCCTTACCCAATTGTTATCATTTCATGGACACAGAATCAGAAAACAAAACAACCACTGAAGCCTATTGTACATTAAGGGTTCAAGCAGAGCATAAAAGACACTAGAATTTGGGAAGAATATTAAAAATAACCACATGAAGTACATGATTTGAAACAGATTATGCTCAAATTATGTCACAAATTCACTAATTTACATAAATGCAAAATTGTTCTGCAACTGTTCTTCTTAACCTAGTAAACCGAGTGAAATGACACGGTTTTTCAAACATAAAATTAATTGTCAGATCTATTACCTAGACCGGAACAAGAAGGCGAAGGCTGCTGGGGAATGCCTGGAAGAAAAATAATTGTAGTAATCCAACTACAAGTTACAAAAGAAATCATTAGAAATTAATTGCACATTTTACCATCCATTTCACTTTGAATCTTGTTTTTCTCTCTCTCTACCTCACTCTTTGTTCGTGCTGCCTCCAGTTTGACATTTGTTACTTCCAATTTATGAGAATGTTTAAGTTCTTCTACCTATGAATTAGAAAAAAGAACCAAATCAACTAAAATAAAAAAATATATATTTGCAGCTTTACTGTAAGTTTTTCATAGGATATTTTGCTAACAAAATCTGTGAAAGAATCATGGATTATGCTTATTTGAAACATACCTTAATGATTTGTTTTTCATCTACTGCCTTCCTGAAGCCAATTCAGAATATCCACTTCTTTAAGGGTAGCAGAGCACTGGAACAGGCTGTCCAGAGAGGTTGTGGAGTCTCCTTCTCTGGCCATATTCAAAACCCACCTGGATGCGTTCCTGTGCAACCTTCTCTAGGTGAACCTGCTTTTGCAGGGGGGTTGGACTAGATGATCTCTGAAGATCCCTTTCAACCCCTACCATTCTGTGATTCTGTGACATGACCTGATTCCCCAGTAGTATTACAGGTTTTTATCAATTCCTCAGGTCACACACTGAAGATTATTGAATGAGTTGTCAGTCATCTTGAAATGCAAGCTTTATATTAAAAAAAATGAAGTGTTCAAACACAACATATCTTCCAGAAACCAGGCTGTCTGACTATTGACATGTATTTCATCTTTAACCAGCCAGCTATTACAAGCTACACATAGAAAAGTTACTCTTTTAAGAAGCCTTGGTGGTATTTGAAGAGATGCAGGTTTGCCTGTGAAAACTTGTTTTTTGAATAAATACTACCCATTCTACAAAGTAGCCTCCAAATATTGGGGTATTAAAGATTCCTCATTGGAAATATCTTACTATGACACCAATCTATGTTGCATAAGACCCTGATACCTCACAAATTCAAGCATTAGCATGTCAATGTACACATACTTCATTTCTGACTAAAGATTCCTCAAAGTTAAGCTAAAATAAATTTAATCTAACTAAAACAAAACAGTGATATGCAAAACCAGATTATCAATTGCCACCCCAAGTAATTTCAATTTGGCAACTACTTATAGTTCCCCTGACCTCCTGGAGCGCTACGCTACTTTCTCAAAATTCAGGTCTTCGTAGTTTTAAAGTGCATTTTAAATCCAGTACTTCTCTACAACTGTGACATACACATCAAATGGCCTCATAAAAGCAGGAGCTTTAAGAACATCAAATCAAAGACAATTACTGCTTGCATGGAAACTTTCTATAGTTTAGGCATTTGTACGCAGTAATTACACGGTCAATGAGAATTAAATATCTAGAGGAAAGCACTTATAATGAAAATCCGTTCACAATGACAAACGTAATTACAACCTGCTAGCATATACAAGTGGCAAAAGGTTAAGAATGACATAGTAGCTTATTAAGTAACTACACGGTGGATTTGGTTGCTTAAATACTAAGTTGAGAATATTTCAGGGCAACTTGCAAAGATTTAAGGTGGCTTTTTTAAGGCACAAAGTCCGGAAGACAAATGTGTGCACCTGTGCTCAGGAATAAGTCTGAGTGGGTGCAGAAGGGGGTGAAGATACCCACACAAAGCACATGTCAGTGTTATTTTGGAAAGTATACTCAGAAATGCAGGATAGCTTTATGTCAACAGAGAGCTTAACAAAATCCTGTGTTTCATCCAGATATACAAGACCACAGTTACGGGCTCTGCAGTTAGTTGAGAACTAACTAAAGCCTCTCCAGACAGGTAAGAAAACACAGGGGATTAAATGTGCTACCAGCAACTGACAGATGTGATAAAAATTTATTACCCAGTATTGTCTCCGGAAAGGAGGGAATAAAAGACAGTAGAAAGCCAATATTTACCCAACTATTTTACTAGCATCCTGATTCAAATTTACATAAAGCAATGTAAGTATTCTGCAACATTTGAAGGTAAAACGGATTACTAGTGTTTCGATTTTTCTTGTTTATTCAAATATTCACACATGAAACTACATAAGGGATCTGTCTTTTTTTAGTTGTGTAGCTGAGGAGTCACAGCAACCAGATAAAACTCTGAATCTGGCATCCGCGCTAAGCTAATTATACTTAAATTCTAAACAGTGATGTCAAGTTTCTTAAGCACTTTCAGGTTTTCCCTAAACGTGAAGCCTTCTGATCTTTTTTTTTTTTTCTTAAGTATTTTTCTAGAAATTCCTCTAAGAACTTGAAAAAAAAAAAAAACCACCAAAAAATCCTGAACTTCTTAAGATCTGGTGCCAACCCAACAACTAAGATACTCAAACATGTAGCAAGACAATGATCTAGTTAAAACGATACAATGGAGTGCTGTTCAGAAATGTTTCTGTACAAGCTGTGCTGGCATTAGCCCAAGAAGTATGCTATGCTAATGTGACTGCCCTGCCTCCAATATAACCTAAATCTCTGCAGGTGATTTCACTGCAGCTTGCTTCACACAGCCCGTTCAGAGGATAGTTTTTAAGATCTCCAGAAACCATAGCTCCATTTAAAAAAAAAAAAAAAGGAAAAAAGTTAATTTAAAGCTCTGTTGTACTTTACACACTTTATGAAAAAGTAATGCTTGTTTTCATCAATTAAGGCTGGCTGTTTTCATGAGTACTAAGAACGTGAACATAAAGACACCTCTTTGAGCCCTGTTAAGAAAAAAGTTCTAGAAAAAGAAATAAAAAGGACATAACCTCAATCTTTAGAGATACTTTTAAGGATGACATTTTTCCTGTAAAGTCACATATTATATATCTTCCAACTGAAATTGGGAACAAAAATTCCAAACCTATTTTAAATCACAGCAGAAGACGTTACTTTATTCTTAGTGTAAAATTTAAACTTAAACATAACAGGATATGGAAAATGTATTTCAGATACCATAAAAGCACTTACTTGAGCAGCTAAGGAATTGACTTCTCGTTCAGATTTGTGAAGTTTACTAGTTAAGAGAATGTTTTGCTCGTGACTCATCTGCAGTTCTTTCTCAATTCGATCAATCTGTAGTTCAGCAGACTTCTTTTCTGCCTTGAATAAAGGAGGTATTTGTAAGATTTTTGGAGCAGGGCTGTCTCTTGCTACTCACTTGAAAGGTTTAATTGATCTGGGCTTTCAGATATTACTGACCCTTTATATTATATAGTAATATAATATATAAATATCTTTGCTCAACAATATGTCCCAGTACAACAAGTGTCTTGATTTTTACTCAAAAGTCACAACTATTCCTAATAACTGCCTGCACAGAATAACACACATTTTCAATCCTACTTCAGAAGGGGCAGAGGTAATCTGACTTGGTTATAAGGCAGCAGGTATTACTACCAGTAAATCACTGGGCTGTAACACCAGTTTGACTGTAAGTGGTGCTCAAAAAGATGTCGTATGTTGGCCAATACAGTTATACTACCTGAAGAATTAAGAGGAAATAAATTAAGAGGAAATAAAATGCAATTACCGTATTACAGACTCAAGACCCCAAGCTTTATTAAGTATCAAAAAGGTAATCTAGCCTACAATTTCACCTTCCTCTTTCTGAACTGACCTATTTCCAGCAGGACTTTTTTTTTTTTAGTTTTCTAAATTAAGAATATTACAGCACTTTTTAAGTTGTGATCAGAGCATTTTGTAAGAAAGGTATACAGCACTGATAACAGTAAAAAGGAAAATGAACCATCTATCTGTATGCTACAACTGTGTGAGAAATCTACATGGAAAGACTCAATACCTAGGGAGATAGCAAGAGTTGACTGGAGGACCGAAGGCCACAGATGAGGAATACAGTGGAATCCTGGGAAACATACAACAGGCCAGAAATGCCAGAGGTTCTTTAAGGGAGAGCAACAGCCAAGAACTAAACAATTTCAGTAATGTGTTGGAGAAAGGAGAGACACGGGTAGGCAAGCAAGATGACACATGAGAAAGGGATTAAAGAAATAGGGGAGCATCATGTGACATTTTTGAAAAGAATAAAAAATTTATTGTAGCAAATTATTAACGTATTGTCTTGAGTTTCTAACTTCAGCCAAGTGACAAGTGCTGACATGAGCATCTTACTGCCTGCAGACATGGGTATCACAAACATATTTAGAAAGGAGATCATTCAACAGAATCTCTCAGTTGAGCTCTCACCTTTCCAAAGTTGAATTGGCAGTACGTGACTCCCAATTCCCAAAGTACTTACGATTTAAATCCGAAATGTACAAATTCAAATTATGGAGTCAATGGCAAAATTATCAGTGACTTCAGTGACAGTTCTATCAGGCCAAGTGTTATTCTCACTACACTCTACAAGGAGGCAAATTTTAATAATAAAAAAAAAAAGAAAAAAAAAGAATCTTACCTCTAGAGACCTTGTCAGAGCCTGCATCTCAGCTAACTGTCGTACTTGTACTCTTTGAACATTTTCTGCTTGCACACCACAGTTGTCTCTTTCTGCTCTTAGCTCTGCTACTTCTGCTTCTAAGCCTTTTAATTTCTGATACAGTTGTGCCTTTTCTCTAGAGAGTGCCTCCACGCGTTTACTGTCCCTCGTGGGATCCACACTAAGCAGCTGATTATGGAGTTCTTCTTTATCTTTATCCAGCCTTGCAATCTGATAGTTGTTAATCAGAAAAATAAAAGCTTTTACATTGGTTAGGTGTCAGGCATCAACAAATACAGCAGTTTACAATTCAGGAAAGAGCAGCAGTGCACATTTAAAAAATTAAGAAATTACATTCACGTTTCTTTTCTTTCTTAAAGTAGGAAATTCAACAGAGCCATTTTTCAATGCCTTTTTTGCTTCAGTTTGCACTGACAAGGCTTGTCCTCAAGCCTCAGATGTCCCTGAGTCTCCTAGCAGTCTGTGGTAGTAAAGCAGTAGCCAGAGTAGAGGAAAAAAATGTTAGGGATCATTTAATCCACTGGACACACACAAGTCCTTAGAATGGATCCGAGCATTTTGAAGGACCTGACCAGCATCCTCACAAGGCTATTCTCTATCATCTTTGAAAGGTCATGGGGATCAGAAAAGGTTCCTGATGACTGGAAAGAGGCAGACAGCACACCCATCACCCAAGAAGAGCAAAATCAAGAAGGATCCAGACAACTACAGGACAGTCAGCTTCACATCACGTTCTGTGAAGCAAACCCTTTTAAAAGCCATTTCTAAACACATGAAATACAAGGTGATGGAAAGCAGGGTTTATCAAAGGCAAATCATGCCTGACCTACTTCTCTGCTTTCTAGAAAGAGGTGACTGGCAATGCAGACAAGGAGAGGGCAGTGAATCTTGTATACCTTGATTTTAACAAGGCCTTCGATACAGTCTCCCATAATCTCCTCTCTCACCAAATTGGTGAAATATGGGCTAGAAAAGTGGATGATAAAATGGGTGGAAAACTGGCTGGGCTGCCAGGCTCAAAGAGTGACAACTGATAGTACAAAGCCCAGCTGACTGCCTGTGACTAGAGGGGTCCCTCTGAGATCAGTACGGGGTCCACTATTGGTTTATGTCCTCGTTAGTGACCTGGGTGATGGGATAGAGCACACTTTCAGCAAGCTTACGGGTGACACCAAATTGGGGTAAGATGGACAATGTGCTGGAAAGCAGAACTGCAATTCAGAGGGATCTGGACAGGCTGAAGGAATGGGCCGATAGAAAGGCCTTCAACAAGAGCAAGTACAAATCACGCATCTGGGATGGAGTAAGCCAACACAACAGTACAGGCTGGGTGCAACTGTCTAGGAAGTAGCTCCATGGAAAAGGATCTTGGGGTCCTAGTGGACAACAAGTTGAACATTAGTCAGCACAGTACCCTTGCAGCAAAGATTACAAACTGCATCCTGACAGGTTGGCAGAAGGACAGCTAGCAAGCAGATCCAGGGAAGTGATCCTCTGTTCCCTTTTAAAACTGCATCTGGAGTTTGTGTCCAGTGCACAAAGAAGAATGGCAAACTGGAGCAAGTCCAGTGGACAGCCACCAAGACGGTCAGGGGGTTGAAGAACATGACATGTAAAGACACACTGAGAGAACTATGCCTCTTCAGCTTGGAGGAGGAGATGCATGGTGATGGGAAGAGAGGCAAAGGACACAACTTGGAACATGTGAAATTCCAATCAGGTATTGATTGGAATGCAGGATGTTGGACCACAAGGAGGTCTCTTCCAATTTATGTTATGATTCCACAACAGAACTCAAATCTGCTAGTAACTCAAGACAGCCAACATGAGTGGGTCCTGTCAGACAGAAGATAAAGCAAAAAGAAATGCTACAAGGTAGTACGATAGCTACAAACTAATCTTGAGACTGTAATTAAGAAACATATTAGAAATGTATAGATTCTACTGTTTCAAAATTAGTTACGTGGACTGAATGTAGTATTGGTGGCAAAAGAGTGAGGAAGTAAGGGATGTAAGAGATTGCCTGATAGTTGGAGGTTAGTCCAAACTCTGATCTGAAGCAGTGCTTTTGAGAAGTTGCATCAATGACCTCTATGGAGTAAAGCCAATTTCAGCAGAAAAAGCCTTCCAAATCCCTTTTATGAGGAGATTCAAACATTTATTGCATGACATGCCCAAGCCATCATTTAAGAATTAGGATGTTTTTGTAGCCTCCTTGTGATAAATGACATGGAACGTTAAGAGGCTCTAAGAGAAAGAAACTAGATCACATTGTGCCCTGGGCTCAAGGTAGTTTCATTCTCTGTAAGTGTGCTAATTAGCTGCAGGATAAGCACAAACTTAACAAGCCCACAAGAGAGACAGGCTGTAAAGCAGCATGTGGGTTTAGCGCCGGAAAGGACAACTGTTCTGTTTTTAATACATTGCATTTCCAAATTTGGATTGATTTTGAAAGCGATGATTGCTTTGATTTGTGTCTCATGTTTGGACTAATACGTTCAAATCTGGCATCTTAGGATATATGCTCCCAGACAAATACTTAAATGAATATGCAAATGACATATGCAACACTCATTTATACTCTGCATATACTTAAAACATAAATGAGCTGGCAATTTATTTAGTAACGCTTTTGAAAGTCCAATTCTGAAACAGAAATAATCATGAATGGTTTATTCAATAGTCAATACAACTGAAATAAAGTTACCAAAGTTTTCAGTACCATTTCAGTACCATTTTGACCACCATTGTTATGATCTAACTTAGTTGCAAAATGCACCCTTGTTAACAATATCTTCTGCTGCCTTCTTCTTGGATTAGTTGGCACAGAAGTAACTTAAAACAAAAACTTACCATGGTTGCTCGGGTAATTTATTAATTTCAGATTAGCGTAATGTCTCAAATTTCATCACAAATGCAATTTTAAAAAAGCATTAAGCAAAGCTACTGGCTGTCATTTATCAGAAGGCAAGTCTATTTTTACTTATAATAGCACAAAAGATATTGCGACCCATCACTGAACAAACCTACAGAGACAGCTTTAGGCCATGTCATAAAAGTGTTTTCAGAATTAACAGAACAGAAACAAACACTACATTATGAAATGGTGTCAAACTGACAACCCATCAAGCACCAACGTTTTCACAGTGTTTGAGCAGCTTTGTCATCAGATAAATTTTAAGCTACTGTAACATTCGATGTACCTCAGCCTCATATTTGATTTTCTTCTCCTCTAAAACACGTGCATGTTCTTCCTTTTGATGTTCAAATTCTGATTTCAGAAAAGTGTGTTCATAACGAAGTTTGTTATATTCTGTTCTGTATTTTTCCACTTCCTAAGTTAGGCCAAAAAGAAACCAAAAACATCAATCAGACAAGTTTTCAGATTTATTTCCTTCAAATATCCATGCAACGTTTCTATCATTTCACAAGTTATATTTGATGAACTGAAACCCTCCTTCGCCCTCTTCTAGGGTTTCGACTTTCACTGCCTGGGGCAACAGTACCAGATAAATGTCATACTTTGCTCCCATTTTAGTTTCCTAAGGTTTTAGGGGCAACTATAAATTGGTGATCACTACTCCAAAGGAAATAGGCTTTCAATACTTACTACTTACACTTTCTAGTTTCCGATAACGTTCTGTCATAGGAGATTCCAATTCCTGCTGTATTTGTGCTTTTAACAGTTCTAATTTTTGAGGAGTTAGCACCTTAAGACAGAAAGGTATTATAAATAATAAGTCATATTCATTTATTTGCACTGTGATAGGACAAATAACCATGAATAAAGTATTTCAAATATGATTTTAGTAATTCTGCTTAATTTTCTGGTTTTTTTAAAAGAATTTTCCATAGTAGTTACAGAAGCAAAAAACAAAAACAAAAACAAAAACATATTAGTGAACTAAAAGTATTCTGGGAAGATAACAGAAGCATTTAAAATGTCAGTATTTACTGGTAGAAGCAATACAAATGTCAAGCTGAATTGCCAAGAGATTTATCTCCTCTGTCGGGGAGGGGAGGGAGAAAAAGTGGTGTCACATAAAAGATAAAGACTTAGCACCTAGAAAAGCTTAAACAGTCAGTGAACCAATCTCAAAGAATCAAAATGAGCAACACCAAACCAATTCTCTGTAAAACAAATTAGATACGGATCCGTATAGATACACGGATAGCAGTTTTAAATGAAACCAAGATCAGCCCTAAGCTCCATGCTGTGTGGTATTTTGTTAAGTTTTCTTGGTTATGGTTAATACAGCAAACTATCTACCAAGAAAAAGCATTAAAAACAATTTCATCCACAATCTGTGACATATTCTACTTTATTCTACTTTTCTTCCATTTTTCGGTACCCTGAAGTCCCTGAAAACTAATTCTAGTTATAGTACCAATGTATATCTCCTCCATTCAGAGTCTGGGATCCTTTGTTAGATGCTATATTTGTTTCCTAAGAACTATGTCCTGCATTAGTTTAAAGAAACAAGCACTTATAAGAAGTGTCATCCAAGTTACCTTAAACGTTGGGGGGTTTGGTTTGGTTGGTTGGATTTTAAGTCAGGGAAAGCTGTCATTACAAAGACAAACAAGTACCTATTTTTCCAGTCGGTTATCCCAACAGGTTTAGGCATCTAACTTATCTTCCAGAGCAGATGATTCCCCCCATAAGAGGATAACATGCACAGACAGAGGTTGAGGGTCTTACTATTCACATAGCACATAAAACAGGATTTGAAAGATTCAGTTAAACAAGAAAACAATAATTTCATCCCAGAGTCACTCTAGAGAAGAAACATTACTCGATTTGGGTGAATTTCAAGACATCTGAAAAATATTCAGCCTAGGTATATACGTGTTACATAAAGAGAAATATATGCATGGCCCTATTACAGGATTAAAATGAATATTAAGTCCTGCCAGTAAATTACCTCACCTGCATCTTCATTTTTTCCAGCTCTTGTGTTTTACTCAGCAACTCCTCTCGATATTCAGCAAGAAGAAACTGAAATTTGTCATGTACAGTCTGCTTTTCAACTAACAACCGCTTCAGTTCATCTTGTGATTTTGTATATTCCTCTTGTAATCTGCAAGATAAAATAAATATTTATTTTATATTTACACTCTAAAATTAGATCTTTAAGCTCCAAAAACTCATGTGCAGAAGCAAACATACAAATATCAAGTTAGAACTGAGCTATTAATACTCTCTTCCTGTAATATACTGAAAACTTATCCCATATTTACAAGCATAAATATTTCAGAAACCTAATCTGCAATGTCTTAAGCTATTCTGAATTGTTTATTTTCTAATATGAACAACACTCAAATTGTCCTTACATACAGAAATTAGCTGACACAGACACACAAATACACATATACACAAATCCTTTTCACCTAACATTTAGCTTCAGCTTTCAACAGCTCAAATGAAGAAACCTGTTTAAATTAGTGTACCTTAGATGTTCTGCCTTTATAGTTTGATAATTTGCTTTATGGTGTTCACATCGCATTTTTTCATCTATCAGAAGTTTTTGTAATTCTTGTGAATTAGCCGTATCACCATTTCCAACCACGGGAGGAAGAAGAGTGCCCAAAGCATCCATTTTATGATGGCTGTTGACGATAAGTACAGAGAGGATAAAATAAAATTTAACTTATAACTAATTTACAACACCATCCACTTTTTCTGCTGACATCCCAGAAGATCACGTCACCTGAACAAATACAAGGACATGTAATTAGCAATCAAATACATTCACAGTTCAAAGATTTCACACGCTGCTTTTGCTTTCAGTACAGAAGAACCCTGGCTCTGCTGTAATTCAGATTAGAAACATCTACTGAAAGGGCAACTCTTCTCTGCTCATTCTGCCTGCCCTGAAAAGTAATAGCCCTTCCAGGGGCACAGAATAAACTTAAACATAGAGATTATTTGAGTCAATACAAAACAAGCACGAACACCTCTATCTGACAGATCACATGAAATGTTATTTTTACTTACAATGCACACTAAGAATCAAACTATGATGCTGGTAATGCCTTAATTATGCCTTGTTAACCAGGGTTCAAGCAGAGGCCACTGAAAACAGACACATACAGCTTTTACTGCTACTTATCACAGTCACAGTCTGTCACGCCATCCTAACAAGTTGTACTACTCAATACACCATCATTTCAGCTGGAAGAAGAGCAGATAATTCTCACTGTTGAATTCCTATCAAGCTGCCTCTGGAGAAGAGTTAAAGTTGCATGGACAATCTGGAGGTTCTGAAGCCCCCAACATAAGGAGGACACGGACCTGTTGGAGCAAGTCCAGAGGAGGGCCACGAAGAGGATCAGAGGGCTGGAGCACCTCTCCTATGAAGACAGGCTGAGGGAGTTGGGATTCTTCAGCCTGGAGAAGGGAAGGCTCTGAGGAGACCTTATAGCAGCCTTCCAATACCTAAAGGGAGCCAACAAGAAAGATGGGGAGGGACAATTTATGAGGGAGTGTAGGAATAGAACAAGGGGTAATGGTTTTAAACTGAAAGGGGGTAGATTTAGATTAGATATTAGGAAGAAATTCTTTACTCTGAGGGTGGTGAGGCACTGGAACAGGTTGCCCAGAGAAGTTGTAGATACCCCATCTCTGGAAGTGGCCTTGAAGCCAGGTTGGATGGGGCTTTGAGCAACCTTTGAGCTCCTAGTGGAAGGTGTCCCTGCCCATGGACCAAAGATGAACTTTAAGGTCCCTTCCAACCCTAACGACTCCATGATTCTGCTTAAAGTTCAACCCTGAAATATATTGATACATTTTACTTCCTCATTTTCAAAGTTTATCTGGTGGTTTCTCATGACCTTTCCAGAAAGAGTTTTGCTAAATGTGACAATATCAGATTGGTGTGAGAAAGCTGCAAATTGACAGATGCTGAGAAATGAGGAAGTATTCTAATATGTCTCATTAGTTCTTTTCGATATTAGAAGCAAGGTGTATTAATCTGACCATCACTGACACTTCCAGGGGATCTGGGGGAGGAAGGACTGTAACTGAACTTTAGGGAAGTTACAAGGCTTTGAAACCAACTACTGTGCTGTTTTAGCTTTTGGCATAACTGGACTGGTGCCTAAGAGCTCAGTGTTTGCAGTGAACTAAATGTAACTGTACAAAGTAAAACTCAAACAGGAAAAATGTTAAATCTCCACCATTACTGCAAATACCTCACCTTCTTTACACATACAGATGAATATATAACAGTTTCTACCATTCCACTCTTTAAATCTTTCATGGACCTATCTTAAAAACTTACATTTTGATTTTATAAACCCATGAACTATAAGCAAGATGAAAATCTATTTTTCATATAGGAAAATAAACACTGAATGTCAGTGTCTATTCCACTAAAAGACATGTAAAGAAAGCCTTACATTTACATTCTTTCCCATTTTCCCTTCGTCTGTCACTACGATGGGGAAAAGTCAGAGGAAGATCTACCAGAGTTAGAACATTAGTATAGGCAAAGTGACAGTAGCAACTTTGTACTCTGATTTACCCAAATTTGCTGACAGGATAAGGGGGAAGAAATCAGAATAAAGAATGTTCTCCTCAATGACTGCCCTATATGCACAAGCAATTTCAAACAGTAACAGCACAAGTTCTGAAGAACCTTCTAATCAATACAGTATCTATTTTTCATTCTTGAATTTTGTTGGTTGTTGAGAAACAAAGAAGAGCAGCAATTTCCAAACTCAATATAAATACATTTCCAATTGTTAAACCAACAGCTGCATGAGAAGAACTGGTCAGTGATCCTGATGTGACAGGACAGAAAGTTCTGGTATACAGAGAAAACCCAAGGCAGCACATTCCTCATAATTTTTAAGCATACCAATAGGGTTGTCATGATCACTGTAAAAAAACACAAACAAACAAATAAACAAAACCAAAAAACACCAAACACAAGAAAAAAACAACAACAAGCAGACAATAGTACTTTTATCCGTCTCAGATCTTTGCTTTCATAAACTCCAGATACCAAATGTAACTATCAAACTGTAAGCCAAAACTCAGGATTACGAACACAGGATTTAAAGGAGGGTCCAAGTCCTGTCACTTGCTTGAGTAAGAAGTATTTCTCAAGTGGCATAACAGATACAAAATCAAAGACACCAAAACCACACAGCATTTTCTGAGAGCATATCAACCAAGAGAAAAAGATAAATGGAATTACAGCCTTTTGTACTCTCAGTTCCGAGCTGCTGCAGGTGGGAAATACCTTCTCTCTTCACAGCTTTCACTACTATCAAAAAGTGCACAAATTGTAAAGCAAGGCACACAACTGGTCATGTATTCATCTGCATGAAAATTTCATGAAAAGGAAAAAAGTAAAGAACAGAGGGAAAAAATTGTGGCTTACAACCCAATTGTTTCAGCCTTCAAAAACCTAAGCAGTAATTATTTAAGGAAGGAAAACTATTTTGGCTTGCAGGGACATCTAGTGGCAAGTTTCATGATTTGCATTCCTGGTGATAACTTTAACAAACTACAATAACACAGAGATTTCATTACTTCATGAGAGCTCTTTCCTTGAAATCATTAATATCAACTTATAATATTTAACCTACTCACAATCTTACAAATAAAAAAATTACCCTCCTCCCAGTCATAAAATAATTCCTGGCAGTGAACTATACCCATAATTTTAGAGAAATACTTTAAAAGAACACTAGTTAAAATTTCTTCCTCTCTTGTAGATCTGTTCAAGTCGAGAGCCATAAAACATAGAGAAACCACATCATATCTAATTCTCCACCTATATATTTGCTGAATTTTATCATGTTACAGAACTGCAAACTTGCCTCAGCTGCCCCAAATTCATACTATTAAATCTTAACATAATTTTGTGCAGGTACACATATAAAGGATTAGCGCAGAGTCCTGAAACCTAGGAAATACAGATTCAGTAGCTGAAATAGCAATATTTACTGTAGAATATCATACATTTCCAAGAATGACCTTTGCTTTGCCTTTCTTCTCCAGTTATTTACTTCCATAGAGAGAGAAACATTGCTTAAAGACCTACTTCACATTTCTCCTTCATATCTACACAACATGAAAGTCTATTTCTTCTAGTAGATTTTTCAGCTATACTATTTAAACTTTTTGTTTGCTACAAGCATTTAAAATGGTAAGAATGTGTGTATTTAGAGAAAAATATGAAGATATCAATACTTTTTTAAAATGTATTTATATTAAAATTTTTATTTTTATTCTATGTTGTTTACAATAACAAAGCTTCCTTCTAGCTTACCTGGCATAACCAAATTATGTGATTTCAGCATGTGCTGGTAATTCACCTGGGTGACATATGTAACTCACTCCTGGCTCTGCTTTCCATACCACAGCCACACTTAACACACATAAATTAATCATATTTGAACACTGTTTTAAACAGTTAAATGATAAAACAAATGTAATTTTGCAACTATTGATGAAAGAATTAACAGCATTTAGCCTTGCACCATGTTTTATTCAAGTACTAAAATTCTCAGTAAAATCTGTTGAAAACCAAACAGCTGTTTCATACAATGTATGGTTTAATCCATTTGCCTGACCGTCAGAATTCTAGACCTCTTTACATGCTTTCTTTTTTTTTTCCTAATTGAATCAGCCAAGGTCTTGTGAAACAATACAATTATTTGCCTGAAAGTATAAGGGAGACACTCAAAGGAAGCACAGCCTCATGAAAGTGACCAAACAGCCTCATGAAAGTGATCAAACACTACCCCTTCTCATCCCTACTTAAGAGTCTACAGTAAGACTACATAATGAACTAATGAAAAAGTGCAATCCGATACAAGAGCTCACTGTCACCAGGAATGGAAGGTTCCACTCCTCCTTTCTTCATCCCCATTCCTAGATATGTCATTCATCAGACCCTTCCATGAACTGATTCAATTCAAAAAGCCAACACACTTAAACAAGCAGAAAACACTCAATAGTTTTTCTATGAGGTCAGTGAATCACGCTAACGCATGGAAAAATCCAACAAGATACATCATCAGTGAAAGGAGGCAGCTGGTACTGGGTAGGAGAAAGGAACAAAGAGCCAAATAAATAGGCAGGAGGAGGAGCAACGCTTTCTCCTTTCAGGAGCAAAGAGTTGTCACATCACGAGCTCAGATGTTTACAAACTCACAGCCTTGGACTAGATACCTAGCTTTTAGCCAAAGTCAAGAGAAACAAATCCTACCTTCAATGACTATGCAACACAGTCAAGAGAGATCAGACTTCCCATGAACATCAGGTGAAAAAAACCAAAATTACATATAATTTGAGAAATATGATAGCATACCTCTTATTTCTTTAACAGTCTGTATTCTACCAATCCACCATCAGCAACTTGCAATAGCCAAAGTAATCACCTTAAATATATATATACACACACATGTAAATAAATCAAAGAGAAACATGAAAACCTTTATTATAGGAAGCCCCATAATCTGGATACTGCTCAGATATCACTGCAGAGAATCCAGTGAAAATAAACACTTAATAGCTTTGTGTGCCTAAGTGCAGAAATTTTGGAGAACATCTGTATGACTTCTACATTATAGAATCAAGCTCATTCAAACTACCATCACTTCTTCCACAACACTGTTCAAAGTACAAATTCCAACAACAATTAAGAATAAATTATTTCGGTGTCCAACCCTACACATGGCTTACAGTATCACCCTTTCAATTTCTGTCTTACACAAGAGATATGGTTAATTTTAGGAGGTGAAAAGCAACAAGCACAGTTTTATCTTAACTCAGGATTAAAATATTTGCTTTAGGTACATACACTACTAAATCAAACTGACAGCAGTGACTGATCAAACTGAAATTTTGCATGGGACCTACAGTTGGTAAATCTAGCTGTACTCAAGAACAGCTAATGTACATAAGTCATGTATGTTTTCCACTGTTTTTTTCATAACAACAGACCTTCAAACACACATGAGAAACTTTTGCTCACTAGAATCTTGTTCAGTTTTACTTGGGCATACAGATGACTGCTTGTCATAAGTAGTTCTACAGTCTACAACCAAAACTCTTCTGAAAAATCACATCCTTTCATATTGACTTAAAAATAGGGATGTTCAGACAGGGCATGGGTCTCATGTTGGTCTGTGTATCCTACACCTCCTGTAGGCAAAAATATGATTACATGCACCTTACAGTATGCGGACTAAGAGCATGCAAGGCAAAGTGAGCTGTGTAAGTCACAATGACACTTTTACTTGTGGATATAGGAACTTGGTCAGAGGAACAACACTAATAGGGGTATCACACACCCAGAAGTGCAGAAAATAATCATTATCCTCAAACTGCACATAGCTGAAGTTCACTGGTGGGGAAGGAAAAAAAAAAAAAAAAGCACACAGACGGAAAAATTTGAAAACCCGGCAGTGAGCAGGCTCTTCCTATCCCCGTACTTTGCCGCCCCGGGGCTTCTGCTGGGTGATTCCCAAAGCACCCCAGCCCACGACCAGCCAACAGAGGCCGCAGCCGGCTGCTACCGCCAGACGGGACACAAGACAAAGACAATCGCGCTCCGGGACGGGCTGACGACCCCTCTCCCCGGCTTTGCAGCGCTCCGCTCGGTAACTAAAGGCCTAGTGGAGGAGCGAGCCGGGGAGGAGCAGAGGCCGACAGCCCGCAGGCCGCGAGATGAAGCCCCGGGCAGGAAGGCCCGCAGTCCGCCCGACCCGCCCTGCCTCTCCTCAGCGGTGCCCTGACCCTCACACCCCGCCTCGCTCAGCCAGCAGCGGCCGCCGCCGGCTCGGGAAATTTAAAAATGGCGCCTCACCTCCCGCCGACGCCTCCGCCCGCCGGGCTGCCGCGGTGGCGCGCAGCATGCTGGGAGCGCCGGGGCAGGCCGCG
>JAHREE010000395.1:2583986-2639744 GCA_033628505.1 Tringa tobata | reverse complement strand
GAGAAACGAGAGCGCGGCCTTACAGCTCACGGCAGTTGGCCGGTAGCAGGTATCTGAGGCTTTTTCTAGCGTTATGTGTGGTGTTCGGCGGGACTCCCGCAGCTCCTGTCCGCACCGGGCGGAGCCCTCAGGCTTGTGCGTGGCCATGGGTAAAGGAAAACGCATTCCCGGCCTCCATGGGCAACGGTGGCGGATTCTGACAGAATCCAGCTTGTAACAGCGGCTGAAATGCTGTGATCGTGATCTCCTCCTTAACTTACTCAATTCCTCCAGAATCCCTTCGACTAAAGAGCAGAGATCGATCATCCAGACCAGTATTGACGCTCCCCGAATAGTATTAAGAGTCCTTTAATAAGGATTAGAGTTGGCTTCAAATAATATGTTAGCAGGTGGGTGTCACACGCACATCCCCAAGGGAAAAGAGGAAAAAAAAAAAAAACCAAATGTTAAACTTGCCGGTAGCTTTATAGAGGTCTGGAGGTGACAATTACAGCTGGCTCCCCTAGAGGTGGTTGTAAGCTCAGCTAATAAGAAGGTGCCTGAAACACAGGACCATCGCTTCCGTAGCTACAGTGACAAGAGTTTAGTACTTAACTTCCCTGGAAGCCTGAGTGCCCAGACTGATGTTGCTGTACAGTTTTACATCTGCGTTGCGCTTGTGGCCAATACCTTTGCAATATTAGAAGTGAAATATCAACAGTAGTCAGTCTGTACCGGTGTATACCTATACTGAAAGAAGTAACATTACAACAACTTAAAAGTTCACCTTCTAAAAGGAACTAAAATTTAATTTTGATGCAAAACAGTTGATGATAAAAAAACCCGCATAGTTCTACATGACTTTGCAATGCAAAAAATCTTTTAAAAAATATTACGGAGTTGCATGCCTGACTCTTTTGTTTTCTGTATCAAATTTGCTCACTTTTAATGATTTTTTTCACTATCAGCTTTACAAATATTAATGCTAGCTAAAGTCAAGCAGAAATCTTCCTCCCCTGTGCAGCTTCATTAACAGGAATGGTAGTGTGGCCCAGATTCTTTCTCTGGTTCTATTAGTGTCCGTTCACATCAGGATTACACAGCTGTAATCTATTGGAAAACATTCATTTACAAGAGAAACATGACATCAAGAATCTAGGTTGCTCAGTGTGACCTCTGCAGGGGACATACATAGCAAAAAAATTACAAAATTTAAAGTTATTTAGGTAACTAAAATTGACAGAGTTGGGTGTCTATTCAACAGCTAATCTGTTGAATAATGGTGCAATTTTTGTGCAACCATTTCCAGTGTGAAATCTTGTTCTAAGAGGATGACTCAAGATGGTCGAAATCGTGTTGCTTTGGTTTTGCCTCCATGTTTTTCACGTGGATCAGAAAAAAAGGTATGTGTTTCTCTCCGAGGCCCACTGAGTCAGGTAATTGCAGTTAATCACCTGATAGCGTTTTTTGAAGTATGGGTGGTGATGATGCTCCTGTTTGTCACAGTGACCGTCTCTCTCCGTGTCTCCCAGTGGTGCAAGAAGCTACACTGAAAACCTGCTCCTACCTCTGCTTGCTTTAAAAATAGAACTACTGTAGTGACTCAGATGGGCTTGACCTGGGAATCTTGTGGAGTACAAGGAAAGAGAGAGAAAAAGCAAGAGACAAGATGGAATTCAAGGGCACGAGGAGGAGATGGCTGATGGAAGGAGGAATGGAAAGCAGGTGCATGGGGCTTATGGACACAGAAGAGAGAGATGAGCCTAGAGGGCAAGAGGGAGAAACAACTAGAAAATGAAGACTATAAATATTACAATAAAAATAAATAAAAAAAAACCCAAGAAAGTAAATATGAAAAGAAGTCATCCTGTTGAGGAGAGAGGGGAAACACACATTGACGTTTGTTTGTTTTCTCTCTGTTTATGTCTGTCATACTCTTCTAATTAAGTCAGAATATAAAGGAAGCAGGTATAATACCTTTATAATATGTTGGATTATTCCAACAGTTGCAATTTCCCTTTTTTGAAACATCTCCCACAACGCAGTTTTTTTGTAGAAATAGAAATTTATGCAGCCACAGATCTCTCTAGTTTATTTCACAAAAAAAGGTAAGGTTTCTTTAAGGTACACTATTTAAATTCACTGCAGGGCTCAAGTAAGAGTAAAGAGATTTCATTTAGAGACCTCAAGGTTTTTGGTTGACAGTACCAGAGATTTTATGTCTCTTTAAATGACTTCTTATATTAGTTTGGGGTAGATCAGCATTTCACAGGGCAGCAAGGTTCATCCTCACACAAAGAAATCAAGACACAAAGAGCTTTAAAATATGTAGAGAAGCCCAGGAAAATATTTTGATGCATTTTGCAGATACATTCTTTGGAGGACGATACTGTGTAAGTATGGTCAGAAAATGTCTCTATGAGTTTGAAAACTCTTTTAGACTTCCTTGCTGCCTCAGTTGAGCAAGCTGAAAATAGCTGCTAGATTAGATAAATCCTCAAGCTCCTGTAGCCCAGTGGCATATTTTTAGAGAAGGGTTTTGCTGTTATGCACGTGTGCTGCTGCTCTTACCTGTAGTTTAATCCATGCTTAGTTTGTGTCACCTTGACCTGAATCCAGCCTGGCAGGATAGAGGCTGAGTGGGGAATTAGTGTTGGGAGTACAAGCTCCAGTCAGCCTCTTAGTCAGCAGAGCCTGCAAGTGTCCAAATAGTTTAATTGTCTCACACAGTTGCAGCAGAGATGTCTGTGACTGGGGGATTTGTGCTATTTGTGGTGGAGAGTTAAAACCACACATTGTTGTGTATAGATTGTCTGAGAAAAATAATATTTTGGTATTGCAAAATCAGAAGATGAAATTGCTTTTAAGTGCCGTAGTGCTGTGGTAAGAGTCTTCCTGGGTGAAACTGAGAGGGGTTTTTACCATTGAGCTCAGTAGGGCCAGAATGTCATTTATAGCGCATAGGACATCAGTAGGTATAAACCATGAGGCAGTTTATGAAGCCATCACTCAGGCAAATGTGCCGTATGGGACCGCTGATCGCACAGACCTCGTGTTCTCTACTTTTCTGTTCAGCATCTACATAGAGTATCATCTCCTGCTCATAAATACTGATCTCTGCATCCTTCCCCTTCAACCATGTGGCTGTGGCTATGGGGAAAAAGGATGTTTCCCAGACCAGTACCAACTTATTAAAATGGTATTCAACAGAAAAAAAAACAGAGGGAATTTATTGGGTTACAAGGAGGTTTCACAGTTTTGTGTATCGTTCTCATATATTACAGGCTTTGGTCCTGACTGTGCTTTCATTTCATAGAATCGTGGAATTGTCTAGATTGGAAGGGACCTTTAAGATCATCTAGTCCAACCATCAACCTCACTCTGATAAAAACCCATCACTACACCATGTCACTAAGCACCATGTCAACCCGTCTTTTAAATACCTCTAGGGATGGTGCCTCAACCACCCCCCTGGGCAGCCCATTCCAATGCTCAATAACCCTTTCAGTGTAAAAAATTTTCCTAATATCCAATCTGAACCTCCCCTGGCACAACTTGAGGCCATTTCCTCTTGTCCTGTCACCTGTGACTCGGGAGAAGAGACCGACCCCCACCTCTGTACAGCCTCCTCTCAGGTAGTTGCAGAGAGCGATACGGTCTCCCCTCAGCCTCCTTTTCTCCAGGCTGAACGATTTCCTTTAGATTGACTCTATTCTAGCCACGCTAAAAAGAGTTTTTCCAAGTTTACGCACACAGACGGGTAGAACACCACACGCACCAACTGAAGGGATCACGACTAAGTTAAATGCAAGCTCAGTTCTTAAAGTTTCTGTCAAAAGCCTGTTGATGCTGCTTTCAGCTTATCTGAAGGCAGGGGAGCTCAGCCTCTCTGCTTGACTTCTGTCCGAATCGGGGAGGCTGCACATAAAAGGCATCGATCCATTAGGTAACTTCATGAAACTAACGAGTTGCCACCTCAGTCCACAGCCCAAACGTGAATTGAGGAGGATACAGGGTGGAAATTTCTCCTTTCAGTTACATCAGCTGGGTGCTAGTTGCCGTGGGAGCAGAACCTGCCGTTTGATTGCTGTCCTCTGCCACATTGGCAGGAGCAGAGCCATGGCACACGCGCACTCGGGAAGCGGTTATCCCTACGTTTAAATGGCACTGCTGGCGGTATCCCAACTAACAAGTTCAAAGCAGCTTTTGGTGTGTCTAAAAGAGTTGCAGTGCAGTAACAGATGAAGTCTTGGGTGCCTTTCAGATGGTTTCTGGCACATTTGTACAGCTTTGGTTCTCGAGGTATTGGGGGCACCAACACCAAGTGTTCCCAGCGTACGGTGCTGGTGAGGGTTATGTGTCTCACCAGGGATTGCTGACACTGAATAGTGACCGCTACTTGGCTATGAGTGACACTTCTCTTTCTGTGCTAAGTTAAACGGCACGGTTGTGTATTTTTCTTTCTGCCTTTCTATTTTTGGGTGCTAAACCAGTTCCCAGGCTGTGTTACGCACTCTTCAAAGCCAGAGTTATGAACAAAGCTGAGTTCTGAACTGATGAGTGAGATGCTTTTTTTGACATCTGGTTTGCCGGTGTGTTAGCAGGGGTCATTCAGCCCATGCCAGAAGTGGGCAAAAGTTATTAGCGGTTGTGGGGGAACCTGCTGTTTGGCAATGGAGTTAGCCTTAATATAGCCTGAGTTCCAGGCACCCACGGGAAACTCTGCGTGACAAGGCCTTGGAAAGTCTACAGGTGACACGGGAGCCGCTGTAGGCCATTTTCTGGAATAGGAGGAAATAGGAAGTACGGCGTGATTGCAAAGCAACGGGCTGTTACTGCACCGTTTCTGCCCTGTTCTTGGTATAAAAATAGTTATCTTTCCAAATGGCTGCTGGTGCCATCTGACAAGACCTCTGCTTTGTGAAAAATAAATGCAAATGTTTTCCTTTTATGTCAGTTATGTTAACTATTAGACATGTCAGTATTACATTTTTGGCACACATAACCAAGATTTCTGACAACATTGTAAAAATTCAGCTTACGTTTCTAGTTCAGATTTCCAAAAAAAATAATAATCCAAAGCAAGTCCAACGGCTTGGCACAATAGCATCACGTTTGCATAGCGTGTTCACACAAGCTCTGGAGAAGAGCAATGATGACATCTCACTTGATGTTTGCAGTTTTGCCCTGTTATAGCTGTAAATAAAATTCAAATTACCACTTTTGGTCAAAACTGCAGCGGAGCAGAATGCTCAGTTTTATCAGTATTTTAAAGTTGGGGCTTTTGTTCAATTGAATAACTTTGTCACCGACAAAGAAAAACCAATAGGGGTTTGAGTGATCAGGCAGCAAGTTTAAGAAACAATATTCATCATCAATTAAATGTAAATATTTTTATTTTAAAAAATGTTAATGGCACCTTCGAGGCAGTCATGACTACACAACAAAATATACAAAAATTACATTTCGTAGTTGCATCTTTCCACAGTGCTGCACAAAATGATAATGGCACGAGAAACGTGGAAGATCACACACTGAGACAATTAACTTTAGTCCATAAAACCAGACAATTTTTGGTACACCTTGATACTACCAGACCCAGGTTCCCGGGGTAAAAAAGAAAGGTGGCTTTGTGCAAAACTTTCCAACAACAGTACAATCTAATATGCTAAACATACAGCAAATCAACTGTACAAGACAGTTTAATTAGTCCTCATGCAATCTTTATATACAGCATCATCTCAGTTTGCTTTTTCAGGGAAATTAAGTAATTCCATTAACTAAAAATTTAGGGTTTTTTATAAAAAAATAACTTTTTTTAGTCTTTCACAGCTGTGATGTTAAATTGTCTGATTCTTTCTATTGAATTTACTCAGCATCAGAGAGGCCTTACAAACTTTATCTGAACACAAGCCTTTGACAATCTCTTGTGCTTTACAGAAGAGCAATATAATTAATTAAAGGCCATGTTCTGGCATGATGGTAAATGAAAAAAGCAGTTAAATATTTGCTTGATTAAAAAAAAAGGAGAATAAACTTGCCTGATTGCTATTCCTAGATGGACTTTCAGAAGTGGTTAAATTCTGTTATCCAAATTGAAGTGTTTAATTACATTAATCTGCATTTACCTTCTGTTGTAGCATTGAATCTATATCACAGTGGAAAGGACCCTGGTTTCCAGAACTGGTTTCCATACCACCTAAATGAACCACAAGCTTCTGTGGGTTGGTTTGGGGTTTTTTTCTAAATAATTTCTTGTTCATTGATTTTAACTCCAGGAAGCACTACCTGCGATTATGCAGTTGGCTTTGTATCAGACATAAGCCTGAGCTGATTCCTCTTTGAACAGCAGCATTCAGCTTTAACTTCAAACACTGGAGTCAGTCCTCCTTTATGTTATTCAGTAGCTACTCATTAGCTTAACCCTTATGGTTACAAAACAAAAGCTGATGCTTAGGCTGGATTTGTCCAGCTTCAACTTGCAGTCAGTGGGTCACGTATCTTTCCTACAGCAAATGGCCTTCACCTCTTGAATTTCTATTCCCCAGATAAGCAGTCATGATTTGTTGAAAGAAAACCATTGGCTTTTAAATATCCTTCGTGTAGGGCAGATATCAGATCTATACGTGATGGTGCTGCAGGAGAGGCACTGCAGAATACAAGCATTTTGATGTTCAAGTAAAAAGCCACCAGATTGGCTAGTGCTTCTCTGAGAATTCAGAACAAGACATCACAAGAGCGCAGCAAAATGAGAAGCTGCACGACCACGTATAACGTAAAGCAGAAAGGAGAAAAAGCTGACACTGCGTCTCAGTCCATGCTGTCAATGACTTAATTGGGTGTTCAACAGTAATGCAGTTATATAGCTGAAGCTAGTAGAAGGGTGCATTATACAAGTTTTAGAGGAAACCTAATTTAGACTGAATGCTGAAATGGGAGAGATCAGGAAGATTGTGCTAACCTTCACGAGAAAGTAAATCTTCAGCAACCTCTGAGCAAAAAAGCTGCCAAAAGCCTATAGAACAGGTATTAACAAACTAACTGAAGGGATTTTCAGTTGGAGAACTACCATCAAAGGGAAGTGAAATAATTGACTACCAGGCAGCACCAAAACACACTGTCTAGCAACTTTTTGTCGAGTGGGAGTGTTTTAGAGGCTCATGCGGAACAAGCGTACACTAAGAATGTCTAATGTGTTGTATGAGAACATGAAAGCAAACGGTATCCTGACAGAATGTGGTTAATTGATTGAGAAGCTGAACAACGTTCTAATTAAGAGAGGTCATGCAGCCATTTGGGATGGCCTAGGTATACTTGCACAGCAAGGAGAGCTCTGACTGCAGGTCAGATATGTCCACTCACATAATCCCAGCCCAAGTGGTGGAAGCGATGCTGATACCAAAGTTAGTGGCCCAGGCACCAGCCTGGGCTATCACACCCTGCTGCTGTTCTTATCTGTTCCCTGTAGGCAAAAGCTAGGAAGAACCTTCCATCACTGAAGCTGCCCCATCGTTCTGCAGGGAGGCTGCCTAGGGCGCAGTTTTAGGGGCAGCTAACGAGTCACTGCAGCAAGGAAGAAGGCGGCTCATCTCCCTTTTTGTCCCTGCTTCGCCCTCTCAAGACCTTTCTGTCAACCCTCTGAATCTCTAGGTGGGGAGAACTGTACACCTCTTTTGCTGGTTTTTCTTCCAGCCTAATGAGCTCACCTGGCATATGGAAAACTGCACCACACACCAGTGTCACCACAAGGTGAGAAACGGGAGGGTGAAAGCAGGAGGGAACACTTCCTTCCCCTTTGGCTGGCCGCCTACTTGGCAGAGCTCCTAGCACCACAGCCTGAACTCTGGGCAAAACTATGGCAGTTTCACCCAAAAGCAGGCTTTTGCCCTTCACGTCTTTTTTTAATTTCTTGATGCGTTTCTCGTCCTTCAGTGATTTAAATCCAGCAGGGAAAATAACCTAGAGAAGCGCTGTGCCCATTTACCAATTAGGGTTGTTTAATTTGCATGAGTAACATTATGCAGCCTTTACAGCTTTTTGTGTCCTCTGCAATAAGGAAATGCAAGACTCTTCTTGCATCAATTTGGACCCAGTCAGATTTTATCAAGACAGTGAGCAATCTTTTACAGGCCCATTGATTTTATGTTCTACCCTCATTTTGCACTGAGGTTGTCCTCCAGGTCTGTAACAGGCTGCCCATGGAGCAGAAGCCCTCACGTCCCCAGATTGTACCACATCAACTTCCTTTGTTCTTAGAAAAACAACTGATCTTTCTCCTGCCTGACCTTGAGACTACCTGACATCACGTTTCCAACTACATGCACTAGTACTGGGAGGATTAGCTCTTTAAACACATAACCATGCAACAGGCAAAGGAGATTTTATTACATAAAAATTACTAATGTGATATTTCTTTCTTGCACATGTACCTCTCTGAACCCATTGAACAAAATCCCAGACAAACAGTGTTTTCTCGAGTGGCCAAAGCAGAAGGTGGCTGTGCAAATGGAGTAGAAGAGTAGAGGTTATAATAAAGGTGGCAAGAAAACACCATGAAGAGTCACAGCTTTCTGAGGATCAGTACCAGGACCCTTGGTTTTTTTGTAATGGATTTATAATGTTGTGGTCTATGGAAATGGGGGCGGGAAGTCATATAGTTGGTTATTAAAAAGAGTGGTGGGATTTAGGAAGAGACTTCAGAAAGGAAAGGACTCTGAACAGAAGCACACTCATTGGCTACAGAAATGGAAAGTACGGACTATAAAAAGACATTATACGCCTTTTCAAAATGAAGATAAGAACAGATTACATGAAAACAGTGGAAAAGACCAAGGGGATCTCAGGACACATCAAAAGGGCATAACAATAAACCAAGGGAAACCCTTTCTTGTGATGTAAAGGCCAAGAAAGGGCTACTTCTTTTTTCCTTTTGATCTTTTTAAAGGGACCTTCCTGTGAAGATAAGTTTATGAGCTGCATCAGTGGAAGCAATCCCCTCAGTTTATGAGCTGGCTGTAAAAAGAGGCTAGGTACTTGGAAGGTGGGGTGAAGGCCTGTTGCAATGCACACGTACAGTGCCAAAATGAGTTAAGAGGCATGAGAAGAAACGTCTCCCTGAACCGAACAGCAGCACATGCAGCAATTAAAACAGAAAAGTTAAATACATAATATCTCTTTCCTTCTTCAGGGGATACCAGGAATAAAAAAAAAAAAAAAAAAAAAAAAAAAAGAAAAGAAGAAGAACATACCTATCTAGTAATTCTTCCTGATTCTTCCTGACACAGCCAGAGATAAACTGCTTGGTAACTCTGGATTTTATAAAGTCATATCCCTCTCAGCAGGACTTTTTCTTTCCACTCCACCTTTCCTCTGAAGATGAGGCAGGGCTGGGTTAGGATATAACATGGGTGTGCCTGATCTGATCCATTTCCAGTGCCGGCACAATCCTTCCTGATTTCTCTGTTCAAAGGCGTAGCACACGTAAAGAATTCTTTAATGACTTTTAAAGTGTTTTAATTGAATTTTCTAAATGCTGAGTCATATCATTATTTATGCAGTTAATTTTGTCTTTCCTTCAGTCCCTGAAGCCACAAAAAGTAACTGTATTCATTGTTCATCCAATTATGGTAAAATGTCAAAGTTCTTCCCCTGCCCCCTCGTGTCCCCTCCCTTTCCTCAGAATAAAGTTTTCTCAATTTCTACACCAACTATTGCACTTGATTGGAACCAAATACGTCCAGTAATCCCCTCCCCGCCCCCTACCCCATAAAACCAGCATAGCAAATACGGCAACAAAAAAGAAAATCTGTGGTGAAAATTACTTTCAAAGTAAGTAATAGTGAACATCAAATAACTGGAGACACTGTCTTTTCATTTAACAGAGAGCAGAGAAGAATTCTGGTTGTGGTGGTTTGTTTTGTTTTCTGTTTTGTTTTGGTTTTATTAAAGGTCTTGTTTTACATCATGGCTGAAAGCCAAGCAGATTTCAGGGAAATTTTTTTGCAGTTCTTAAATCAAGCAAAATAAATTCCAGTAAGAAAACAAACCCAACCCTGTTTTCTAGTAGTGGTACTGTATGCTAATACATTATTGTCAGGAATGTTTGTCAAGAGAGTCTGCACAGTGATTGTGTATTTACAGTAGTTTAACTCCCTGCTCCCCAGAGCTGTTCCCTCATGTTTCTTCCACATTGCTTAATCTAACACAAGAAAGAAATCCACTATACCTGGAGTCCCTGCACCCATCTGCTCTGCATTCAGTTAGAGCACCCCAACAATTCAGTGCTCACAAAGGCTAACCTAAACGTCGCCTTGCTGTGTACTCCTTTCCCCTCGCAGGTTGCAGGTCTTAAGGCAAGGGAGTGCTTTGGTCTGCATGACAACTTACCCACCAGTTACTTGCTCTTTACTCCTTTACAAAGTGGCACCGAGATCTTGTCATTCAGTTCAGTTCAGCTTTGGAAGCCTTAGGCCACATTTGCGTGTTTCCCGAGTGTGATAAGGAACAGTGCCAGGACAGAACAACCACTAACTGTGATCAACAGTCATCACTGGTCTAATTTACAAACAATAAACCCTCTGTGTAAAAGGTTACTAGAAGATGAATCACGTTTTTCTGGTCCTGAAAACTAGAAACCCCATATACAGATATCCATTAATTTAGAATCAAGAACTATTAATGCATACGACTGTATAATTTGGCTTATCATTCTAGTTAGATTCAGAGAGAAAATTAACTTATTAGGCTAACAGGGCTGATACACATTATGGTGCACTCCCTCCCGGTCACACTTTTTGCACTCCAGTCTCATAAAAAAAAAAAAGCACACCCGACATGCAGTTGCTTGGATCCCTCCCAGAGCATCAGACCACCTTTTGTGGGTGTGGGTCTGTAAAGTGGAAAACCCGTTGGATTAAGGCAGAAGACTGACATAAGCGAGCAGTTCATCACAGACGCAGCCAATTAGACACAATTGGCTTGAACAGGCAAGTGACTGCCAACAAATATGCATTTACGTATTTACACCTTAAAGTCCAAGAGTCTTTGTAGCCTTCTCCAGCCAGTCCGCACATTTAAACTGACAAAAAATAATCTGTACACACAGCACTTAAAAAACAGGGAGGCAAAGGAAAAAAAAAAGGAAAAAGAAGGCAGGCAGACCAGCAGCTTCATCTGGGTATAATCATCCTTTCTATGGCACAAATGATATGATCCCAGTTTTTACAAAATATTGCCAGCAGTGTCACTGCAAAAAAAGTGCAGATGATATGAAAACGGCTCTTCATCATAGGAGCAATGAACTTTGCAATAGTAGAAACACACACTAAGATGACAGTCATGAAGGCCAGGATAACATTTATACATTTCCCCAGGAGCACTTTGGCATTAACCGTTTCGGACTGCTGCGCTTGCTGTTCTTGCTGATGGAGCTCCAGCTTTGAAACCCGGGTCTGGCATGATTCCAAGGCTTCCTGGAGACAGAAAACAAGAATTAGGGCAACTCTATTTCCATACGTCACTTTTCCCATTTTAGCTGTAGAGCCATCCATCAGCTAGATAGAAGTGTAATTTATTATAGACTCTTAAAACTTGAATGATCCACCAACTCACAAATGCACAGATACATCTGCATGTGTGTATCACTGTTTGCTCAGGCATAATCAACTCTGACAACACTGTCCAAAATGTAGTTTTTACATTTTTCATGCTTGAGAAAAAAGTATAACAACTCTAATGGTCATGACGGATAATGTTTCCTGCATATACTGATGAGATAAAGAACTGGGAAAGCTGTTGTCATGGCAACTTTCACAGCATTAAAACAGCATCAAAGTAAGTTTCTTTGTATACACGGTAGAAAACGTTGGAGTAGTACAGGCTTGCTGCCATAATAATTAAATCTACTTTGGAACACTGAGCATTTGGTTTACACATCTCTCCGGTCTACATTACCTTTTTTACTCAAAGGCACTACAGTGCTGAGACGGAGTCCTCAGTAAGACACTGCCTTCTCCCCCTGTCAGTGTGAATGAATTAATGAAAGCTCACTAATCCATACCCCAAGCGGGCAGCGTACACTGGAGAAATCTGTGGTGATGCTTTTATGGGATGCTCTCTCTCATGTGATATATTCCACTTCATGTTTTGTTCTACAGAAAACAGACCTTGCGCTTCTGCTTGAGGGTGGACTAAAAATGGTCTTTGAGTAAAATGGTTCCCGAGTCACTAACCTTATACTTGAGGCCTCTCAAAGTGAAACATGGAAAAAATTCCTACTGCCTCACTTACTTGCCAAAATGCCATTTTTTGCTGGAGCTGGGACTTGGGCACCACGATGTAACGTAGTGCAAGGCTATAACTAATGACATTGATCAACTTGACATAACATTTTACCACTGTGTAAAAAGGGAAAATTATGCTCCAGCTTCCCGACTTTCTTCCCCACTCTCAAACTCCAAGCATTTTCCTTGCAGTGGCAGGGGTGTTCAGCTGGTCCCGCAGTAAGCTGATTCAACCCAATCCTCCACATAAAAACAAACAAACAAACAAACAAGACCACTGCACACAGAGTTATTAGCTTTCTTTGGCTGACTTACTCCTCCCTTGTTTTGGCAAGTTGAACTGGCTTATCATGTGGCCAGCCAGGCACCCAAGTCCTCACAAAGCACATGGGACAGTACCTGACAAAAGGCTGCTTCCTTTCACTGTTCTAGGAATTAGCAATAATATAGAAGACAGTTCTTAACAGGTGGCACAAAGTCCCTTAGGGTTCATGCATGCTCTCCACTACACGCTAAAGAACCTTCCTGGTCTTTCTTCCACTCTGACTGTAAATTATTCTCAAATCATCTTGTGCTGCTTTGGAGAAAGTCCAGCTGTAAAAGTCTGATACTGGTAGTTCTGCATTGAGAGGCTGAGCAAGTGTTTTAAAAACTCTCTGCCCATTCCCTAAGGACAGAGTGCTCTCAAGGTAGATTGTTACCTATCCACAACTTAAAGGCTTTTACTCTATTTTAGCTTATTTGTCAAACCCCCTAACAGACAGGTTTAAACAGGCCCAAATGTACGGAGAGAGAAGAAACAAGGCTGTAGCAATGTAGCACTTCAATTAGTTTTAAAAGTCTCTGACACCCCTCCAGGGTTCTGCTAATGAGTCAGTGAACATTTCATAGCCCTTCCACTGGAGAACTCGGGTCTCATTCCATTTTTACACCCTCAAGATGCTTTCACAAAAAGGAGTCCTGCATAAGACACTTCTCTTCTTTAAACCTACACACCAACTTACGATATGCTTAGATTCAGCACTATCCCTTTCCCACTCTGTTCCCAGGACATTCCTGACTCTCACATCAACCAGGGACCAGGGTGATCATCCTGCTGCCTGCGCTCTCTGTGTTCAGAAATGCTTAGACTTTGGGTAGAAATATTATGCATTAATAAAATTATATTACGTTGCATATAACTATTCAAGTATGTAACTACATGCTGTCAGGACGGACTTGTAGAAATTATTACTGGCTTTTGATTGAAGCTAGACACGACTACAACTGATCACTGAGGTGAACACACCCTACAGCTTTAATTATAGGGGCCGTTGTAACCATGGATTAAAATTGTTAAATTATAATTGGCAAATCTACAAGTTTATTTATCAATTAGCTCTCTAACTTTTTACCTTAAACTCAATTTATAATAAACCTTGCCAGTGATATGTCTACATATTGTCGAAAGTCTGAGCAAGAGGTTTGTGTTAAGACATTGTCAAAAGTGGCATTTTACAGCATACAAGGAGACTAAATCCCTGTCTCCTCTGGTGCAAGAAATTAAAACGGGCCATTCTTGATCCACAAGCCTGCCTGGGCTATATCATCAATTCCAGCACATAAAAATTCCAAATCCCTTGAAACAGATAAGATTTAGAAGTGCCAGGTTTTCATCTTAAAACAGACAAAACACGGGCTTAAATCTTTCCCCAGATTCTTTATATAAAAAGCTGTACAAAGATGCAACTATTGTACAGTATGAGATTTCTACAAAGTGTTAGAAGTTTATGAGAGAAAAAAAAAAAGTACCTGAACATCTCGTGATCGCTCGTATGCCTGATACGCCACTTTCTCCTCTATGCTGGCCAGCTCTTGTTTCAAGTTTGCTGTCTCATGTTGATGAAGATCAGTGAGGTCATTTAACTGGTCTTCCAATCTTTCGTATCTTATCGGGAAAAAAGGTCTAAATTTAGTGCATTCTATTCAAGTAATGCTAGATCATGAAAAACATTACACATTTTAAAAGGTACCTTCTCAGTGTACTATGGATTCCTCTGACTGGCATTACAGAGCACATAAAGAAATCAGTAAAAACTTTGGAAACCCTCCATAAGCATTTATTCAGCAAACTGAAAGCCTTTTTGAGTGTTCCCTTGCTGGCAGTGGGTGTTAAAAAGCAAATATTTATACATCATTGGCAAATTATATGAACTATAAACAGTGGCTAAGGGTATCCAACTCACATTTTTCCATTTCTCACTTTTCATTTAGACAAGAAGATATGGTTTCATAAGTAAGCCTGAGCCAGTTAACGGCTCGCCAATAGTGAAAGGAAAAATATGTTCCCTGGATCCCCTTTCCAACAGAACTGCAAGGTCCTGCCATTCATGTACAGCCTGTTCTGGCACGTCTTGCACAGTAAACCATTTCAATTAAACCATCAGGAAAATAATATTTTTTTTGGTGAGTTTATTACTTGGTTTGACACACAAAGAGGCAAACACTGCCGTTGGCACAAAAATGATGGAGGCAAAATTATCCAGCTCTGGAAATGGTGGCAGGAGGTTTGAGATCTTAATGGCAGTTAGGGGTCAGAAAAGGCTGCTCTGCCTTCTGAAACTGAGTCCTGAGCGCAGTAGGCCATTTGCTCTGTTCTTTCCTCCGCCGTGTTACCAGCTTATAGCCAGCCTTCCCTTGTATTTCAAGAAGCG
Source organism: Tringa tobata (assembly GCA_033628505.1). Taxonomy (NCBI): domain Eukaryota; kingdom Metazoa; phylum Chordata; class Aves; order Charadriiformes; family Scolopacidae; genus Tringa; species Tringa tobata. The sequence goes on along the minus strand of JAHREE010000395.1, from coordinate 2,624,791 downwards.
TAAACTAGGGAAACATTAAATATTGCAATTCATACTGAATTTTTGCCCATTAGCGTAGTAAAGACTTCAAGAATCAACACTTTAACAAGCAATATGACAAATGGGATATAGGTACAGCAGGTGCAAGCCCTCTGTAGAACACATCTCACTTCCCACAGTGGATGATAAAGGGATTAATTGCCAAGTAACAAATGCAAGAGGAAGTTGTACTAGGGCACGTAAAATTACATTTTACAGCCGTGTGTTACACCAGGGTACAAAGTGTCATTGCATGCACGAGATAGCAATGTGTCTGAGAAGTATTTGGACAAGATACTCAGGACTATAGGGTGTATTTATCAGCTGTGTGTCAGCTCTGCTACACCATAGACTGATTGGCATTTTCAAGTCACAATAGATCGGAATTCTTCCACCAGTTACAAAACAATTGGCATCTCCTACTGGCAGTACTCACATAATACAATATGCCAGTAAGATGTCAGCAGTGGGAATTTTCTGACAAGCCTTCAACAAAAGGCAAAGAGATACCACATCATTTGATACGAAATCATAGTGTTCTACATGTATTTTCAGTTATTGGAATGAGTAGCACATTTTAATAACAGATATTGATTGGAATTATTTTTTCCTCTTGCTTCTGAAATATCACACACACAAGCACACACCCACATTTACACTTTCCAAATAGTTTCTATACCCATTCAAAAGTCATTTCAAGAGAACAGTTAAAAAAAATAATACCTATATCTTTCCTCTTGTAACATCTGAGAAATAAAGCCATAGTCCCTTTTAAATTGTGCTTTTAAATTCTCAATGTCATCAGCTAATTGGGACTGTGTCTCCTTGATTTCCCTTAGTTCTTCCAAAATCATGGAAAGTTTTCCTTGGCTGTCCAGAGTACCTGCCACAGCAGGACCAAAGGAAGTATTCCCATTGCTATCTGCTGAGCCAGAGGTCCCGCTGGAGCACTCATCATCACTAACATATTTTGGTTTGGCAACAATGGTGGCACTGCCCCCATACGTTCTAGAACTCGATTCTGGCCGAAATTCATCCAAGGTATTTTTGAGATGAGCAATGTTGTCTGCACTACCAAATTTGTTTCGAATCAGGTTTGCAAACTCTCTAGACTTGCTGAAAACAAAGACAGGCGGTGTCAAGGACACACCCGGCACCCCTGACTTGCTGCTCTCTGTTCCATGCCCAGAGGTACGAGACTTTCCATGCTGAATGTCTTTCAAGTTATCTTTGGAAGTATCCTTAGTACTTTTGGAAGAGCCATTTTCAATATCCTTGAGCTTTTTGTGATACTGTTCCAATTTCTTCTGCAGCTGGGCAATGGTGTGGGCAGATTTCTGGTTCTTCTTCTCAAAGACTTGTTTAATGCGTGCGGCCTGTTGCTTGTCTGCACTGTTTACCAGTTTCAAATATTCGGCCACGTTTGCATCTCGAGCTGTTTGTTCAACTTTGATTTGTTCTGTAACCTTGAGGATTTTCTGTTTCAAGCTATCTGCACTGAGTTTGACTTTGTGAAACTCTAGGACCCCATCTGGTACGTCAAAGTTCAGGTTGGTGTCAGAGCCTCCACGGCGAATGTTAAGCGGTAAACTCAGAGTATTCATGTCATGTCTTTCCACCTGAGGAGAGAGAAAACAATAAATTAAATTTCAAATTTACTCTTTTAAATCCAACTTTCGGTTTCCTTTTCTGCACGTAATTATAACAAGTACACAATACAAAGTAGCTTATAGCAGGACAAGAGAAATTTCCTCATATGAAGTCAAAGCCACAGGGGAGGCATGAGCCAAAAATGACCTAACCAGAATAGCTTCATCCCTATTAGCATCTTGTGCTAGCCTCTGGGACAAAGAATGTACATTCATTAAAGCTACCACAACATCATATCTGTAGAGACTGCTTAACAAACGCTCTAGCCATAACAGGTTTTCAGAGCTTTAAGACCAGAAGGAACTAATACAATCGCTCAGGCAAGACCATTGCAGAGACAAGGCAGAAGCTATATTAAAGTATCTTTTAAAAATGCATCTGTGAAATGCTTCATCTGCTCTTTGCTTCAAAATGCCTGACATCCTATGTTAAAAGTTTGATTTCTAACTACAGTATTTATTATTGTCTATAATAATTAACACCTTGCAGGAAGATCTATGCGCACATACATGTCCAGTCATCACCACTCAATCTTCTCCTTCATTAAAAATATAAAAATATCATTAAGCATTGTTGTAAGAACTGTTTTCTCATCCTTGCACAGTTTTGGTGGCCCTCCTAGAAATTCTCTCCAGTATTCCTGTATTCTCCTTAAAATACAGGCTCAGGAACCAGACATGGTGTCCTGCTGCATTTATTATACGCATCATGCACATATCGATCAGGAGAACTATTCTCACCCTTTATCTATCATGATGGGTTACAAACACAGAGGGCATAATAGAGCCATAAAATTGGATCTGTATCTGACCATTTCAGAGACAAGATCATCTCCTACTTTATATTCTTATCCTTATATTACTTTTATTTTTATTATTTTTTTCCTTTTTCTTTTGCTACTGCACTGCTCATGGTGCAAACTATGTAACATAGAAGTTCACACTCACCAGCCTCTAAGAAAAATGGACACTTGAAAAAAGCAAACTGAAGGGCTCTGGAGTTGACAATTTCTTCTGGAGAGTATTGGTGACCTTTAAGTCTTGGACTCTATTCCAAGAATTAAATAAGTGCTGTGGCTTGATAGCTCTGCACTTTACCAGTTCGTTAAAAATAATTGATAGTGAACCATATGCTTAATTATTAAAAAGGGGTGCAAGTAATTTTTATAAATACATAAAAATTGTATATTATTTAATATTATTGCTCATACGTGCTTCACAGAAAATCCACTTTATTGACGAGATCTCCTTTTAGCATTTGCACGACACACATGGATGGCATTCTATATTCAGGGTCATACACAATTTAAAGAGTGACAAAAATCACAAGTGTCAAAACTAACTCCCATTTTAATTGATTTTTTTTTTATAATTGAACAATTTATAAAAATATAACTAATAGAAAAAAATAGCTTTTACATATCACTTTTTAAAGTGATAACACTCATAATACTGTTGTGGTAGCTAAAATATGTGTTTAATACAAGCAAGAATTGTTTGACATGGGGTAATTGTATCATTCCAAAGACTCATACAGCAAAGAAAAGCAATCAAGGCAAATAGTTCAAAAGCTTAGATACTAGATCTGTACCCCATATTGCAAATATTTCTTTAAATGCGTTTACTGGGTCTGGACAAATTTAGTAAAGAGAAAAAGCTCAGTATAAACAACAGTTTTCTGAAACAAACTAAGACTTTTTTTTAATAACCTTTGGCACAAAATTATACTGTAATAAATCACAGAATTGCATATACACACAAGACAGATCCCTCACTGATGTCACTCAGGACAAGCTGTACATACTTCCAAGAATGGGTGGGTCTGTCTCTAACCTTTGTACAGCATTGTTTACTTCCTTAGTACAAAATAGTCTAAAAATATATTGTAATAATTGGATACAAGCCCAAACCAGAACCCCTTCTCCCTTATGTCCTCGCCTTCACTGGAGTCTCTAGCGGTCAGCAGGGTCTATCATCACCATGCCCTTCCACCTTCCTGGAACTTCAAGGTCACAACATCAATAGAGATAAAAAGAACAATAGCATGCAGGGAATACATCTGCTGAAAGTTGCATTGCTTTTGGAGCTGTAGGAAATCAATTAGCATGTGGCAAAACTACTTCTGAAATGAGTAAAACTAATCATAGGGTCAGTTTAAATTCAGTGAAGTTTAGAAAAGAATTGTGTCTAAATTCCCAAAACACTACTATGAGTAGGTTTTTTGCTTACTGTATTGAGAGCTCACGGAGAGTATGGAAGAGTCATATCCAAGACATTCCTCTATCTGATTGTATTTTGCCAAAATGGCAGTTCTCCTCTTGCCATCATGACGCCAGGCTGGGTCAAGCAATATGTGTTCTTGAAATCTTCTCCTGATGTAATACACCCTTTTGTTGGTGGAGTGGGGTTTTGAGCTGTTGGTTGGGGTTTTTTTTCTTTTTGGTTTATTGGTTTTGTGTGGGTTTGCAGGAGAGAGTTTTGTGGTTTGAGTTTGCTCTTTTTTTTGTTGGAGGTTTTTTTTTTTTTTTTTAAATCAGAAGCAAGCAGAAAATGAAGGACCTTGGTATTTCTAGACAAGTGGCCTGCCACCCATCTTCTATCTTGATGAGGTAGAACAGTTTGGCAAAGATCCATTTGTGATTGCTTTATAGCTCAACACTAACGTTACCTCAAGACACCAGAGGTACAACTTCAAATCCTATCTCAAGTCCTATTCCAAAGCTTCCTTCCTGCAACAGTCTCATCTTGAGATGTCTTTTTAACTGGGGCTTAGAGAGACCATTTCATTTTATGGAGCAGTTCACACATACACTCCGCTACAACCCAGTTGAGAACTAATGATAATGTTTGTGCTGCTCTAGCTTTTAAGCACAGTGATTTAGGACTGCAGCAATTCAGGCTCCTTGCCTGCATCAGAGCCAGACACCAGAGATGACTAGATATGCACCTCTCAGAGGTGAGGCAACTTTCTTCTGCCTCAACTCCCTTTTTTCCAAGGAGCCAAGCTCTTCATGCAGCCCGTTCCAAGCCAAAGTCCAGAGCGTCAAAAGGGGTAACAGAATAACTGCTCTGTGCAGTGAACACAGGCACACTGCTAGGAACCCTTCATCACTCATGAATTGGCAGGTTACCATCCAGTTACCATCGTAAATGGTTACCACCTTAAATGGTAACTGGAGGGCTGGGTAAAAGGCAACCTGCAATTCATATAGAAGCACTCAGAGCACAATAGTGCTTTGAAAACACAAACACAGAAGCAAGGATAGGGATTTTACCAGCACCACGATCATCCATGTTTTCTCATTTACCATCTGCGAAAGCGACTCATAGCTCAGAGCACAAAAGGACCCATGTGCCCAAATACCACTGGTAAGACCATTGGAAAGGGGTTCCATATAGACAGGAACTCCTGAATGGTTGAGAACATCATGCTTAGCAGCCTGTGTATATTGGCCATTGTATCCTCTGTTTGCAAAATACGAAGTAGACATAAAAGGTTATTTCTTCCCCAAAGGTCTGGGAGGAAGAAATCTGTAGTGAATAGAGCATAGAGAGTATGCAGCCCACCCTAACGCAGCCCATCCTCAAGCACTCATCTCACAGCTGCTCAGATAAATCACTTCCTCTGTTCCACTGTGTCAATAGCTCTGCACTGACAAGTGACAGCTCAGCCACCTACGTTTAGGCAGCAAACCGAATTCTGCTGTTTATTTAATAGATTTCTTTTATGATATTTTAAGAACCGCCTGAAAGAAGCACAGAGAAAAAGCATTTGCAGGACATTATCATTGACTGCACATACGCATCAAGCTCCATAAAGTATGCATCTTTGCACTGCCTCACTAACAGAAGCAACCCATGAAGACACAGTGATCTACTTATCCAAATAGGCTCACTTTAAAATTGGTTGGTTTTTTTCCTTTTCCCAAACAGCCTCATTACCATCACCAGTCATAGCTGTACAAGCAAAACAAAATCTTATGATCACAATTTAAGCCTAACTTGCAAGACTTTTAGAGGGGCAACTGATTAGTGCTTAGAAAAAGAATCCCATAAGAAACATACACAATAGGATTAAGACAGCTCCAAAGATTTTATGGTTTAGAAATAGCAACAAAAATAATCCAGCGTAATTCTCTTTTTGACAAGAAGTATACATCAACCAGAAGGACAGGGATTTCAATGGGTAAAAAGGCATGTAGAGGAGGTTTTGTTACTTTTTCAGTATATTCCAAAGCAGAAATGTGTTTGGGGAGAGAGTTTTACTATCTTGTTCAAATTCATTGCTCCTTCTAAAGCCCTCAAGAGAAGAGTCCTTCATGGAAGGCTTAAAACAGTGCTTAATCATCATAAAAGTTTGTAAACTATATAAAATCAGCCCCAAATATTACTGTACAGTATGTTAGAGCAAAACACATTCCGCTCACACTTTTCTAAAGACTTAATAGCAATATCTAGAAGTACCTACACTCAGAAGATCACACCAGTAATCATGCAGACTCTTGAGTATATAGGAATGGAGGGAGAAAGCAAACCCTGTTTCTACTTTTTACCGAGGAAATCAGAGATCCAGGGTAAATGATTTGTCTGAGGCCACCTCCAATAACAAAAAAAGTTGTTCTTTTATCAACAGTTCCTCCATCACCTATAAAAAAGACTAACACTAAAGCTGTAACGTGTCTCACTAATACACACATCCGGGGTTTATTCCAGGTGGTAGTCAAAGATAATGCCAGATACCCTCTGGCAGGTTGCATTTCAACACTCAAAGGCTAGGGAGCTTCAAGGCCATTTGATGAGTAAGGCATTGTACAGAGGCAGAATAGCTTGTAGAGCTTTGGATACTTCTGAAACTTTTCCCCATTATGCCAACATGGTCTGGTCATTGTAAAAATTTAGTTGTTATACTAAGCAACTTAGCCAAGACCTCAGACAGTTGAGACTGTAAGCACAAGCACCTCAAGAAAGATGTAAACGTGCTTGCAACTCTGGTTTAAGTGGGAAAAAAACCCAGTTTAAAAGGCTTTAAAACAAGTTCTGTAGAAAGCAATGCCAAAGAAAGTTCTGCTGTTATTAGAAAAAACGACCTTTACTGTCTTGGGTCTAATTTGGTCAATGCCAAATAGCCATGTATAACCTGTGACCCAAACAGCCAAGACCACATCAATGTTGTTTTGCTTCAAATCCTATGGACATGCTCAGTTTAAACTAGGAGTGTCCCAGAAACAACCTTTTATCTAATTTCTAATTACAGGACTGAACTAAGGCCAAATTAGCTGGGTCACTGCTTGTGTGTAAATAAGTCTTTAGATATGGTACTATTTCAGTTTAAACCAACAATGGGAGAAGAGAACAATGAGGGGAAGAGGCAGTTTTGTGCTTCATTGCTATCACCAGCTCCTTCAAAATCCCACAACATCTACTGAAAATTCTCCCGTGTCTCAATTTGCACTCAGTCCTGTTCCAGGTTGTTCTGCAGCGTAAAACTCACAGGAGCAAACCAGTTCCAATACAAGCAACTTCTGTGCTGAGACACTGCAAACTTCAACAGGCCTTTATAACACAGTAGTAACCTACTTTCCATTTACTGTCCAGCAGTCATGGTAAAAAAAAAAAAAAAAAAAAAAAATCACTGCCCCGGCTAGGGAAAACAATACAGCAATGAACTAATACTCAGATTTACTACGTTAACTTTCTTAAGTGGGCAAGAGTTAGGCTCAACAGTTAACTATTTTGCTTCAGATCAGTCCCATTCTTTAGATAAGCACCATTAATTAATGAAGGGTCATTAAAATACTCTCTTATAACTTCTTAAATCAAAATAAATGTCATTTTATGTGTATGTTCCTTCTCTCTCAGGTTTCCATAGCAATATATGGAAATACTTGGGAGCCCCAGAGCCCCAGGCGCTACACGGGTGGTTCCATTGAGAAGCACAAGAAGCCTGCGCTCCCGCTCCCACGGAAGGAGAGTGCCTTTCACCTGACACAAATCCCTCAAAATGCAGCCACTAGGAATCAGTGTGGGGGTGGCATATTTTTAGGGGGTGATGCAAGACATTCTGTATCTCTTCTAGACTAATTGTTCAACTCGCTTCTAGTGATTCTAATAGGTGCTTTCCCTCCCTCCCCACCCTACCTGTGTGGATTTTCTTCCCCTCATTCAATAACAAGCTTTCCTTTTCTAAAGATGTTCACATAGGTGGCAAGACTGAAATTTTCCAGAATACTGTGGAATACTCTATGAAAAGCCGGCTGCTATACATTTTCAATTATTAAATCCTTCTCTATCAATGTGAATTTGGTAAATAGCCAGCCACATTCCTGCCATGACTTCTCAGAGTTACAGCATATGCTTCTGATTTCAAGTGTGGTTTCCTTCGTATCACTCCACTGTCTAACTTCACATCACAAATCATCTATTCCATGTTGATAAAGCTGCAGCAGGTCACCTGCTCCCTCCACCCAATTCTTTCTGTTTCACAGTCAACTCTTAAAATTTCAGTGCTATTCATATTGTCTAAGCATTTCCTGAAACCCCATCTCCTGGAACTGTACAATCATACAAGAGACTTTCATGGACTATCACTAGATTTCTTGCCCTCAGTTACAAAGAAATAATTCCCACATCTAACTTAACAGTCAACAACCAAGTCCTCCTTCCCCCAAAATACAGACAAGGTTAAGGACATTTTAAAAATGTGATTTACAGATCTACAAAAATCAAACCCACAACCCAACACTGATTTTAGAAAGTATAATTCATCACTTTTTACTGCTTAGAGCTGGCAACATTTACATAAAACCTATTTTCTAACAAGAACATTAAGACTTTACAGTAGAAGGGAATTTTGGAAGTACTACCACTCAGAGATAAAACACTCTTTATCCAGATAGACTGACCATCAATAGGCAAAAGACACAAGACATGAGTCTTCTGTTTGTTTTAACCATTGAAATACTTCCATTTATAAACAAGAGAACAATAGCTCCATCACGCATAAGATCTTTTCATTTGCGTTAATGCTGCAGCAGCACATCCTGAGCATATAAACAATCACATCTTGTCCTGTACATGAACTGAGTCACTTGCTCAAAGGAGCCTGCTTGCTTCTTTTTTCCCACCATTCTTTCCACGCTGCACTGATAAGGTAACATCTCAAAAATATCATTTTACACCAGCAGTTCTGCCTATATACAGGAGTTTTAGTTCATTTTTTGATATGAAGGACTAATCAAAAGATAAGGTCTGCTTCACTACATTATGTGACCAACAATCATAGGCTGTTAAGCAGCTTAGATGTCATTTTTCACTATTATGGAAACTACTGGAGGGCCTACAGCCATGGCTTTGATCCCTCTTTAAAATGTTTTCACACACACATGATATTCCTCCTATCTCTCTAACTTTTAGATATTAGGGGTTTTAAGCTTTGCTTGTCCGTTAAGTTCAATAAGCGGTAGCCCTCCTTCCAGGTGTCAGCAGCAAACAAACCAACCTCTTTGAACTTGGGAAGTATGCTTCATCTCTGCTCCTCCCCATCCCTGCCCTTGTACTTCAGGCTGCTCTTCAGGAAAGGACCTCCATTTTGAAGAGTATGTTATTTGCGTCTCCGTGATAACTAGTGCATCTCCTGACAAGTCAACTTTATTTTTTAAAGCTTGGTTACTTATATACAGAAGGAAACTTTCACTATTTTTCACATTACACATATATGAGTACCTTTCTTTTTTGTTGTTGTTCCACACCTGATATCCAAGGCTTGTATTTGTACCCAATACCACAAATAAGCACAAAGGCAGAGAACTGCAGAGAAACTGAGCCAAGAAAAATCAAAAACTATGGCCGTATTTCATGATCTACATATAATGAAAGAAAAAGAGAAACAAGACAACGAGGCCCAGAAAGAAAGAAAAGAAATAAAAGGCTTTATTTTAAAGCCTACTTTATAAAAAAAAAAAATTAAATTATTTTTATTAACAAAACTGTATTTCATTATGCAAGATAGGGACAACTAAAACTGAGATCACACGGGTGCATTATTATACAGGTCATTTGTTATTCATAAACACTGCTGCAATAATGGTATTTTAAGTTACTATGCATAACGGATTAACACTACTCTGAATAAACTCTGGAGAAAACATCTTAATTGCAGTGCAGTAAGAGCCAAAATTCTCTGCAGATTCAATGTATTTAAGCCTCTACTTCTTGAAGACCACAACAACAGAACTTTAAAGCATTTTCTTATTCACATTTCATTTTAAAATAGCAAAAATCTTTTCCTTCCTTGTCACTGAAGGGGCAATATAAAGCACTAGGCAAGAGAACCCCAGTTTCCTGCTCAGGCAGTATTCTTTGTGTATCTTCCTCCTGGAAGAAAATGAAACATTTTTCCCCAAGTTAATATAAATAACAGTGTTTTGAGAAGTAAAGATATAATTGAACAAGATTTTCTGCTGTTGTGATTATGCTGCTAAACTGGGGCACAGATGATGCTCTCCATTTATGAACAGAACTAATCAAATCTTCTCCAGAGCAACTATAAGGGTTCTCCTTATTCTGGAGGAAATGTCTTCAAATATTATTTGTTTATGATCTTCTTATTTATGTACACGTATGCATGTAAAATATGCTTTTATAAATATTTTTTTAAATATACATAAAATTATTATTATAAACAAGTACCAGTCCACAGAAAGTCTCATATGCATACCAAAAAAAAAAAACCCAAAAACCCCAACGTTTCAGTTGATGTACATCTTCTGGAGAACCTGCTCGTGACAAAGTATTTTAAGTTTACACCCTAACAATCAATTCAAATAGTTACAACTAAATATGAATTCACAAAAAAACAAAAAAGATAACTTTTCCAGAAAAAAGACACAAATCACACACATTTGAAGACCAGCGTACCTCTACAAGCAGATCTCCCTGAATCCTCCTTTTTGAAGAGGCTCCGCAACACATCAGAGTGAAGGACTACTTCAGCTCATGTTTTGTGTGCTCTCCACAAATGTGTTTCCTGTGTGCATCAATTGCCTAATTGTTAGTTACAAAAGAAAAAAATTCCTTTTAGAACCCTACAAAAGATTTTAAATAAACTCTTAGGTTAAGTGTCATGAAGGAATCGCCATACATTAAAAACACTGCCTATAGCACACAGCTGAACAATTTTTCACACAATTTCTTAAAACACTTATGAGTTTGTACTGGCACAAATCATTCCTATAAGAAGTTGAGGGTTTGTTTTTTAAAGACTATAAAAAACTTTACCAGTCTTTTCTCTCTGAACAAAGTTCAGCAAAGACTGTTATATTAATTTTATTGAAGTAAAATAATCCACCATTTGTGCTTACTGATGGATCACCTCCATACTCCATTTTTCCCTTTTTCTTTCAATTTTGTGTATACACCATACACTTCAAATACTAATGCACATTACAGAAGATATCTCAACCCATAAAAAAAAAACTGTATTGTAGAGAAGTCTCACAAGTCAATAAGATAACATCAATTAATTAAAAACCCCAAATGCAGAAGGCTTGTCTAACTGAAAAGAAATTCAAAGAGATTCATACAATTAGAGAGGAATAAAACCCTACAGTAAAATTATTATCTAGTTTTAAAATATTCCTACCCTGAGAATATACTTCCCCAATTAATGGGATTTATATTAAACTGAATTACTTTGAGATAGCAATTCAGACAATTTTGGAAGATAAACTAAGTTAAATTATACTTATGTCACCATATTGAACTTGTAACAAGAGTTCAATCACAATTTTTTTAACTTTTAGGGGTAAAGAAACTATTTTTAAACAACTGCCTTTGATGAGGATTCACAAAGTTTTCAGAGTATGGTACAAAGCCTCTGATGTCATCTCAAACAAGCTTGAGTAGTAACTGTTCTGTATTGCCAGGGCAGTACTGGCAAAAGAAAGCAGACTTTTTTTCTCAGAGATCTTTGCAAACTGAAAATACATCTATCTCTGTTTAGCCAGAACTAAAATGTCAAGGGTGGAATGAACTCCTGTGGATACTAAAGGCTCATTATAAAGCTCACTGCTTTCTCCTCCAACTATAGGGCACATTTGGTGAACATCTCTTCATGTAACATAAGTAACAGTAGAATGTATATTATGCACAAAATTTAGGCACAGATTCAGTGCTCATAAACTAAAAAAAAACAAATCAAACTAAAACCAAACAAAAAATCTGTTCCTTTCTTCTCTGCCATCCAACACAAGAAACGTTCCCAAACGCAGAACTGCAAAACGGAAAACAGCTGAGAAACAGCAACGACTTTGTTTAACAGACTACTGGAAAGGGCTCAGAAACCGTACAGTTGCATAGCACATGAAACTGTGTAGAGCAGAATAGATTCAGTAGAAAAACTGTGTTCAAGTTGGTCTTTCTTAATCTGCTAAAACAATGTTGCTAGTCTAAAAGTCATTTAATACAGTGAAATGAAAACCCCTATCTTAGATACCATAATTGAAAGAGGTTGATAAAATATTACAGACCAACTTTATGCAACTTCTTTGCTACATCAATACCTGTATGCAAAATCGTGCTCAATGTGGCACAGATCTAGTCAAGAACTGTCATAGGAGACAGCAGAGCTAAAATGGCAACACCAATAATGCAACAGCAACAGGAAAAGTCTCATAAGAAAGTGACAAGCAATGACAGTTTCACAGCCTGTATTTCACTGTCTTTTGTTGCCTTTGGATAAAGTGTTACAGACCCCTGTTCTTCATACTCAAGGCCTTTCAGGTTTTTTATTTTTGTTAAAACTCCGTCTAGGAGGACAGAAGAGACTAAGGCCATTATAATGTTTTTAGAGTCACAATTTAATTTGGATCTCAGCATTATTAAGGATATCTTGGGTGTTTTGTCCTAGCCCTCCAGAGGAGGTGATGATGTCAGAGCGATTATTTATTTAATTGAATAGGGGAATATTAACAGTGTTTAATTGTTCTGGGATAACGTCTCTCGGGTAATGATAAAATTATTCTTCAAATAATATTTATTGAAACTTAACTACAGTTCAGAGAGGTTTACTTTACCAAGACGTTTATATGGTCAGACACCATAATAACCATACTTTAGACTATAGCAACAAAATAGGCAAACTTGTCAATTCATATCAATGAGGACCACTGGCTAATCAAACTGAGATTTTTTTGGAAGAGGAAACCTTAATATTGTCATTGGAATACTGGAGTACAGTAAACTTTACATAAATAAAAGCAAATACAGCTTGCTACAGAAGTAATATCTACACTGGTAGTTATGTACTTAAGTTCTAAGTTTGTACACTTTTCAGTTATGTCTTTCTTCTTATCATCTTCTTTTACTCATCTAATTTTTGCAACTTCACCTTTTATCTGAAATTAGTTTAATCATGCTTTTTATCTGGGATATATTTTACCTGGTACAATACTTGCCAAGATTTACAAAAATTGCATCAATATTTCTTAAGAGTCTTATAGAAGGAGATACAGGAATTTAAGACTATCCTAGAACTATTTGTCTTTTTAAAATAATAGAGATGATTTATATTACACCACACAAACAACAAGTGATTATTCGGGATACTGAACAGGATTTTATGGCATACATACATTTCAATTTGAATGGATACTTGACATAACAACACATAATATTGCGTAATTAATAAAACGCAATCTTAAAAGAGACTGGATTTTGCTACATCCTCAATAGTGTCCATTATTAAATCTATAGTGATGGATAAATCAACTGGTATAAATACGTATTTTAAAGATGCAATTGTCAAGTTAGGCAGTAGTATTTAGTATTCTGCTTTACCCAAGAATCTCTTTTAGCATTGCTGGTAAGCTTTACATGCTATGAAGAGATGTAAAGCTATTTTCTAAGCAGAGATATTAATAGAATTTATTCATATTCTAACAAAAAATTTATTAAGCAAGTAGGTATTTCAGATTCTTATATAGCCATAACTCATGTTAGCTAGACCAGGACAGCACTTCTGAAACAAAAGCACAGGCTATTGCTTTTCTGCTTGATCAAGTAGTCACACAAACGGTCATCATCCATGACTTACACCTTCCAGGAACTGAGTCACAGACCTCACCAATCAACTTCTCTGCCAAGTGTATGAAGACAATAGAAGATGCTTCAGAACATTTTTAAGAGTCATTTTTCAGCTTATTGAAAGTCACTACCTCCCTTACCTAACCACAAATAACTGGGAGAGCCCCTCTCAAGCCACTGCCATAGTCAAACAGTAGCACTCATCTCATTAAAACATTTTTGTATGAAGCTACAGGTTGCCCAACTCAGGTAAATATGTTCCCCATGTTCTTTGGCCATTATAGCACAAAAGAACCATTTAAAGGAGGACACAGAAGTTCAGTCACATGCTTCCCTACCTACCTTCCCCCAGATAATGTTATTATGCCATAAAATACTGCAATAAACCTAATGGTCTTTTTAAGGCGGTTTGTAATCTTAATTCAGAGCATTTTAAAATAATTATCAACAGAAAATGCTCTGTGCTTAGCTTACATTCAAGATAACATAGAGCATTTCTCAGAAGCACACAAATGCTAGTTGCCAGTTTTCTTGTAATGTTAGTTCCTACATATTAAACTCAGATTTTTCTATTTTTAGAGTTGTGGAGATGTTAGCAGCCTATTCACTGATATGATTTGATTAGAAATGAAGTTGCAATCAATATTCCGTTCCTAGCCTGCCTCTCTCCTTTGAACCTTCTAAATAGATTTTTTTTTTCTCTCAAGTTTCTATTCAGACAGTCTAAAAGGATATGCTTTATCATATGGTTGGCTTTGGTGTAAAAGATTTATAAACATATTACCATATTCAGTCATAGCAACAGCACAGGAAAAAAAAAAAAAAAGGAACAAAGCAAAACTCAGTGGGAAAGGAAGCAGACAAGAGTCATGCTGTCCTTGGAGTCCAACCATGGTTACTGGCACTGCCCCGAGCCAGAGCTCTGTACCTGAGCAGGGAGCTCTGCTTGGCTACAGGCCCCAGCATCCTCTAGTAAACAGCCTAATATTCAGCACAGGAGACCTCACACCTTTGAAAGTGGAAAAGCAAAACAAAATCCAAAACACAGTACTCATTTTAAAAAGATCAAGGCATTAGAAAATTGTCTAAAGATTTTTTTTCCCTTTATCTCTCATTTGGTCACATCATAAGAGCAATTTAACCAGCATAAACTATGATCTATAAATCAGATGTTTAGTGGTCTCAGCAGGCAGATGAAGCCCTATATCCACTACTAAACCCTCAAAAATATGCCTCCTGTAAGATTAGCCAAACGATGCTAGCCTAATTACAACTTACACACAGTGAATAAATATTCTGTACTGTATTACATGTTGAAAAAAGAATTCCAGATAGTCTTCCTGGACGGACTGACAAATACACTCACTTTCTGTAGTCAGTTACTTGAATAGTTTGAGAAACACCAAAATCACACCATAGCTCTTACACAAGCCAATGGTGCCAACAGTTCTTCAAGCGAGTCCTGCCCTTCCTTTCAATTACTACTCTTTGCTCATTCATGAAGTCTATCACGCCTTGACTTCAATTCCAATATTTCTAAGAAATGCTTTTAACTATTATCTCACTGAAAATTCCACAATGGATGGCCAAGGCCAAAAATTCAGGAGCTACGTGGATAGCGGTTATGTTAGATCTTGGAGACTCCCTTCCCAGGACAACTTGGATTTGCTGCTGTATCAAGAAGTTTTTGCTAATATAACTTCGAATTCAGAGAAAGACAGGGCTGTGCAAGAAATTATAGTGCAAACTGCAATGGAACCTACTTCACCTTATGCCCTCTAGTTCTTGCAATGTACGTTACAATCAAAGTAGACTGCTGACAGCTAAGCAAGCAGAAGAAACAGGTCAGAGGGGTCACCTTCCATACACAGGAGTAATAAGCACCAACCGAGCTGCAGTTTGGATTTTGGTTTCAGAGTATCGACCGTTTTCTAAAGCTGAAAAAAGTACTTGCTACCAGCATTAAAGTTTGGACAGAAATATACCTTAAGAAGTAGTTCCTGCAGAATTAACACTGCTTACAATAACACAAAGATTGGGGAGGGAAAGGGAGAGGGTGCGGGAAAGCAGGTAGTAAACTGAAACCAAGAACACCTCACTTTTCAGTAACTCAAAGTGGCCTGAATGGCTTATATTCTATGTAAGCTAGGAAGGGAGCTTGTACATTTGCAAACATTCATTAAGTGCTTCAGGAAACTTTAATGAGTTGCAGTGATTTGCACAGGCCAAAAGCCTTCCCTGCAATAGAAACAAACATGAATGCAAGGAACTCCACCCACGCACACACCCCCAAACAAAAGAGCAAATGACGAGTCACTTCTTTAATTGATCTGCTCCTCCAAATTCAGATTTTAAAAGTCTGTCTCTACATATGATTGTGGTACTAATCAGGCAACACTGCATCATTTTAACTTTATGGAATAAACTGACGCAGTTAATTATTCATCCCATTTGGTCTGTAGGTTTTTTAGTTGCTTTTTATTACCTTTCTTGTTCATTTACTGCTTTAACAAGGGTGTTATAAAAATAAAGGTCAGTACTGAAATAAATACACCAGGTGTTATATTCCTCTGTGTAATGCAACAATATTTAGACAATAGTCATATAGCCTGAAAGCAAAAGATACAGTAAAAAAATACTGGAAAAGCCTGTTAGGGCCATCTGCCAGCTGAAAGCCAGAGACTCACCAAAATAAAAGCAGCTATATGTTCAAACATTTTCAGAATCGTTTACCACAGATACTGGGACCACTACAGTGTAGTATATCCACGTTAACAACTCTTAAGCACATTTAAAGTACTATAAATAAACTAGTAGAAACAATTGTTGTCATTATTTAGCTTTTTATTGAAAAACTGCTTCTCTCAGTGTGATGAAAGGTATGTTTTAGTTTCTGGTATTGACTTCACAATACAAGTTTTAAAAGATTCATACATAATGCTGTGCGTGCATTCTTGTTTAGCGTGCAGAGCTGGGTTTGGGGTTAGCAGGGTGTAAAAAAAATTAAGACATTTATAATGTGGTGTAAAAAAAAATATATACCATTTGAATACTGCTTTTCAAGTTCTCTAGATGGCTTCCGAGTCACACGAGGTAACAGATAAGAAAAGTTCTTACTATGTTTAAAATATTACAATATCGTGATATTCAATTACCTAAGATATTAGGGTTGAAACTTGTGCCGGAACTGATCACAAGATTTCTTACAGTTTTAATATTATCTGTTGGGAAAGGAAAGGACTCTTCCAGGAAGAACATTGTTCCAGGAGGTGTGTAGTTTCATTACATGCAGCAGCAACACTGTAGGCACTATATGTTTTAACCCAACCAGAGAAATTTTGTTACAGCCTAAAAGGCTAAGACCCAACTGCAAGTACTATCTTGCTTTCAGACAAAATATCAGAGTGCAAGTAAAAGAAAAATCTAATGGCTTCAGTAGATGTGCTAACAGACTGGTCGCATAAGACAGTGCTACATGGGAACATACATAAAATCACTACCTACAGACTTGGCAGCCTGCCAACATTGTTTACAGTAAGCAAATCTAGCAAGGTGAAAATATTTTCAGAGTAAAATTATCAGACCTGGGGTATTATACCTTTACGATCACCTTCTGAAGAGTTTTCATTTTTAATAGTAGAAGTTAAAAGTTATAGCTGGTCATTCTAGACACCTGTCTCTGGCACAACCTGCTGAAATGATTTGAGCTGTACTTCTGACCTGCGAAAACGCAAATCCTAGAAAAACTCCACTAGTTGCATGAGAATCTCCAGTGACAAACTACATCTCAAGGCTTGCATTGAGATAGCCATGCCAGATGTAGTCAGTGATCTGTTCCACAGGAATTTGCTTTTCCCCCCAAAGCACACAGACACACTGGTGGGCAATACAAGTCAGAGATTAAAAGAAAAAAAACTAATCACCACATTGTTCTTTCAAACCAATCACGAGTTCCAAGTATTAAAACATGATCTATTTATTTCCCTTTTGGTCAGCGTTGCCTCCTGAACCCGCTCAGCACGCGTTCATAACATGAAGATTTTGTGATCTCCCACCCACAGAAGGTCAAGTGCCATAACTGTTTTCATTGTTGAAACATTCAAGGACTCCTGTTAGGCCAAAAGTAAACAGTGTGTCTTTGATAACAGCAGACACTTGATCAAGTGACTTGACCTGTTGCATTCAGATGCCACATAGCTCCTGCAGCCATCTCAGGTGAAATTACATCCTCTGTCTGATACCACAGGCATCGGACACCTTGCACATAGTGATTCTGCCACCTGCAAATCATAACCTAAACTCTTTTGTCTTCACCTTATCCATGGTATAGCTGGCATCAATGAATGATGATGGTAGCCACTTTGGCAGGTAGAAGGTGAACCAGTCACTATTCTGGGTGAAGCAGGAAGGCCAGGAATTTCTCTAAGTGTTAAGCTCAGGAAGGACACTGTAAGACCCATTCTGTTCCTTCCTGGAGCGTGGGAGGATGCCACATACAAGCCCTTTGCTTCAAATCACAGCTTAAGTGGTTAAGCACACATTCATGATTTCTATTTGCATGAGCAGAAGCTCATGTGAATTTCTGCCTCACATGAGCTCAGGCTTTTCCCCTTACTGCTTTCAACCCTTCCTTTATCTCTGTATACCTTTTTTGTGAACTCTTCTGTTTTCAGTTCCTTCTCTGTTACTGCTTCCCTCCCACTTTTCTATCTACATACCTTGTAATAGTTGGGTACCTTCCCCTCACCCAGAACTTCTGCAGGATCTATCCAGTCCCCAAAACTTCCTGACTCAATTTAGATTTTTCTTATCTCTGAGTCAAGGGGTCTCGAATCTTTATAACATTCATGGTAGAAGCATAGAATTTTTCATTAGTGGTACAACTTCATGTAAATCACACCAGTATCCACTCACATTAGGAAATTTGAGGAAAATAACCTCAATATCCAAGCACAATCTGTCTAGTAGGTCATTCTCGGTCTCTCAAAAGCGGTCTTATCACACATACAGATACTCTTTAGTTTAGATAACTTCACAAGGAAAGCAACAGCAGCTTTAATTCTAGGAGTCTAACAGTAAGTTAACACCAACAATAGATGCAGCTGCAGAAATAAGTACCAACTTGAATGCAGAACAAGCAGCTCCATAAGCCACGTAACAAGCTCTGACACTCAGCCTTCCCCATCAGCCTGCCAGTACCTGGAAGAAACTTTTTCCTCTCTAGCCTCTTGTGTATGTGCCTTCACTTCTCAGAAGCACTAAAAAGTATGAAAGGGGTCATATATAAAAACCAAAACAAACCAAACCCAAACAAACCTAGCCCAATCCTGAAAGCCTAAGTGCTAAATTACTATTGGCCATAATCTACTTGTGAGGCTATCCAAGCTGTCACTTGCCTGTCAAGCAAAATAACATCTGCAACCTACCATTGAACTGTACTGTAGATACCGTACAAGGGGGAGATGATTGCAATTGCATTATAAAATATAATTCCCTGTTTTTTTAGCTAAGCTTTTTTTTTTAAAGCTTAAGGCAATTAAAAGAACAAATTAATGCTCTGTGTCATCTGTACAATGAAAAGATCTACCGACATCTTTTTGCCTCTCTTTTGTGCCACTCAAATAACAAAGATTGGCAAGATAGTAACACTTTAAAAGCAATTTTAGCTGATTGAAACAGAGCCATGATTCTAAAAAAACCTACAAGAGAACTAACATAGGTAGTCTGAAGACTTTGTACTAAGGCAAATGTCACCGTTTCAAGTGAGATGCACTTAGCCAGTCATTTCCTGACTTCTTTTTCCTGTTATTGCACATGCCTTAAAATCTATTTTCCTGAAAAGTTTATTCCCTCATTCTCCAGGGATTTCTTTTCAGTGACTTCATAGTAGTCTAGAGCACTGATATCACAATCTGTTGCCAGGGGAATCAATTCAGATGCAAAATGTATCATGACTTCACTGCAGAAATCAACGGGGAAGAAATACTACAATAATGAGTGTTTAGTCATATGTGTCTTCAGTAACAGGCATGGTGAAAGAAATGACCCGTAGGCTTGCTGATCAGTTAAGACTGTTCATCAAGGAAGTACCAGTTGGGTTCTAGCCACTCTTCAGCTTCAGACATGTTCAAACTCACAGCTTCAAGGAAGACACTCCTGTCTCTCTTGAGGAACTCTGGCCACTGGAGCCTGAGATTTATGGAGAGATTACAAAAGAGGGTAGGGCAGTGGGGACATGCCCCACAGATGTGTTTTGAAGAAATGCACTGTCACTGAAAGAGGGCACACCAGCGTGTTGCTTTGTGTTCTCAGGCTTGCTCTCGTTATTCTTCAACAGGGAACTTGTTGTCCTGAGCCCCTACAGAGCTGTGGCCAACCTGCCTTAGGAGGCACAGAGCCCTTGATCAGGCTGCACACCTCAAACACAGACTCCCAAGCATCAAACAAGAAGGTGGGGGATACACAAGGTGTCCAACACACTCCTTTTCTTAGTTCAGCAGCAGCTTACTCATGTTGCACTATTTCTATGAATCATGTTGAGTCTAATTTTTATCTGATTCCTGTAAGACCATATTTTGGACCATTTTTTCAGTACATTATTAATCAGCAGGGTTTAAGCCACACATCTCTCCCATTAAAAGAGCAATTGTGATGTAATGTTCCCCATCAGCCATGACCTGAATGGAGCTTACATCCATCACTACTTAATATCGAGAGGAATGACTTGAAAAATGGTATTGTATTCAAGCAAAAATGCTTAAACCGACTGCAGGCAGAACCTGATTTTCATACACTGCTCTTTTCTCTTCAGTAAATTGAAAACACAAGTAATGCCATCTAGTTACCTCTAAAATCACGACAGGCTGGAATTGGCTTATACACTTAAATAATTCACCACTGAAGAGAGATGATTGCACTCCAGTCTGAAATCAACCCACAGCAGCCTGTCACTGTTGAGACTCCTCTGTGCGCATTTCCTGACTTAAGAACCCCAAGCTGTTGGTTACAACAGCTTTAGCTGTTATGGCTGAGCACTCCATCTTATTTTAAAACTCTAATGATTTTATTTTTTTTCTATTATATTCATGAAAGATTTTCATCAACTAGACAGAGGACAGCAAGTGCCTGCACCAAATAGCTTACAGGCTTTGGAGCACTTTCTTGGGACAATCCTGCTGTATATCAGGTATTAGAAAAGGTAATAGGAAAATTCTGAAAAAAAAAAAAGAATTCTCTATCAATTGAAGCTTCAGTTTTTTAGATTATTAATCTTAACATGGATGTCTAAAGTTTGGCAAGCAAAAATTGTACCAGAGCTAAACAGTTACCTGCAATATCCAGCCTTGTATGCAGCAAAGCCCAACATATATTAAAAGTCAGACTTTATTTTTTTAATGAAAGTGCACTAAGTGTAAACAAACTGTTAAACACTTAACACTTGGTAAGATACTACGCAACAATCTATTCCAAAAAAAGCAACATTTGTGAATTTTTTATGAAGGTCACGATTTTCTTGCTTCAGTGCTCATGAAAGTGAAATATTAATGTCGTGCACAGGAATGAAACAGACTGAAAACCCCCTCAGCTCTGTCAAGACACCTAGATCCAGAGTTTCAGAAGCAGCAACCAGAGCTACTGCAGTAAAGACCGTTCTTCCACACTGTCTGGCAGCTAAGCAGAGCAGAAAGGCATTTCAAATATTTGACAAACACCAATTGCTTTTTGTGTTCACAAGCATGGATGAATCCAGATTCTCAAAAAATTATGAAGAACATCACTGTACTATGCACCTGAAGACAATGAAACACTGTGAAACAAGATTAGGTGTGGCAAAAAAACAAACCACTAGACAGCAATGAACATGTGTTCTTGGAGAGAGAATTCAGAATGTAGATTGACAAGAATTTTCTGTTTATCCCCTACAACATGAAACACGTACCCAAATGTAGTCAGCACTAATCTTCTATGAATCTTAAATTAACTCATGGAGCATGGATGAAAAAAACCAAGATCAACAATTGTTTAAAACTAAAAGCTAAACTTTTATTTTCCGGTAACAAATGCAAGCAAAGAAATGGCCAAAAGGAAAAAAAAAAAAAAAGAGGGAACCAGCCCCCTTCTAAAATTTTGCTGACATGTTCTATGTGTATCAACACAAACACTTTCTATGGGACTTGTTCTCAACGAAGACAGCAATGGTGTGATAGGAAACAGGCACATCAAAATGCAGTGGATACAAAAATAACTGTGCACATCAATTGTGGCAGGAAGGACTTTTGGTAATACCAAGTACACGAGATCAAACTGGTCTGCTGTCAATATCTGCTTCTTCACTTGACATATTTTGCCTTCCCAAAGGCACATCGTCTCATTTTGAATTCACCTACTTCCCTTCACAGTGCTTTTTCCAGCCACTAACTTGCTGCTAAGAGTAAAAGAGTTGACTGGGATGTTCTGTTCAAATCAAACCTGCCTTCCCAATGCTCCTACAGAGCTCTCTCTGGCAGGCCCGTTTTCTCTTTCTACACTCCAACATGCTAGAGCACCTTCATCCAAGCATTTAGGATAGATCACTAATAAAGCTTTCACTATTGACACACTTCTGTCAATTCACTGCTACACTGCTGATTTGGAAACTTCATTCAAGTTAGAGTATAAAACTGCATTTCATGGGAGAGTTCTAGGGTAGTCATAGACACTATCAGAGGGCACACCTTACACTTGATCGGCAGCTGAATAAGCACCAGCTACACATCAAGTAGCTAACTTGATCCCACATTAACTCCATGCTTGTGGTTGTCATGTTACTGGGTGTCATTATTGTTAGCAACACAATGCAGAGGAGACCACAGATGATTAAAAATTTGTTTCCATAGACAAAGAGAGAACTCTTTTGCAGGACTGGTTACATGCAAACTGATGGCCAGCCCAAAGACAGCAGCATCAGATTGTTTTCAGAACCAGCAGACAGGCATCTGCTTCTAAGGTTACTAAAGAAGCTAAATAGGAAACCTCATACCTCAGCACAGCCTGTATGTTAAGCAACTTGTCTACAATTCTACAGCTCAAAAGCAAATACCAGTAACTGCTTTAAAGATACTAACAACCCAATTGCCTTGCAACTGACAATTGACAGATGAGCAACAATTACTATGACATATTGTAGGAATTTTCCAAGAAGCATCTCTAAATCACTGCTAGAAACCACAATGCCCACAAAGTCTAGCCAATCCATTTTTAAATGATACATTGGATGTCCTTGGAACATAAATCTTCTGTTACATTGTGACTTAATGCTTGAACTGGTGAGCACTATGGGCAAGAACATCTACGTGTTAATACAGCATTACTATTTTTCAAGCAATAATTTGTGGTTGGCTTAAATTGCCCAGGCTACAAACTCCAGCAACACACTGTCTGTCATGTAACTTTTTGCAATTCACCTGGAGGGTATCAGGACCAGCAGGGAGGGCAGAGGGCTACAGTGAATATGCATTCTAGACTAACACCATTAAGTAAAATTTAGGCTTAGCCATTAGTAAATGGATTGGATTGTTAGCTAAGCAGTTTAACATAATAATTCAATTTGAACTGAAATACAAGTTTGTGTATATTCCTGTATGTGGAAAAGCATGAGATAGGGAATCTGACAGTTCTCTACCACAAACAGAAGTTTTGAAAGCTTTCCATAATGCAAAATTATCCACTACCTCAAAGATTTGAACCTTAGCTCAGCTTGACTAGTAGCATGGAACAATTGCTATATTCCTTCGGACACATTCAAATTGATAGAGAAGAAGTGCCAGGGACAATCTGTTGTATAATCCCCCACAATCCAGCAGAAGCATTAGTTCAGTAAAACCAATGAAACGTAGTACAACATAGACCTTAGACTCATTTCCTACAGCAACACCACCAGCAACATCTTCCCATATCCCCTCACTCCCCACACCCCAATACTCACAGATTCTCTTAAGACCCTAAAATGCTACAGAGTATTTTTTGCTTCTTCCTGTGTCCTTTATTATCCTTTATGATGGCTCCAACTTCACTAGTGTCCCTTGCATAACCTTTCTGGCCCAGCAGGTGGGCAAGAGAGCATATTCTGTGGATAATCTTATACTGTCCGCC
Organism: Tringa tobata; assembly: GCA_033628505.1. Taxonomy (NCBI): domain Eukaryota; kingdom Metazoa; phylum Chordata; class Aves; order Charadriiformes; family Scolopacidae; genus Tringa; species Tringa tobata. The sequence continues at coordinate 2,600,912 of JAHREE010000395.1, read as the reverse complement.
TACTGATGGACCAGCAGGCCAGCTGGTGGATAATGGTCAAACTGTGTCTGACTTTCACTCCCTGCAAGAATGGATAAGTACCTGGTGATGACACAGAAAAATTATTTTCACAAAATGTCTGGGCTCATTACCTTTGAAGTCACCAGTCTCCTGTCACATTTATTAGACAGAATACATTCACTTCAACAGACCTGAAAGATGCAAAAGCCTCAGGAAACACGTAAAATAATTTCCAGGACAGAAACAAAGGGCTTAAAGGAAATTCTGGGCTCCTAACATTAAAGTTACATTCATAAACTTATCAGGCTTCCTTTCATAAAGAAGTCATGTATTTTTCCTACTCAAGGTTGGAAAGTAATTTCAGAACATCATTACTCCCATGAATAAAAATTGTATCTTGATCTACTACTTTTACTTGCAGCTAGATCTTTCTCTTCTACACCCAACTTAATTTCAACTGTTTCCCCTTGTTATTGGTGCACAGGTGCAGGCTCCACACACATTAAATTAAAATGAATTTAATAGTAGAAACTCCCTCTCTTTTCTTAAACAAAAATTATACCAGATGCTTTGAAGGATTATTAACCAACTCTAACCCCATTTCTCTTCTATTTCCCTATCCCCTGTGAAATCTCCACATACTGTTTTGTCGCATGGCATCACAGCAAGACAGACTCAGGGCCAGACTCATATTCTAAGCACAGAGAGTTCAGCAGATATGGTGTTTACCTTTGCTAAGATAACAGACCACATTAACTGGCAGGATCCACCACTGGTTAAACCAAAAGTTAAATTGATTTCATTTTCTATGTACCTTCAAGTCTTTTAAGTCTTTCTCTCCTTGAAAATTTGCTCAGAGATCTATTTGCTTTAAAGCCTTCCACATTATTGAGGTTATAGTAAGGCCTTTATTTACTTGGTAATATTCCTTTCTCTTTTACAAAGAAGTCTTACATTTGCTGTTCTTCTGAAGGGAGGTTAGTCCTGCTAATTCCTTGCAGTTTTGTCTCCAGCACAAACACTGAAGACAAAGTCCATGTTTTATTTTCACCTTGATTACAAGTATCTCTCATTTCTACACATTCACTCCGATTTGCCATTCTGCCTCTGCTCCTAAACACCAAGGGCAAAGTTAACCATTTAAATTCTATGCACAAACCTAACCAGGCTAATCTCATTCCTAGTTTATTTTCACTGAGGAATTTACATATTGTCTTTTTACTTACCTAGTGGAACAGACTGTTTCTAGTTCTAAAGGATTAAAAAAGTAAATACTTTGGAAATAAGTAACAATTTAAAGGTATCAAAGAGTGATGAAAGCTACTGAGACAAAAGGACTGAGAATGTATTAGACCAAAGTGAAATAGACACAGAGGGAAGAGAAGAGAAAGGTTAGTCTAGGAGGTGATGGGAAATCTGCATGCTTCAGACTGGGACAAAAATGCCTGAAGAATCTGAAAGATGATCCATCAGTTTCATAAAAGCTCTGGACAGGATTTAGAGCTGTAACATAAGGAATCCTTAGGGCTGTTTAGAAGGTCTCTGGGCTTTCTGTGGTGTTATGAAAAACACATGCTGATACAATAGCACTGGTTCTTTGTTACCTAATCCAAGTACTGTCAGCACTACAAGCACCATAGACAATTCAATTTATGAGACATCTGGCTAAAGTCATGGTGTCACATGCAAGAGTAGGAGCAGTTTAGCCACTGAAATACTAATGTTTAAAATAAAAATAATTAATGCATGTTGCTACTTTACGTCATACTGGCCATTAAATCCCAAAAGCCGGTATGTCCCAAGCCAACAGCAATAAAATTCTCGTGGTAGCTTGCAGTTGAGCAATGCTTAACAGCTACTTCCTAATCTTCACAGCCTCCACCTCTATTCTCTCAACTTTGTCTTTTCATAATGACTACAGTTTCTATACAAGTTTTCCCAGGGATAGAAAACTGCAGGGACTGGTATGAAATATAGCTTAAAAAAAAAAAAAGAAAGAAAAAGAATCACATTCCATGCATTTCACATGGTGTAATTTTACAGTCTTCCCTCCCCACATCAAAACACTGGAGGCAAAGTTCAGCCAGAGTTTCTAAGATAAATACAGTATAAATCATTCTGTTTGTGTTCATTTTGCTAAAGGGAGAAGTTGAATACATAAAACACAGAAAAAATATTGTAAATATTTTATACATGCATATATATGTATATGTGTACGTATGTATAAAATAAAAGAAAACACACCATGGAATATATTATGGCAATGACATTACATCCTTGTCCTGTTTTCTTCTCTCCCACAAAACACAGACAACCCCAAGTCTAAAATTGTTACTACTGAAAACACATACTTGATGCAAACTGGTCATTTTAAATTAATGTATAGCAATTAGGAAACTTTATTTGGCACCTGCAAGAGTAATATCTAGCATAGCAAGAACATGGTGTTCTGAGTTCTCTTAGAAAAAAAGAGTTTTGTTGAGAGAGCCATTTTGCATGCAAAACACACCTTTCCAGAAAAGAACTTCATACAGTAGAGAGAGTCCATTACTTGGGTGGGAACAGGGGAATGACTTGATATAATTCAGAATAAGGAGATTAAAGATACAAGTGTGTCTTCTGGGAAGTTCAAATATCAGAACACTGCAATATTTTCACATTGTCAATTCTGAAAAAAACATACACAGAAGTGATGCAGAATATATAACATATACTTACAATTTCAAATAATGCATAAGCATCATCTTTAGTCATTCTTCCTCTTTAAAATGACAAAGGGCTGAATAAACAATGCAAAGCCTGCTCAGGCAGAAGAAAGCTAAGCATAGTGTTAGCCTAAGGAATCCTTCTGAGCATTCAGTATTCAAATAAGCAAGCACATCTGTTGTGATAATGCCAATGGTTTTTTGTGTTTGGAAATGAGCTGTTGAATTGAGGACACTTTGTACCTTTGTTAACATGACTGACTCCTAAATCTTACTGCTATTGCGAAGATAATGACAACAGATAGACCTGTCTGCCTCAGGAGGAAAAAACATTTCAGAGAATGATGCAACTTCATCATTAAAGTCTCAGAGCATTCAGATCCGAATCTTCCCAGTATGTTAATCACAGCACTGGATGGTACCAGCCACTGCCCTTCTAAAATTAAAGCTTCCCCAAATTTAGCAAAGAACAATTACTACAGGAAATAAAGATGTATTCTCTAGTAAAATATATGGCAAGTTCATTGCTTCTTACATATAAATCTAAAAATCTCAGCTCAAATACAATACTTCCATGCCAAACCTATGTCTGCAGCATTGAAACGCACTGATAAAACGATTCAGTATATTAAGACATGAGACTGTTCAAAATCATCTTGGAACAAGAATTTCTTCCCATTTCCAATTAACTAACCCAACTTTAATAAAAGTATGTATTTATCAGTCCATCAGCTTCATGGTCACCAAAACAGCAACATCATAAGTAACATATTTGGCCCTACATAAAAACATACAGTGATAAATCTTAAATAAGTATTCAGACTCAGCTATTAAAACTGCCTCACTAAGTCACGAGGAGTTCACACCCCTAAAATTAGCAAGCTACACTGGATGTAACCAGAGACAAAAATTTCTTCTTAAAAATAGAAATTAAAGAATCTGTTTCAATGTGCAAGGGACATTTGTAATATTAATTTAACTCTATGTGACATTTTAAAGTTATCTTACATATTAATTATTGCCCTTTATTTTCCTACAATCAGACATAAATTTTATTAAAAAAACTAAACCCAAACCAGTATGAGGGTTCTGTTTTGCACATAAACCTACTGTTTCCACTTTTAAATATGCAAATTCTAACTCAAGTCCTCAGGTTAGGTTTCAGTTTCTGTATTAACAACTTCAGTACAAGTTAATTCAATCAGCATCTGTAATAATGGTATAAGGCTGAACAACCTTTGTTTTCCCACTGCTAGAGAAAGACAAAGTGAGAGAAAGTGGCAAGGCAAGCTGTGTGTCTGCAGGAACAGGGACCAGTGCTGCAAATCCCTACGTACTGTCAGTCACAAGCAGGCAGGCACAAATATTAACTACACAGTTAGACTTGAGGAGTAATGAGTCTGAGCAATCAGATCCAAATTTCCTGAACTCAGACACTGATTTGAGCCTGTAGATAAAGGAGAGAAATTTCCTCTTTCCCCTAGCTCCCTCTTTCCCCCTACTCTCTTCAAAATGTCCATTTAGGAATAGTAAAAGCAATTACATACTGAAGATTATGGGGCACATTCGGGAAAGAAGACATTACAGTTTGGGGAATTCACTGACAGATCATGTTGAAGAAGCACTTACAAGGGGAACTAATGCATTCTTACTCGGAGGATTGGACTAGAGGAAATTAGAAGATCATCATAGAGACTAAAACGTTCAAAGGAATTTGGACACAGTATCATCTGTCTCTGGAAGACCAGGATTTATGCAAGTTAAGCTACGTATTTTCTCAGGCACCCTCTAAGTTTGGACCTCTGATGGAGCCATTGAGTACAAATTCTATAGATGCTTTTTAAATAGAACAGCAGTGCTCCAAGACAACCTTTCCACCTCAAACTTCAGTCCTCTTTACTCTTCTGCCCCTGCCTACCCTCCTTCTGTGCCATATGGGTTCCTTTTTCAGGCATACCTACTTTACAAAATTAACATGTCAGCACTAATACTTGCTTGTGTCTGGGCATACAGCAGTCTCATATAAACAACATGTAAGAGTGACATTGAAACTTACCACACAGCACTTCTTGCCAAGATGTGAAGACTCACTGCATACGCTCAAACACTATACAACTTTACATCCTAGTCTTAGATTGCTCCTCTTTAGGGAAGATTCATTTTAATTGGCAGAACCTGCCAAAAAGGTTAAGGAACACTGAGGTCTGACAGACACATGAGGAATAAACAACTCTCTAATATGTCCTATCATTACATCTTTTGCTGTAGGTCAGGCAACGTCAAGGTGAACTCCCTAAGCCAAAAGAAAATTGTACTGGAAAAAAAAAGCTTACTTCAAACCCAAAGTAGTACTGTATATACACAAAGAAACAAGTTCAATCACATTTTTCAATTCCATGTTCTAAAAATTCCTACAGAAATTTCTGCCTTGGGCTTTTTAAAAATCAAATTCTAAATTTCTGAAGCTTGTGATGCCTACCTTGCCAAAAGAAATTTTTTTTTTTTTTCATCAGCAACACCTATAACAAGACAATACAAATATTTTATGCTGTGGCTGCGTACTCCTACCTCCTATCCCTAAAAGCTTGTCTCTCTCTTACTATTTACCAACATGCTGTAAGTTCATAAATGCCTTTTATGTATTTATTAATGAAAATACTACATACAGCATCTGCAGAATGCCTAATCCTGTACCTCTGAAATCACCCAGCATTGCTGCAGATTTACTCAAGAGCAGGACACAGCTGATGGGAATGCCCTGGTAGTGGTCTCATCTTGCCTATAGCCTCAGGTCTCCCACAAGACAACACATGGAAGCCAGTACCAGTCTAATTCCAATTAACAACATGCAAAATGCTGCCAAGCTTAACATTATCAGATGCACATGCTGTTACCAGAAGTAAAGAGCCCCACAGATTTACAGAAGCAATCTTTTTACTTTCTTGCAGTAACGATAAGGTAAACTCAAGATTATTCTCCTTCTTTCCAAGTCACACATTGGTATTATTTTCACCTTTCTTCACTTATTTAAAAAAAAAAAAAGGGGGGAGGGGGCAAACAGCAATCCTTCCACAATTTAATTCTGGCTTAACTACACAGAGAAAAATAATGCATTTCTGTACAGTACTCACAGCAGGAGCACTCTATACTAATCACAATTGAGCCAAAAACAGAGAGAAGAGGGGAAAGGAAAGGTAACATCCTGTACTGCCAAATTTCTGCTCAACCAGAGACCAATGGTTTCTATGCATAATGGCAAAGCTGGCAAAATACAGAGATTTAAAAAAATAAAAAGTCTTTGTGCAGCTATGCATAAATGAAATGAAGATTCAGTAATATTAAGAATGCACAGTGCAAGAGGGAGAGCCAGAAAAGCCTTTTGCTTGTCTGCTTAATAAAAGGAACTCTAAGTCAAGAGTAAAGTTGATTTGGCACAGACACCCAGATATTCAGTACATACATCTAGTCCTAAAATACATGAAAAACAGTGCAACTTGCATCTTTTCTGCAGTGCCTGCAATGTCCATTGCTACACAGCTATTTAGAGGGGATTGAGTCTCACCCAGTTTCAGATGCTCACCTATATGTGATTTAATTTAAGCTTCTACCAAATCAACAGAGATCAGAGATCACCTGCAAGAGCTGTTCCCCTCTCAGCTGCAGAGGATGCCCTACACAACTACCATGAGAGTAGATGCCCAATTTCAAACAGTTACACATGACTTGGGCAATTCTGGGGGGGAGAGAAGCACCTATGGCAGATACTCTTAAAATCTGCCTGTTACGGGAAGCAGGAGCATGTATCCACAGCATATTTTTGAATCTCCACAAAAAAGTCAGGTGGTTGGTTTGGGGTTTTTTTTTGTTTTGTTTTTTTAAAGTCCATCCAGATGGCTAATGATTCTGAAATATGTATCCTTCACAGTATTTATCCCCTCCCCTGTGCACATTGGGAAAAGTCATGTTCTCTTTAGAGAGGTTAAATGACTCCCACCGTTACACAAGGGCTGAGAGCTGCCACAGTAGCCTAAACTCATGTCACCAGAGCCTTAGGCTAACATTGTCACCGCTGCTCCAGACTTCATTTCAAAACATAGCTACTCTTCAAACAAATCACTGAACTTCAACCTTCTCTGACATTAACTGCCACACTACATAATGGCACACAGCACACAAAGATTATTCTAGTTGATTCTCTCAAGTCCAAACAAGAATAACTGAAATAAGGGCTTGGCTATTTTTTGCAAAACACCACAAGTGGGTGTATCTTCAAAATTAAAGAGCAGTTTGCATATATGCTAGAGTAATGTACATATTGACTAGTAAATGAGAAATCCCACCTAAAGCATGCACGAAAAGTGGTAACATAAGTCAAAACGTTTTGTGAAAGAACTTTTTTTAAGCTACTGCACTCAAAGCCCAGCTTCCCAAACCTGAAAGACTATCATAGCTTCTGGCATCAACAAAACACAAACAAAAGCTTGACACCAAGTTTTACAAATGTCACTAGAGATTCCACTTGATCACTTTCAGTCTGAGCTTTATCAGGTCATGTCTTATTCTCCTGAACACTTACCTGTAATCCAAGGCTTTCCAGTTCCTTAGTAAAAAGAAAAGAGTTCCTTGGAGGCAAAAAAAAAAAACTCCCAAAAACCCCCAGGTGGTTTTTTTTTTCCAAATTTAATATATATTGCGAGACATAATGATTCCCCCCAGATAGGAATCCATAGGAATCCACAGTTTCATAAATATAAGATTTGCTCCATAGGATCTCTTTGTGCACTAGAGAGATTACCATAGGATTTAACACTGGAAAGACAATGGAATGACCTTATAATGGCAGACCTCCTTTACCAGTAGCAGTAAGCATCTAGCTCTTACAGGCAGTAATGCTCCTTGGTGCTTCCCAAGACAAATTACTTAGGACTACATCCATAAAGTTTATGGGAATAAAACATGCAAGGGCCAACACAGAATGCCTCAGAATTTCTTTATATACCTACTGGCAAACAGAGGAAAAACTCTCACTGATTGTCAAAAGATCTTCACTCCTTTTCTTAAATCTTCCTCAGTTCTTGTTAAGAAATACTTTCACTCCCTCTCACACCCCAGCCTTCCCATCCCTCTGCTACAAAGGTCTACCAAATCCAATTCACTTGCACAGGACAGAAGGAGCATAATTCTTGTAGAGATCACAGGCTCTCCTCAAGGCCAGCAGCAGCTGCTTGCGACAGTGCTGTGTATCAGAAGAGCCTGAGTGTCACCCATTGCATGAATTCACGTGTGAAGAAAGGGTTCTACTGTAGAGACCTTCACAAAAAGCCCATCAGGACAATAATGTAAGAGTATGACAAACTCACCGTCAACCTCCTGGACACATTTTAGCACAACAGGAGCCTGGCAGCTACCAAACCAGTCTGCTGCCATTAACTACCTGGCTTTAAAAGGGATTCCTAAGACTATCCCTTTAACTCCTGTCTTAGGAGCAGGCTGTCATCCTTCTTTGGTTCATCAAAACAGAAATTGTGTAATTTGCTCCAAAAAAGACCTGGTTACATGTGAGAAGATGTAATCAGATTTCTTCCTTAAGATATGGGGTCAGGAGGAATGAACAAAGATGACCACTTTTTCTGGACATAAGAGGGACAGGGGAAGAAACAAATCAGAAATTTGTGCAAAGAGATACTTTGCTGATCTGGCAACAAATATGAGGAACAACCATGACACAGAATTGTGTTATTCCTGCCAAAATTTCTAGTAAAACAGATTCCTAACATAGTAAGAACGACACACCCCCATATTATGCACATGCATCAGTAACTGGAGTCATACCAAGTACAGAAGCATTTCATTTTATTTTCAAGTCATATGTGTGGAGTCAAGAAGGGAAACAAGAAAATTACGCCTGACATCTGGCATAAATTTTTAGCCAAATCCAATTTTTCACACTCACTTCAATACATCACAGATTCTTCTTACTGGTTTAAGTACAAAGGAGAAGTAAGAAAGCCAGATATATAATTCAGTAAGTACAGTCAAGTTTATTTTACCAGACCAAAGAGAATCTTGTGATACAGGATACATGCTCTTCATAACCCAATGTATCAGAACATTATTGTTAAACTAGAATTGGGGCAGATATGGGAAAAAGGGATCCAGAAGTTGACATTTAACTAAGCTTTCCTTCAACAAAATGCCATAACAAAAAGACGTATCATAAGGGGAATGTACATTTCTTGCTTAACATTTTTACTGTATTAGTCACTCTCACACTAACAGTATTTTTTTACCTTCTCTTCCTTTGCTTTTTTTTAATATGCGCCCTACCCTCAACACCAAGAAGCATTTCTCCTGTCCCTTCCTGGTTACTATAATTTTCAGATTTGAACTCACGTTTCTTCTAGACTTACGTAAGATATGGTAATTTATTATTTTATAATAATAAAATAATTACGATATATTGACACTGGTATGACAGTATTGACACCGATAATTCGATGCCCACACACAGCACAAATACCTAAGTACGGATTCAAAGGCTCCAGACCAGTACATTAAAAATTCACAGATGAAATTCTGTGTCTCACAGCATCTACAACATTGAGACAGTTCTCTTAGAAAAAAAAAAAGTGAAAGAGAGAAAGTGGGAGTGACTCCATTCTGGGCAGAGCACATAAAGTCCCTTGCTATTCCCCCCCAGACCTGGGACATGGAGTGAAAAAGCTTGTTACTGGGAGGGGTTCAGAATCCATAAGCACAACATGACTACAGTGGGGGTGAAGTACCTCCATGCTAGGGGTACTGTTAACAAATTTGGCACAAGATAGCTTGGAGCAGCTTTGGGAAAGCTGTCAGGGTGAAGATGGCAACCTGCAATGCTGCAGATTGAAGGAGAACCTATGAATGAGTATGTAGTCAAAAGTCTTCTTTGGCCCTCCTTAGGAAAGAAGAGTTTCTCACACCTGATCTAGGCAACTCTCACTTCACAAGATCTGTTTATTCAGTTTTTTTAACACTAAATGTCTGTTTGAGACTAGTACTGAGTTTAATCCCACTCGGTTCCAAAGCTTCCACCTTTCCTTGTAGCTGTCCGCAACCTTCAACCAAAGCTTCTTGTCTACTATAATCCGAAACACAATGACCGCTAGAGTCCAACAGTCACCTCCCATTTGATTTAAATTTATGTCCTAGTAAGTGAGGGCAAAGCAGTGAATCTTCCGAAGTTCTTAGCACACTTACAGTAGGCTACTGAGCTGTACTGCCCTGAATTACAAAAATGTTAAAAGTCGGTTCTGATTCATCTGTCAGTTTGATCTTTGGGCATCACTCACCTGTACAGACATGCTGGTATGAAGCGGCACATTTTCTGCATATTTACATCATTTTGCATTTGAACAGTAGGGACTAGCTTAATTGTAATTTCTGTATTACATGTACTGGAATAACTTGGAATAAAAGGAGTCATCAATGCTGTGAAACCAGAGAAACTTGCTACATCAACTTAGCCTAACAAGGCTTCTCTTCCTGTCACGGTAATTCTTGTAGTGTAGCACAGAAAGCCCACTTAGATTTAAAAACTACTAATCTACAGACCCCAAAGCACTGACTCCTCTGTGTTACTTGCCTTTTTTTTTGTGCTGGTAGGAAGCATCAGGATTTTCTTAAGAATGGAAGACTTCCAACTCCAACAATTCCATGATTCCACCAACTCTACACAAGGCTTTTATAAACTGACTCCAGAGCATTGCAGCCTTCTCTATCTTTAAAGCACCAACTTCCACCATAATGCTTCATCTTCAACTGAAAAGCCTCGCTTTAAACACAGGATTAGCAAGTCAATAGGAAAAAAAAAAGTCACTTTTAATGCTTGAGAAGTCAATGGTGTAGTATCTTGTAAATGTGGGTAGTCTTTTTGAAAGCCATAGTCCTTTAACGAAAAACACATGACATAGATAATCACAGTGTTTAATTGTTGCAATCCTTAGATATACATACACTGGCTGGGCTGCTCTTTTCCTCCCAACTTTTGCTAGGAAATTAAACAGATTTCTATACATTTTTAGCCAAACCAACTACAAGAGCATTTATTTACAAAACAAAACCAAAGATGAACAGCCACCTACACCATCCTGGTTTAAGCTAGACGAGACTATAATACAAACTGGAAGTAGCATCTACCATCCTGTAAAGATCACTTAATACGTAGATAATTTTCCAGAAGGCTGTTCTAATTCACCTTGGCTTGGTTCCACAGGCCACTGATGTCAATCAAAAGTTTCCAATGGATTCAGCATTACTTGGATCATATTTAACTCTTTGCATCTGCATGTAACTTCTTCATCTAGAGCTACTGAAACGAAAGTTTACAAAGGAAGGTAACTATTACTAAACTGCAAACACATAGGTAAACCAATGAAAAGGTGCCTATTATAGTAAAAGTTAACAGAGAAGTATTTAGAATTGATGCCAAATATTTTATATTAAAGGTCCATTAAAGTCCATCATAGTCTCAACGTCCAACACAGAGGTAGCTAAGAAAATATTAGTAGCAGTGGTTTCCATAACTTCTGCACTCTAGAAATTTATCCAGTTGCAATACCTAAACAGAACAATAATGAAGTGAGTCAGTTCTCAATATTATTAAGCTTTTCTGGAAAAAAAAAAAAAAAAGCACCTCGTTTCAGCTTTCTACAAAACAGCATCAAAGCTCACAATTTGTAGATATTCTTTATACCTCAGCCAGTAGAGACCTCTCTCCACTCTCAATCTTGTCCCTAAATAAAAGCTTAGGTTATGTACAATGATATAAAAAAAACTACCTTAGAGGGGTTCCACTTGCTGAGTGTCTGAAAAAGGTTAGCAGCACAGATACAGGCCATCCCAGTTGCATACCAGGTCCCATATGTCAAGGCTTTCGAACAGCAGGTTTATTTTTTGGCTTTGCATATTAAACCTCCACTCTCCTTTCAGACTAAGAGAACAGCAGAAAACTTGCAGTAGTAAGGATATTTGCAACCCTCATTAACGATAGTGCAAATGCTCTTTAGCAAAGCTTCTCTATCTGGATACATAAACAAAAAGCAAGAATTATGCTCCACAAGAAACTCATCTCCCACACAGGTCTTTCCCAAAACCACACTCACTGTGGGGGTGATGACAAAGACTGCACATTTGCTAATGGTGCCAAAACAGCTAATACTGGACAATGGACAGTAGCAATCTTTTTAGCCTCGACAATGCTAGACATCAAATCCAGCCAAACCTTTAAAGGCTTCGGCCTCAATTCATTGTGCCATGTGGTGCCTAGTTAAAGCCCTACCTATGGAGATGACGACAATAAGCAAGCCCAGGATTTAGAGCTGTTGGCATCCCCCTACGTCACCATTGGCAACCTGACAGAAGGACAATTACCTGTTCTTCAAAAAGAAAGCACACCAGAAGGTTGGTGATTTTCCCCCAGTGACCATTATTTTTTAATATACCTAACAGTTAAAAAGGTGATAATAGATACCGCAGTCCTGCAAGAAATACCATCCACTGCAGTAAGAATGAATCAAAAGCACAGCAAAGGAAAGGATACACTGTACAATCTTCAGAGACATGAATTTTCCAGGAGGAGACAAAGAACTATGGAGGATCGAAGTATAAAACTTCCAAACCTAAAAATTAGCTTAAAACTTGAAAAGAACATGCATTCCCACTTCTACATACTGTTTAAAATTGTCTTCTTGGGTTGGAAGGGAGAAGACTGATTGGGTGAAAATACAACCGTTACGACTTCTAACTCTACCAAAGAGGTTACCTTGCAGGATCAGGGGAGCATGGCAATACTATACTAAGCTGTACAGCAACAACTTCCTCCTTTCTTTTCCATTTGAGGGCAACAAATTACACCTAATACTGACTTTTAGCTTTTAGATGTAATTAATCCCAACACTCAAAGTTTACCAAAAAAAGATACCAGCTTTGTAAACTTCCTAACATTCCCTTCTAGCAAAAAAAATAAGAAATTACAGTTTTCTAAACAGTCCTACAATGACAAAATAATCAAAACATGATTACTGTTTTACATGAACAAACCACACTTCTCTTCAGTTCTAACCAGCTAATCCATCTTACTGGGTTCACATTACAATTGTGGTTTCCCTCTCTCATTCCTAATACTCCTGCGTCATGCAGCCTACTATTTGACAGGTTTCACACATTTCTAGATACACCATGGATTTAACACCAATGCTAAGAGGTCTTAACAATATTCTGTCTCATCAAATTATCTTCCTCTCATGTCAAAACACGAGGGAACTGTGGGAAAAGTGTGCACAAGTTCTTCCAGCACAAAAAACCTGGAGGTTTGGTTACAAATCACAAAAGCCCAGAACAAGCATTTCTTCTAAAGTGATCTTTGCATTTAAAGGAACACGGGAGATTTAATCTCCAATTCTCTGAAAACTCTGGGTAGGGCGGTTTTTTATCTTGGGTGGGGTTTTGGTTTTTTTTGTTTGCTTTGTTTGTTTTGGGTTTTTTTGTTTGGATGTTTTGTTTGAGTTTGTTTGGGTTTTTTTACTTTGTTAATCCTTCTATGTCCCTTTACGTTATTTCCTCTAAACTACTAAAGATTTTAAGAAATAAAGGGAATCCAAGGACAGATGATGAAAGTGATTAGAGGCTTAGAGAGACTTCCATATGAGGAGAGATTATTAAAAAGACTGCCTCGCTTATAGACAAGATGAATGGGAGGGATCATAAAAGAGACATGGAAAATGAGAAGAGATGTTCCACAGAATATTTTTTCATCACTAGAAAGCAAGCAGATTTTTGTATTTTTTTTTAACGTAAGCCTGTGTGTGTCTGTGTGTGTGATCACATAAGAATCGGTTCATCTACAAAACACTGATTCTACTGCTAGTCTCACTAAGGGTGAAAGCACAAGACTGAAATTAAGGTTCTCCATTTCTTAATAAATAAACCACATCTGTTCCAGGTAAGGGTTTTTTTGCTTTTAAATAAAGGAATAATTCTGACCATTTCAAATATAAGTCTACCACTAATAAAAGAAAGTTCTGAATAGGCTTTCATATGCAAGAAATTACATAATTCGGACTTCCTACATCTCTCTCCAAAGCATCTGGTTCTTGTTAAAAGCAGGACGTATCACAGCATAGACTTCTAATGGGATGCAGTAAAGGAACTCACATGTTTTAGTTGTACTAGAAAAGGAATTTTTTTCTCCTACAAAGTCATACATATAAATTTATAATCCTGATGAAATGTGGAGGATGTTGTACTGTAAGGGGTAAGAGATCAAGAGTGAAGAGCAATGCCCTGATCAGCAGAAAAAAAAAAAAAAAAAAAAGGTGCACACAGGTTTCTGAGATCTAAATAGGAGCATTTAGGGATGACAGCTTTAACAGAGCCTTGAAAGGCAGTCCTGACACAATGCTCTATAAGCAAAAGTCAACACAATGAGGCATAAATTACCATAGCCAAGCTAGTTTGAGCATCAGGAATGTCACTATTGCAATTGCATAGACTTCTGCATGGACTTATTGTTAAGAACCACTATGTAGCCAGAATATGAGCACCTCTACATTTCCCACAGTATTCACTTCAAAAACAAGTCCCTTAAGAAAGCACCATGACATTCTAGCTGTTCTGCAAGCTACATTCCAGCAAAACCAGTACTTGGTGCAGGACAGCTAAAACTGCAACCCAAGTCTTGTCCTACTTCATGGCGTAAATCCCAATTCTGAAAGATTTGAATTAGTTTTTTAAGTGTTGCAGGAATCACTTAGTAGTGGATGTGAAGCACAGTGAAGCTGCAGCAACTGGTATTAGCAGAGGTGAACGGAAGCATTTTGCACAGCTGTATTGTTCACATCGATTCCACCTGTGCCACCTGAGCAAGCTGCAGTAATCCAGATTATAGTGACCAGATACAGTTGACAAGGAGAGACAGGAAAGCCTCTAAAGTACTCTTCTTAAAGCTGGGGCCAGATGATTTACCAGAATCAAGGTAACCACACGACTGTAAATCCATACCCATCAAACAATACCAAAACTGTAAGGCACCAACACCATTACGCTATGAGCAACAGTGGTTTTACGCCCCACTCTGTGCTGCCATGCACAGCATAGCTTGGCTCTCTTGTGACTCGTCCAAGGACGAGAACAGGAATTCAGCCTCTCCCTCAAAATACTTGGCCTCCTTAGGCATCAATGACTCCCCCCATGTTAAGAATGACTCGGCTGTTCTTCATTAAAGTGTTTTCTGTCTTTCAGGCATTGGGAACTTTGCACAAAATGTGACATATGGTTCATTGGAGAGTTGTTAGCAGAGCCCAGGATCTCTTATACTTGAACAGGCCTCAAAGAAGAAGGTATTGAAGAGACCTGTTGACTTAAACTGAAGGAGCTTTTTAGCTGCATGAGGAATTTTAAAATCCCTTTCCCCTCAGATTCTACTGTTTGCAAACTCCAAAGGCTATATTCGCAGTAAATTGTCCCAGCACTTCTGCAAACTGAATTTGGTGATGCCTTCCTATCATATATAGAGCTGCAATTTTGGAACAGTCTTCTTGCCTTGAAGCCTGAAAAGAGGGCTTCACTTTCTCCAAAGAAAAATCCTTAGACGAGCTTGAAAGCCACAGGCAGTAACCTATAGGGCTAGAGAAGTCCTTAAAAACTTGCCCATCCGAAAACTGGACTCAGTAGCCTACATTATATAGCCTATGAGATCCAACAGCTCTCTTGCCCCCAAACTTTATTACATGTATCTCACCCTACTTAACTATACACTGTCACTATCCTGCTGACAAAACCAACTTCAAGACTTTATTCACACAAGCAAGTCTCCCTACTTTGTTCAGGTTCTCCTAGTGTCCTCCCATCAGCTCCATATCACTGTGTTCATGCTCTGCATTGCTTTTCTCCGTGAATGTTTGGGAATGGCAGCTTTAACTCCAGCTACTCTGATGCTTTTCATTCAGTCTCTACAAGAAAAACAGCATCCTGCTTTCTTGCTTCTTTCTTCCACAATACCACCAGTTGTCGCTGCTCTAGTGCCTGACCATTTCCACCCCCCTGGTTAAAGCAGTAAGAGGAATGTTGAAGTTTCCCAGGCAATTTACCCAGGAAAAATTCCTATTTGTCTGAAATAGGCACAAATGGATTTAATGCAAGCTCTTGCTATCCTCTGGAGCATACAACCTGCTGCTATCACCTCTAGAAAATATATTACAAGGTCTGTGACAGCAGACACAACTTGTAAAGCCCAAACCCTGAGCAATGCAGTTACACACAACTCTACAAACTTGTTACAGAGTTATATTTTCAGTTCTGGTGGTCAAAGGAAAGGAAAGAGAGGCTAATTCTGATGAAAACCAAAATCAGACAAAAGCCCAATGCTTTCATAAAATCGCCTTAAGCATAAAATTTATGTATTTTTTTTAAATAAATGAGTACAATATGCAACACTGAATGTTAGCCCTGATTTTAAGCGGATCAGCTAGACTACAGAGTAGAAGCTTCAGGCTTAACTAAACATACCAAAAATCATCCTTGAAGGTATGCAACTTTCTTCCATGGCCACAATCAGCTAGGTAGCACATTATTCTTACAGCAATAAAAATTAAAAAAAACTACTTAGTTCAACTTGCAAAGAGAAAACCAAAAAAATTTTAACTGGGTTATGACTAGCATGTGCTCCTGGCTTACAGTACGAAGACCAACAGAGAGCCCAGTAGTAACGGTACAGTGCACCTTTTTACCTATTTTTAAAACACTTTATTAAAACACTTATCAAAACAATCTGAAGTGCATCATTTTCTTTCCAGCACTGTCAATTGATGGGCTGGAGGGATGGAAAGAACAGCTATCGTGCAGTACAGGAAAACAAAACAACCCCCTCCCCAAAAATCCTCCTCTCTGCCTCCCCCCAAAGTCTTCCTTCACAAATAACTCACCTCTACACTTCAAACTGGAGAGTTCATTTACTGACACATGCACGATCTCATCTTGGCATAGAAAACTGAATTTCTGCTGATGTCTCAAGTCAACTAGACCAATCTTTTTCTTCATGTCTATCTGCACTATGCAGTAAGAAAGAGCCATTTGTTTTACACCTGTTTGAATTAAGCATTTAGGTAAGAATTTGGAATCTATGCATAAACTAGAGAGCACCAGCATGACATTCACCACAAAGAATACTAAATATATGAAAGGA
>JAHREE010000395.1:2556590-2573996 GCA_033628505.1 Tringa tobata | reverse complement strand
ACTGTCAGAGGTATTGTTGTGAGCAAGGAATGAATTTCACCCCTCAGACAGTTTCCAACTAATCTCATTTCTGTCAGCCTCTCTGAAAGATGGAAGAACTGGATGGATGTGTCAGACAGATGAATTTGAAATAAACCGTAAGGAAGATAGACGGTGTTAACCGGGTCTCTTCTGCTGAAGACTGATGCTTCAGCTATGTACTGAGAAATTCTTGTCAGCACAGATGGTTTGTTTTGACCACACTATGTCATTTAAAAGTTATAATAATAACAGAAATGGGGTTATTTTGTGGTAGCAGCCAGTTTTCAAGGGAAGTTAAAAGCACGTGGGCACTGAGAAAGTTATAACTGATACTAAGCACAGCAACAAAACTCAGCAATCTGCTGCGTAGGTGACACTGCAAGACACATGAAAGCTTGCCTGAAACAATCCACCGCATCTGTTGGCGAGCTGTAATCCAGGGGTATCATGATTTAAATTTGCCCTGAGGTAGGAAAACTCAATGCAAACAATCGCCTTGTATTTGTCAACATTCATCTTTAAATGTATATGATAACTGGAAGCCTGAAAAAAAATAAAACCAGTGTGCAGTGCACATGTTTTCACCGCAGCTCTGGCAAAAGGAGTGTTTCCTTGTCCCAGATGGAGGACAGTGGGCACTTTCTTTCAGTCTGACATTACTTCACTTGCTGTGGAGTTCCACATCGGATCCTTACTCCAGCAAGAGCAGAGGAGGAGGCAGCTGGGGAGGCAGATTTCACCTACCATGTTCTTGAGGAGCTGACGTGCAGGCACACATTCTGCTCTGTCCACTTGTGGGGTGGAGGGAAACCGCCGAGAGATATTGTTGCCTCCACTGACGTGATACGAGAAATTCTTAAGTTGTTTTTGGTTTGTTTGGTTTTTGGTTTTTTGTGTTTTTTTTTCTGTTAAAATCCACTTGTGGCCTTATTTACTAATGCTGGTTACTTTGGATAAATGCCCAGCAAGGACTGATTCGCACCCATTCATCTGAGGAGGGAAAGAGGCCGGACCATCGGTAGCTCCATCTTTCTGTTGCTGTGTTTTTCAAATATTTTACGATGTTACACTGCTGGTACAGGACCCTGGGGACTGTCATGGGGAAGTTACTGGGGCACATGCATTTTTGTAACCCTTTTCTAGGTGCAGTATACAAAATGGAGATGAGGGCAGGGCCAAGGGAACAGGCTCAGTGGCTGAGGCTCAGTAGGAGGCCTTCACACAAGAAGCAGAGTCAAATCCTACATTAAGAAGCTGACAGACAAACCAGGAGAGCACCTGGTACTTGGCCTCTGCTCTTGGGCAGGATGGAACAAGAATGGGAGAAGGCAACTAAAACACCTCAACAAAACTTTCCTGCTTCACAGGCAGCCTCCTGAAACGGCTGCTGCCTTTGCCTTCATCCGTACTTCCCAAGAGTCAAAATAAAATGCATAGCAACAGGAAAAGAAATCTGCAATAACCTTTCAAATCCCCAGGAGCAGAAATACGCAAGAGCGCTTTATTACGCCTTATAATTTTTATGAAACCTGAAATGTCTGCCTAGCCTGCAACAGATCATTTACCTCACAAAAATTTCAAATCCTTTAAAGCTGAAGACATTAATGAAACTGTGAACCAGAAAAAAAATTCTATTGATTTTTGTTTCCCCTGTCTGCTGTTGCTGTAAACATGCTTCTCATTCAAAAGACTTATTTTTAACCCATGCATTGCACCACCATCTGGATGTTACGGGGAGGAGAAAGTGATAGGACATGGAATAGAGCAGGGGAGGAAGCAGAAGCCTGGGAAGAGCAAAAGAGGACATCAGGAAAACTTATGTGGTGGTTACATGCTTGCATTTTTCAGAGCAACAGGCATGTTAGTTTGCTAATATAACATCATCCCTGCTTTAAGTTCCTTGGGGAAGATGGTAGCTGCTGAGAGGAGCCCATGAGACACGGCAGCATCACCGGGCACACACAGCATGGGAGCACGCAGCAACACCAAACATAACTTCTCACTGACCTGCAAAGTCCCCAGCCTCTGGAGGGGAGGATGAGGAGGCTTTCCAAGGGCCCCACTGGCCAACAGAGGGTTAGGTCAGGTTACAGGCTCTGCTAGTCCTATACCACCGTACTTGGAGAAGGTGTCAGGTAGGAAGATGGGAGCTAAATGGCTAGGGGAGAGACTAATTAGCTCTGCCACTGTAAGAGGCCCAGAGGACTGCACATTCCCTCCTGAGGGACGTAATGTCATCCCCTGATGTTTCCCTTTGGTAATCTGGAGCAGGGCAAAAGATAGATGCTTATCATAGAGAGAGCTGGAAGCAATACCTCCAACTGTGCTCCAGGCCTGTGCCCACCATGGCCCAGGATGGACCATCTCTCTGAGGGCTGCTGCAAGACAGGACAAAAATGAGCTGGAAAACAGCAGCATAGCAAACACAGAAACCTATAACTTGCTGAAAGATGTTTTGATATCCCCTATGAACCCTGTAGCTTATGCGTAGGATCTACCCCTATTGTAAAACTAAGAAGGTGCAATGTATTTTTGGAACATTACTGCTGGTCTGTAAACCATTTATCTATATTACCTAGGACAATTATCATGGGTTGGGTAGCCCCCAGGTTCCTCAACAGTTAAGCAACCTGTGTAATCAAGTCAGGATTTAAAATCTTTTTAAAACATCATGTTAAAAAAACCCACAAACACATAGCACAGATTTGAAGCGCGCACATACACACAAAAAAGTCAACTTCAGCTTCTCTGTAACCCAGTAATTCCTTACCCAGCATTTACACAGGGACAGCAAAGGTAGTATTTCTAAGCCTCTCCCTTTTTTATAATCATTATACAACAAGGTAATTAAGGTCAGCTGAGGTCATCATTCTTTAACTGAGTTCCCAGCCCTGACAACAGAAACCTGTGTCTGATCTTTGGTTCACAGAAAGGTTTTAACCTTGTTTCTACCCACCACTACTATTATAAAATTCCTCTAATGTGTGTTGGCTGCTCATTTTTCTTAACCTTTGGAGGCTGTAATGTAGTTCCTTCACAAGGCTGAACTCTAAGACTCCCAAGAAAGCAGGCATATGGCACAGAGTAGTTCAAATAACTCTGGATTAGTAATTAAATACAAGACCTGCACACACCACTTGCAAGCTTAGCCTTAGCTACACCTTTCCTGATATTTGATTGCTGAATTCCACTACTATAAAAGTTTTCTTGAAGGCCTGGACTATCTGAAGCTGCAGAGCAAACCGAATTGAAAAAGAGAGGGACAAAATACTTCAAGGAGAACAGCATGCTAACCTTCTAGGACAAGTCTAGTCAAGTATAGTGAATCACAGAGAGAGAAATCACAGCCGTGCTTGAAACCACCATCACCGACTTTCCTTCACAAGCATCCGGGTAACAATATCAACAGACATGGGATTTTGGGTTTCGGCTACCAGCATGACTAATGTCAATAAATCAACACAGTAAAGTAGGTCACAGAGTTACCACCTTACCTGCTACTCCCAGAGTCACAACAGGCTTGTTGTCTTTTGCTTTGATTTCGTATGTTAGTTTGGCACTTGCAACTATTTCATTATTTCAAATAACTCTCCAACATTCCACATGGAGCTTATTTCTCCAACTTGTTCATTTTAGTCAGTGGATTCAGGTGCATAGCAAACCTCTCCTGGTTTTACACTGATAAGCAGAAGACCCTTAATTAAAATGCCAGTAAAAATGGTAGCACAATTACAGGGAAAATTTTCTTGCAGCACTGGGCATTCACAGCTGAAGGTAATGATTAAATTTCTGCAAAAAACATTCTTTATTTTGAACTACTATCAGTCAGCACAGTACTTGAAATGCATAAATTAGGCTCTCCCAGAAAATAATATTCTGGACAAATAGTTATTCTAGTGGCAACTAGAATTTTGACTGCATGTGTTCCTTCCCCATTTTGTGGAATTTAATAAAAATGCCACCACAGATAATAGGCCATAAATAGAACTTAGATTTTTCTACTTAGCTAGCATTGCCTCATCTAATACAAACTATTTGTGTCAAAATAGGATCTTACGTAATTTTCAGTTGGCATTAAATAACCTACCAAGTAATAACGATGCAGAAGAAGTGCCGATATAGACTGTAAATTAAGAACTGTTTATTACTTTGTACCTGTGTGCTTGTTTACAATACTTCTGCAATCCTAGTTGGTCTTTAACTGCCACAGTGATAAATCCAGTGCATCATAGTGCAATGCCCAACTGAACTAACAACTTGTGACACTTTAGCTGTGTTTCTACTCAAGAAGTGCACTGCAGAGGGCATTGTGCCACCCACATGAATGCTGTCGGGTTCTGGCGGACCTGGTGCCTGTCACACCTCCCAGAGTATTTTGTAGCAATCCCGGGTTCCAGCAGCCCGCGTACAACATGCCTGAGGTCTGTCCTGAGCGTAGCTGAAACCCGGAGCACACCAGCCCATCAGCTGCTAACCCTGGCAGGGTCCCCTGTGCTGCTGCTCGTGTTCACAGCAAACCTTCCTCTGCTGCCCTCAAAGCTGCAGAGGTACCATCACACTCCCCAGATATTGCTGTTACCCACCAGCACCACAAATTCACCTCGAAAGAGCAAGCTCAGGCTAGAACTTAGGCCCTCATCCATGCACAGTGTTGGTTTTTTTTTATTTTGGGTACACACAACTTATTATCTTTCCAGTTCACCAACAGAGTTCTTTAATTTGTGACCATATCATTGTAGCTTCTTGTATTGCGAATTAAAATAATGCTAATGATAAAACTGTCACATTTCTCTCAATGCTGACGTCAAAAATCTGTGTTGGCACTCACTGACTGAAAATATACAAATAAATAGATAAACATTGAAACAAAATATCTAAAGCCATCTAGGAATTTACCTAAGCCAGGCAGTGCTGGCACTGTGGAGAATCTGGCACTTAGATTTGCAGTCAGACATTAGGGACCATGTTGCCCTGGCCTTCAGCATCAGTAAAGCAGTCTATTGAATCAGAATTGCAGAAAGCTAACTTGAAAATTAACTTGATGGTAACCTACTAATTAAAAAAACCACAACACTATGACGTACAGCTACAGCTTCGGTACTATTGCCACCTACAGGTATTCTTCTCTTCCTTCATTACAAAAAGTAATGTAGTAAACATGCTGTCCTGGCACTATATTCTGGTAAATTCAATTGTTACCATGTAATTCACTGAAGATGTAACATGATCAGCTCTCTGGGTACAAGCTACAACTGAACATCTACTATAAGATTCAGTGAGCTGGTACTCACTTGAAAGAGGAAAAATGTTAAAAAATTCAGTGACAGAAAGGCTAAAAATATAAATTCTGTTTAGTTAGAGAAAAAAAGACTTGCTGTATATGATCAGACTATCTTAGTAGTTAAATAGCTTCTGTAGATGGTAAAAAGCTGTAGAGGACACGCTTGATGGCACACCCCAGGCACTGAAGCGTGCCAGCGTTCAGGTTCACCTCAGGCAGCAAAAATCCTACAGCCAAAGCAAGCTTGGGTCTCTGCTGAATGAGGAATTAGCGGCTTTGGTAACCCCAAGTTGCAGCTGAGAACACGAAGTGTACAGCAAGGATGTGGTTGTCTGTCTTTGATGCCTTGTCTACGAGGGGGAACAACAGCTTTCATCTTTTTAAGGTAACATATGCTTGTGCAGTGCAGAGCGCCTTCTGAGCCACCTCTCTAAACTTATGTTTTTCTCTTAATTTGGAAATACATGTATTTTTTTAAAAAGATAGTTTATTCATAATTTATAGTGGTGACTATAATACTTGTTGCTCAGACTGATCATGGCCTATGGCCTATGAATAAATCAATAGCAAAAGGTTTCCAAATGAAGTACTTAAGCTTATTCGAATTCCTATTTCAGTTACCTGCACTGTAATTTCCAGATATGCTCAAGTATCCACAAATATCACTGGAAAATAACAGAAGCTGTGAGTGCTAGCCATTTTAAGAAAAAGCTGAAGCAGCCAAAATATTAGCAAAACAGTACAGTTAGAACAATAAAATAAACTTCATTTGGCACATTCTGATCTTACCATTAAGCACAGCACTGAAAAAGTATTGAGAGCACTGAGACACCAGGGCATGTGAGGATGGGCATGGGACCTGGTACACAAGATCCTGGAAGACTAAAGGATATAACCAGTCTTTTTTGAGAAAGCCATTTGAAAAAATGTTTTCTACTGAAAACAAGGATCTGATTTTAATAGCGCTTCTCAGTTTTACACACATGGATGGGTGCGAGTACTGGCAGAGATGAGTGTTGCTGTCTGAAAAGGTGAACAGCCAGTACAGCCACAGATTCATCTTCTCTATTGCTGCCCCACACCTTATTAATATTCCATATATTCACAACATTACCGGCAGAGCTAAATCACTGTGACTAACATTTCAGCTATAACTGAGGCTTGTAATTATTTCAGAGTCAGAAAGACACAATATATCCACTCTGAAAACAAAATTATTTAGCATATGCATGTATACAGAATACAAATGATGTTGATATAGCTCGGTCTTTCATATTAATGAATCATTTCAATCCAAATGCAGATATTTCTTTTGGCATGCCTTTTGTCGTGTTTATGTGCATAAAAAATTATGAGTTGATAAATGAAATGCAACCACCACTTAAATACTACATGCCAGATAAACCCAATTGATGTGAAGCTACCATGAAATAAGGTACAAAATGGGTATGTATTACTACACTGGACATTTCCAAAACCTTATCCATTCAGGAGAAGCAGGTTCACACTATAGAAAGAGAAATTACAGAAGTTTCTTGCTCAAAGTACCTGGTTTTCAATGTTCTACTCTTAAGGTAAATGGCCAAGGTTGAACTTTACCAGTCTTAGGCCCCTTCACTAGATTTCAAAGAGGTAGTGAAAAAACTATTTCCTTTCCTTCATTTTCTCACAATTTCATTTGACAACATTTTAAGTTCTGACAACACAATTGAGTTCTAGCTGTGTCTCCTCTTTGTATGGAGTCTTTCCACATCAAAACAAAAACCAGGCTGTTTTTCAACAGTAGAATTAGCTAGGGAAAAAACACAACAGGAAAAAATGCAAGCATCATCCTTGAAACAATTACCTCTGTTTTTGTAATTAACTACATTTCAACCTGATGATATCTAATTAATCACAAATTTCAACTGAGTGGTCAGGAAATGTATCCAAGCACAGAACATGCAGCATTTGAAGAGACATGAAAAACACCCGTCTGAAATCAGAAGATGCTCACAAACCACCACGAATCTCCCAGCTGGGCTGGTACCCCAGCTAACGTGGGGGCAGCGTTGTAGCCAAAACAGGCATTTGCCATTTTATCCCTGGAAAATAACATTTTCATTTGAGAAATGATGATGCATCTTTCTGACCTAATATGAAGCCACTGACCAAGAAATCTGCTGTGTGTTAGCAGAGATGCAGCTCGCACCCTCTGCCCAAGACGACGGTGAAGGAGACTGTGGAGCCAAAGGGAGGGAGGGATGGGAGAGAGCAGGGCTGCAACCTGATGGCTGCCACGCTGACAATGCCACCAGTTTGGTAGCTCAAAGAAGATGGCAGAGAGTCAGCAAAGGCCCGGTGTTTCAAAAACAAGTGAAAAAGACCTTTTGATGTGCTCTCTTAGAGGCCAAGGAAGAAGCTGAAACTTGTATCCAATTGACTGGGAACCTTAAAGTTCTTCCACGCAGGATCTGACAAAGATTAGTTTTGGCTTTGATACTAATATGAGAAACAGATGAGAAACAACCAATGTATCTTCACACGCTAAATAATCCAAGCAAATAAACCCACATTGTTCAAGCGAGAATGTCTCCAATGGTGTTTAGAGGTTTAGGCTAGTACAGTGGCTCCTTTTGCTTTCATATACTTAGGAGATTCTGGTGTTTTATTTTAAGGGAAAGAACAAAGTTTTTATACAAAGAAGTAATATATTCTTAAACACACTAGGAAAACTCTGATTTCACTTAAATACTTGAGAGTCTTGCCTCTGACTTAAGTTATGCTTTCACTCATCTTCCCTGGTAAGGAATGTACCTTACAGGAATCCCCTGTAATAGGGATGTTTCTTATCTTTTATGCAGATAAAATCTTACCAATGTGGTCTGTGTCAACACGAAAGGAAAGTAGAAGTGCTGTTAAAATTTGCACTTAAATATAACACAGTTTCACTTCCATGTTTGTCCAAAAATGTAAAGCATTTAACCTTTAAAATAAAACCCTTTAAAATATAAATATGAACCAGAAACAGTACATTCACTTGGACTGTGCACTGTTTTTTGTTCGAGAACATTTTTTACAGATAGAGTCTGAGTTGTATGAATTTTTAAATGGAATTACAGTATTTTAGATACAACCCCGAAAAGTCTAAGTGATTCAGCAGCTTCAGTCTTACCATCAAAGTAACTTAAGGGCTAGATTCTTAAAACTACTCAAGTACAAAACTCTCTCAGAGTTGATCTGTTTAATTCATCGGGAATTAAAGTTCTTTAAAGCTCTGACTCATTAGTTTATATAGACGAGCTTAGGAAAGCTTAGAAGAATTTTCTGTCCCAACAATCTGCCCATTTTAGATGTCTCCCTCCCTCCTTACAGAACAAGCTTAGCTTCTGGTGAAGTAGACACTGTACCACTCCGGCATATTAAAGTAAACTGACATCAATTTTGGTCTTTCCCAGTGCATTCAGCTGTGATTTAAACAGATCTCCAACTGCTTTATGATTAGCCGAGCAATCCCAGCAGCAGGGGCAGAAATCTTTGAAGAGGAGCAAAGTGAAAATTTGGGGCCAGAATCACTGCAGCAGACTTAGCATAAGCTGTCCCTATTTATAAGCCAAAATCTTTGAGCACTCAAATGAGAACCTAAGCTCAATTGCAATTAACAGACTCTTCCTAGTATCTATGTCTTTTTTTAAAGATAAGAATTAAGAACAGCTGTAAAAGAAAAAAAAATTATCTGTATCTTGTTGGCAAATACAGACACGACCTGTACTTTTAATTCACCGTTGTTTGTTTTACAGCAGGTCATTATTCTCATTAATTGCTAAACTGCTGGCAGATTCCTTGACATTTTGGATGAAAGATCAATCTGGATTTAATAAAGTGATCAAGAGGAAAGAGGTTATAACTCTTTTTCTTAAAAGTCTGCCAAATTAATGGCATAGTGCAGACTGACATCATGAAAGGCAGTAGTTT
Organism: Tringa tobata; assembly: GCA_033628505.1. NCBI lineage: Eukaryota > Metazoa > Chordata > Aves > Charadriiformes > Scolopacidae > Tringa > Tringa tobata. The sequence goes on along the minus strand of JAHREE010000395.1, from coordinate 2,564,740 downwards.
GTTGATACAGTAGTCCATTTTTTAATCAGGGTGACATAATACAGCTATTGTCTGGCACGACCTATAATTACATAATATGCATGTGACCACATTTCACTAGAAATCCAACCCTGTCCTTTCCCAGTTCCTGCTCATTAGAAGTCCAAAGTGGGCAAGGTAGGCAGGAGGGGGTGAGAGGATTTACAGAGGTACGTCTTCACCTGTGGCAGTTCTTTTGCTGGATTTACATGTACATCTAGCAGGACTAACTATAATACAAAGATATTTACGTCCAGGGGGTTCTAGCTTTCCGTTCATCATCATTCAGAACTACTAAGAAAATTGAGTAGCATCAGATCTGAACATACAAGTTTTTAACTCTTTGTTTTCCACTAATTGTGAAGTTTTCTTTCACTCTGACACATGTGCACCATTCCCACTTCCACATTAATACAAACTTCGCACTGCTAAATAAATTACACATTTAGCTTCAGGCACATCTCATTGATTCCTTTTTATTTTCCTGGCCCAAACCCAATTCTGACGGTGCAGCAAGCATGCTCCTTTCTGTAGCTTGGAGCAGAAGAGGCTGGGGTTAGCACCGTGTCCTCTACCTTTGCTTTGCTGGCCCTGATGGAGCCATTTCCAGCCGTGCTCACTAGGAACAGCCTTTGACACGAGAGCAGAGCAAGGGGCTCAGACACACACCTCCATCTCTGCAATGAAACATGCTAACGTGCATTTTAGAGTGACTAAGTGCAATTAGCTTTTTCAAGCAGTGATTATTATTTTTTTTTTTTAGGTAATTCATCTTGGAGAAATTAAAACAAATCTTGTTTACTCTAAAACACACAACCCGTGGCAGAAATATCAGACAGCAGACACTCAGGCTGAACTGAAAAAAAACAACTGGCAGAAGGATGAAAGAAATTATGACAACCTGCTCTGTGCTGGGCTTTGGGCAGGAAAATTTGGGGCAAGGGCTGTGTTGCTTTTGCAACTGACTGGAGCATGCTGTTAACTCAGTATAAAGCCTAATAAGAGTAAATAGAAAGGTTGATTTCAAAGAGCTCTGGGTCAAGCCTCTGCTCTCTTGCTTAGAAGGCAAGCTCAGCCACAACACCTGAAAGGGTATAAATGGGAATTCACCATCCACCTGGGGTAGGAATCAAACTTGTAGAGACAGGATTTCAGCACAGCATAACAAGTTCTGAAGTGGGCAAGGAGCAGAAAATAGGAAACCATCAAAAACTACTCCTAAGATAATGTGTTCCCACTGTGGTCCCTCAAAAAGTAAACTTTTGCTGAACTAGAGTAACTGGATCCCATCAGACCACAGAAGTATCATCAATCATATGTTGCCATACGTCACTGACTTCTTATAGAAAATGAAATTCAAAAGTAAACACAGTAGATCTGTAGTTTCTAAAGCCTAATGACGTTCGTGCCAGAGTGTATTGAATATTTTAAAATTTGGGAACTAAAAAGGATTTTATGAAAATTACTTCTAAAATTGTACAATTGAAGGTAGCAGCAAGATGCATTAGGAAGTAGTAAGGCATGAAATTACCTCATAAAAGAAATAACTTTTGTGAAACATGGTAATAAACATCACAGTGAAATTACAGATAATGATCGGCATTTTTTGTGCTGCTTTCCACAGCCTCCTCTGACGCTTGTTCTGAGTAAACGAATAACAAACTTGTCTCCAGCCCATGAAATCAAGAAGAAAGAAAATCTTGTGTTATCCTAGTTCGATGCATCTTAGTATATGCAGAGACAAAGCATGTAGTTTTTAGGGATATATGTGAACTGACAAAGCAGGTACTGTCTTTGGAGAAAGGCTCTCTGCAGCTTTGTGATACCTGCAACAGGTGAGCTACTGTCTCTGCAGTCAATCTATCACGTCCCTTTTCTACCGGTCTAAAAAGCTTCCTGCTGAGTGTGGCATAAACCAATTTTTCAACCTACACCCCTACTTACTAAGTAGGGCTTTCACCCCTCAAATGCTTGAAATGGGAGGATTTCTCCATTAAACAAAATGGGGATTTAATGTGCTAACTATGTGCAGAGGTTTTCAGGATGAAGTCTAGAAACATCTGAGTGACCGAGACAGATGGGGAGAACTCAATTCACTGTCAAGAGCTACTAAGTGAATCAGATGAGAGAAAATGGCAAAGTTATGGCTGGAAAAAATTATTCTCTCTGTACAGGTTAGAATAAAAGCTTGATTTGGTTTCATTTGGGACAGTGGAGTTTTAATGGCTGGAAATACAGTTAAATAATGTTAATTATCCATTTACAAGCACTCTACACCTGCAAAGAGCTCTTCAATAGTTAGATACAGGAGTTCTACACAATATCCTTGTGTCATACGCATTAGGCTCACTTTTTAGCAATGGAAATTGAGGTCTTTAGATGAGATAACCCAAATTACACACAATTATCTTATTTGCAGATGGCTTACCAATAGGCATGCGATGAGTCAATGACAAAATTCAGCTGCAAGTCTTTTGAGACTGTGACTTGGGCTCTTGTCTGGTAAAAAATCCCTCCCAGGGATTAGGAAAGGCAGAAATAAATTGACCGATTTTAGCTGATTTGCAGAAGGCTGGAGACTCACCACAAGTCTCCAAAGCAGTCTTTTGCAAACAGTGCACTCATAAAACTCCTCACTCAAATGTATCCGGATTCCCACATAAATAAAGGGGTTTCCTGTACCTGAACTGCCACAAAAAAGGGCAATATGGATGTAAATCGGTGGGAAACTGAAATATTACCTCAACCAGTCCTACCTGATCCACTCTTCAGAAGCAGCCAAATGGTTGCCACCAGGGGTCCCACAGCAGCTAAACTTGCTTTCAGCCTCTTCCAGTTCATTTCCTCAGGGATCTCAAATTCACGGGCCTACTGCCACCTCCAGCTACTTCTTTGCCATATGCCTGGGGGCTGCTGGTACAAAAGGAAGACTTGCCACCTGAGCTACCCAGTGTCACCTGTGAAAGAAGGCTCTGAGGCATCTCTAAAGCACCGATTACCACGGCACACTTAGACATAAGTTATTCTAGTCATAAGTGGAATCAGCATTGCCAAAACCTCTGTTCTCACCAGCTTACCAAGTGCCTGGGTTCTTTAAATTAGGTATGGGGACAGAGACGAACAGTGTCCTTCACCTGAACATAGTATCCCAGTTTTTTCCAGGCTTTTCATTTGATGAAGACCTTAGATGAACATCTGCCATTCTAACAAAATAACCAGCCTCAGGGAGGGCTGGCTTGCGCTCCACATGAGCAAATCAAATGCACAAGGAGAAATTGCTAATTATTATCCCATTTTTCAAGAAAAAGTAACAGATAACCAAATGTCATTAGCTATACCTAATTTTGAGTAAAACTTAGAGAATACAGATTTTGCTAACTAAAACTCAGAAAAGTCAAAGACCTATCTTACAACAAGTGCACTGGAGAATGCACTAGTTCATTCAAGACAGTTTGACATACCTAAAAATAATGCAGAAAAGAACATTTCTGAGATCCTCAGTACTTCAACAGAAGTTAGGTCCTATTCTCCTTACCAGTCTTGGTAGCCAGTGACTAAGATGGACTGAGGTATGAGAACAGAGATAACTTTGCCAGTCACTTTCAGAACAATCCATGTGAGTTATAACATCAAAAAAACCCCAACAAAACCAAACCAGCAGTTACCTGTATGAAGTTTGGTATGGGCTTCCTGGTATTACCCAAAGATACCTCATTATTTTGAGAAAAAGCTGGTTTCCTTCAGCCTGTTAGATCTCCCATTGTTTTGTCCAATTCTCCTATTTTCCCTCTGAATTTCTTTAGTCTCCTGAAATCAGATTATCTTCTCTAAGGATTCAGACTGGGTTCAGTAAGAAGTACAGACAATTCACCACTTAAAATTTCCTCTGAGCATATACTAAATATCATACCTACTGCAAATCTCAGCACAGGTCCAGATCTTCTCAGTTCCTTGGTAATACTAAAGCTCTCATAGCTCTACCCCTCTAGTAGCTTTAAAAAAAAAAAAAAAAAGGCAATTTCTTGCGTGTCTGAGCAGACATATCTGCCAGAACACAAGCAGGAGAAGACAATGACCCACCTCTTCCTCTCAAGCCCTCTTTGTGTGCTGAGTGTGGTTTGTGCCTCCTCTCCTTGACATCCTTCCCTTCAGCCAACCCACTTCCATAAGCACCACGCAGCAGCTGGCTGCCAGCACGCAGAGCACCGATGGAGAGTCGTAGGAACAGCATACACATAGTGCACGAGCCAGAGAGCTGATACGAAGCGAAAGTGTCATTGAGGGTGGGGAAATCAAGATTTCTGTACAGTCAACACATCTCGCTCCAAATGCTCATTTCTCAACTTTCACCAATTCCAGAACAAAGTTTGTGGACTCCAGGTGCCTGGACAGAGCAAAGAGCACATTCTCACCATAACCAAAATGCCTAAACTACCAGGTACTTGGTTGTTGGGGTTTTGTTTTTTAAGGCATGTCACCAAGTCTTAGCTTGGCTGATGGAAAAAGAGTATATTTGAGTTCTGCATGCAAAGTTGACACTTTTCACTTGCACACTTCCAAAAAAAGGAAGCGAGACTGTAACACAAATACCGAAAGGAAACAGTTTGATCACACACTTGCTCTTTTGGCCACTGCCTTCACATTTCCCACAGCACGGGAGTACACCACACAGCATTAGACTACAGAGAAGCACTTCAGCAGTGAGTCAGGCTCAGTAACTCATAAAGTAATACCGTCTGGTTCCTCAAGGGCTGTATCTAGACTGTAGTTTATCACCAAAGGTTGTAGCAGAGTTTCTGCACATAATTACATTGCTGAGTTTCCAGCATATGCCATTCCTCATCCTTAGTCTAATGGCTTTTCAGCAGAACACAAGCAGGTCCCAAAATGTGTGTCATTCAGATGATGCACAGATCTTCCTTGGGATAAAATAATCAGGTTTTTAAAATCAGAGAAGTACATTCACAACTTATTTAAATCATGTTAGGAAATACCAATTTCAAATGTGATGCAAACATGGAAATTCAGAAAGATAACAACTTTCTATTTTATTTCTGTGAAACACAAGAGTAATTTATCTCTTGACGTTTTCTCCAGTCATTCTCCAATTTGGCCATTGTGTAATAATTATATAAGGTTAAGAGCACCTCTTTGTTCTTAATTCCTTACTAGAGGCAGCTAAAAAATTTCGAGGGGGTCAGAATGTGCAACTGCAAACCATGATTGCTTATTTTAGGATTTATTCTCGTGCCCTCATAGCTCAGACGGCAGTCACTTTGAAAACCAGCTCTGAATGCCATCAGGAGCTCTGTCTTGTAAACACTCTTTTCCTAATGTTGCACCGTTCTCTATGAAGAACAAGTAAATCCCTACGCTCGCTACCAGAGAAGAAATTCAGATATTACTTTCTTTTTTTTTTTCTTCAAGGGCAGATAAGCACTCCACCACTGTCACAGACAAAGTTTAGGTCAGACCATGACCTTCCCTACAGCAAGAGTAAGAATTCTCACATAGCTCAGAAGAAGTATGTGAAGACCAACTGCCTCCACAGCATATCTGCACATGGGCCAAGTAATCAATTTTTGACAGGGATTCAGTACAGTTGAGAAGGAGGTACGTTGCCCAACTCCTCATCCATACACAATTAGCCAACATAGAGGATACGGGCAAGCAGCAGCTGGGATCCCACACAATCCTTCCAAGGGGACCCCGTTTGTGGTGCTTGTCTCCTTAGTGTCATATACTTGTCAGCCACTCCTGGCTTGTGTCCTTGTGGGTTCTTGGGTCAGGAGACCTTGATCCCTTGACAAACTTTGATCCCTTAACATCACTGGAAGAGATGTGCAAGCCCTCCTGCAGGTTCTCATGCAGCACCGAGGGAGGGCTCTATTGTCCCGCTGCAGCCCTGTAAAATCCCATGATTTTATCCACATTTCCTGACATTTAAGTGTTTCTCAAAGCTCCCAGTCCCAGAATGATATAACTAAGTGAAAGTCTCAGCTTTCATTTTTTTAATAGTGTAAATTTGTGATTACAAAGAAAAGCTAAAAATCTGTCAAGAGTGTCACCTGACAACTCATAAAACAGATGGCAAAGAGAAGAAAGTCACTGTTTACTTATTACTTTTACACTGTTCATCTTACTACTTTAGAAGGTCTGACTCACAGCTGCTAAGTACAAAAGTTGGCAGAGGGGACGTAATACATCTAAATGCTGCCTCAAAGAAGTTGTACATCCTGCCCGCAAACTTTGATGTAGCTAAAAATTAATGAATATTGTGGAGTGTCTTGGCAGAAACAACTCACTCAAGTCAGAAACTCCAACTAAGCCAGGAACTGGACTCCATCTGCAGCCACCCAGAGCCACCACTGCCTCAGCACTCAATGAAAATGAACAACAGATGATGCCTTTCAAAAGCAAACCTACTTGATTGCTTTCATATTTTCTGACTCCGATTTTGTGAAAAATAAATCACTGAAGCTGATGAAAACTGAGCAATTGGCAAGGCCAAGCTCTAAGAGGCAATTAGTCCCAGACGTTATTACAACTGCTTGTATGGTTCCCCAGCACACCCCTGCCCCCAGCAATTGGGTAGTAACAACTTGCATAAAAATGTATTTAGAAAATTCATTAGTAACAGTCCAAGTTAATTGTGGCATTAGTACTGCTCAATGTTAAGCTTCTAATTAAACATGCCAAATCTAACTAGGTCCTTGAAATATCTTTAAATAATATGCATGTGTTTGGGGTATCTATCAGAGACATATTGTTTTGGTTTTGTTGCTCTTCAGCTGATGTACAAACTGCCTCATTTAAGGCCATTTAAATAGTAATGGCTTGTTTTAGTAACACCAAAAGGGACACTAGAAAACACCTTTATCAAAGATGGAAATGGTTTCTTGCATATTTAGGAAAATAACTTATTTAAGACATTGTAAGCCACAGTTCTATTATAAAATAAGTCTAAAGGGATTCATCCACAAGATGTACCTGTCTGGGAAATAGCATCCATCTCTTCCATTCCCTCTGGGGGTAGCGGGTGGAAAGGGATGTATAGTGTACCCTAGTTCATTTAACCCAAATTTCATTTGGGGTTAAATGGAATAACCCCAGTGAGTACTCCTTAATTTCTAATGAGCATCCACTTCACAAATCTCCTGTTTTAACTGATAATAATCAACCTTTCTAATGAAATGGAAAGTCTGACAGATGCACATACTTAGTTTCCAGTGTTGTGCCTCCATGACAGTGGCGAGAAACTGATAAAATTCCTCAATGTTTTATCAATTGATAAAATTTATTTAAAAAACATAGGAAACGTGTATTTTACGAAGGCATAGCTGGTTTCAGCTTGCTGTAAACAGGACAGTAGACCAGCAAAAAAGCCTGGGTCAGTATATTAACAAACACTTTATCTGCAGAAAAAGAGTGCAGTTTCAGTCAGTTCAGCAAAAGTTGCAAGGCAGCCAAAAGTCACTGAAAAGTTTTGGTTTAAATTAGTAAGTCAGATATTCATAAATGTGTTGTTTAATGTATTTATGTCTGGAAGGGTTCAATCTACCAGCTAAATTCAGAAGAAACTTCCACAAAACCAATGAGGGGACGGTGGTATCATGTCCCTTTACAGGTAAGTAACTAGTTAGTCTCATAAAAGGATTAAAAGAAAATCCAGAAAATCCAAAATTCACAGAAGCCTAAAAAAAAAAAAAGTGAAGGAGCTAAAGAAACACAGAACTGCCTTGGGGATGAGCTAGCTAAACAGTCCTTGACAGATGTTTGTTGGCAGAGCTGTATGTATGCATCCCTCCTCCCCTCCCAAACTGGGGAAAGGCCAAAGGCTACTGAACCTTGAACAGTGAAGCTCTGCAGAGAACAGCTTTGGTCAGAAATGCATCTGTGAGTGACAGCTCAGCATGAGAAGCCTGGAGAGATGGCTTGCATCAGAAGAAACCTCGAGCATGGCTGAACAAGTGCAGCAGGAGGTGACTGAAGCAGCCTTCAGAGCAAGCCTCAGGGAGTTAACTGATGTCACCAGTGTTGAGGATGTGAGTGAGGACACTGCCTTGGATTACTGGCCAAGTCCTCTGGCATTCAAGAAAGTGGGATTTTGATGCAATCCTGTTTGTTTATAA
>JAHREE010000395.1:2497886-2556299 GCA_033628505.1 Tringa tobata | reverse complement strand
TTGTGCATTTCTTAGTCCATAGTAGAGCAACTAAGAAGCAACTCAGAATATAATTCACTGCAGATATCTCTAATGCTGAAGTAACAGCAAACGGTAGCAAATGAATACAAATAAAACAAGTACCGTAAATGAGCACGTGCTGATTCTTTGCCTTTACCTAGGAGTCTAACAGGCCTTCAGCGGCCCATGGGTGCAACTGCTGCCTTGGGGTTAAGGAGGCAGGCACGTTCAGGATATTTTTCACAAGCCTTTTTTACCTGCACTGAGAATGAACCAACTTGCACTCCTCTATCATCCAGTCTTGACACCATACTGACAAACTTGCCCAGCTGCCCATTAGCCAAAAGCAATAGGAAGAAGATATGTGTGACACACCTTTTAATGAAGAAATCAAAAAGAAATGAAAACCCATTTAGAGAGAACTCATATGCACATATATCACACAACACTGTAAGGGAAGGGAAACAATTTCCCAGTTCCCTCCTCAGGATCTCTTCACAGATTAGTAGAGAGGCTGCTTGCAAGAGTCCCATCCATTTCTTATGCTCTACAGGAACATCAATAACCCCTCAGGAGGGACTGCATGAAAGGCAGATGCACACACTGGAAACAACATATGGGTAATTGATCTCTGTGCATCATTAGGAAAGAGAGTATGAGTCAATGCAACTAGCAATACAAGTCTATCACAACCTGGCAGCTAGACAGATGGGCTCCTAGTGAGGAAATTAGAAGCAGCTGGAATTGTCTCCCTGCACTGTATTAATCCCCAAGCTGTATTTTGTCATGCAACAAAGGTTGACTGATTGGCAGTGCCCGGTATTCAATTCTGGAGTCTGGAGCATCCCAAAGGGATTCAGCAGCCTTCCATTTTCTGGGACGCTCCAGGAGACTCTCATTCTCCCCATATACCTCACCTTCCTGTGGGTTTCCAATGGCCAAGAAAGCCAAGAACTCAAAACGCAAGATCTGGCATAAAATTACTTTGACTCCTCAAGACAGAGCCACAGCAGGAATGGGGCAGGAGGGGTGTCTGCCCTATGCACCTTCTAGAATAGGGGGAAGCAGAAAACCAGGAGAGGCTGGGTGAGCCAAGTGTGCAGCAGCCTCCTGAGAACAAAGCCCAGGAAACCAGGAGCTGGAGCAAAGGACAGGGGGGCAGCGAGAGGAAGGAAGGAATGCACATGTGGTGCCCATGATGTCCTCCCAGTCCTCCTGTCCTCCCAAACACACATGTGCAGGGAGGGGCAGGGGAAGAGAGGCACCAACTGACAGCCCCAGCCAGCTACAATTCAAATTGGGGATGAGATAGGATGAGGTACAGGAAAGCCCTGATGGCTGGCTGGGATACGCGACTTCCAGAAGCTTGGAAAGAAGCGGCTTGATTCAGCTCACATAACACAAGCGTGTTGTGCAGTGGGGCAAAATGAGGAGTTATATTAATCACTGAGAAACCTCGTTGAGGCCTAGAAATTTCACATGTATGCATTTAGAAACGAAATGCTAAAAATAGCAGATGATCTTCAGCAGTATTTCCTGGCAAGGTTAATAAAGATATATCTATTTCCCTAAAGAGAAAAGATATTTCCAGAACTAAAAAAAAAATAAATTAAAAAAGCCCCTACACTTCAATTTAGTTAGTAGCCAAATTTTTTAGGAGGATTTCTCTTCTGCTTTCCTATGGAGGGCAGAGTAATCAGAGAGAAGAAAACTGGTCTGAGAAATATTTCTGTCCCTTACTGAAGTGGGGCAGTTTTTCATGCTGGTGAGCAACCACATTAGCATTTCGTGTCTCTGCATGAGTGTCCACAGGATAGTTTTATCAGTGCTATTAATTTCTTGCATTTACCTACGGAGGAGGCTCATGTTCGCAGCCAGAGAAATGAGGCTGTGCTGGCTGTAGCTGGAGGTGCTCAGGAGTGTCACAACCTTCAGCCACTCCAGTCATGAGGTCTTCTCTCTTCCGACAGCTGGATACAGAGCCTCTACAAAAGGGCTGAAACGTCCTCTCTCCATCTGCAGAACTGACTCGTGTCTTCTACAGGGAAAGCTGCTGGCAGCCCTCTGGGCGGTGGGGTCATGGACTTGGACCCACAGCTTGCCACATGCTGTCTGGTCATGGTATGCAGCAGTTTCAGCTCTGGTCAGCCATATCTCAGGATGTATTTCTCTCACTTGAAATGTAAGTAAGGCTTAAAACGCCATTATATAGAAATGCAGCTTTTGTAACTATCACTACATTTCCTTCTGAAGCACAGTGTAAAAGACTAGAGCAGCCAAAACCACAACAAACTACTGAAATCTGAAAATGTGTACATTTTCATAAACATACACGAGGATGCATGTTTAAACACATTAATGAATTAAGCTTTATAACACTCCTTAGATTTAAGCAACAATTAGCCATCCAGTATAGGTAAAACAATGACAGATTCCATAGAAAAAAAATTAAATGCTTCTCTGTTGTTGATACCTCTGAATGCTATCAAATTATAAAGAATAATTCATATCAATTGCAACATCATAACTGATTAACTGCACATTCTCACTTCTGAGATTTTTTCAAAATTAAAGCTTTCAAGTATTTCTCTTTCTATGAAAATTTCTCCCCTGATCTAGCTTTATTTTAGGGTGAATTCCATTTTGTTTTCTGATCCCATTTCTATCTTTCATTCTGATGACTTGTTTGGTATGCATGGGCAGTGAACATCCGTGTTGGAAGCAGCCTCCTGATTTCTGCTTTTCTAGTTCTGTGCTCTGATGCCTTGCTTTCTAATGTAAGTATTTTCTAGGATTCTAGAATCCCAGATGGAGACTGCTTGTTTCGAATTTAGCTTTAATTACCTCTCATTCAGTCTGCGCGTTTAAGTAGACTGTCCTGCTCTCTGGGATATTAAAGTCTTAAAAGTTTCTCCTGCAGAACCAAGGAATGCATCTTCAATAGTTGCATGGGTTTTTTCTTCACCAGGCTCAGTGGGTTTTTACATTTAGTACCTCTTGGACTTGGTTTGGAGGTGTAACAGAAAGCAAGTTCTCTTTAATGACAGTGCTGAGAAAGGAAAAGAGAATATAGTTTTATTTGTGAATAAAACCTAAGGGCATCCAAAGAAGATCTCCAAAATATGAAGCTGTCACTTATTTACAAAAGCTGCACAATCTATGATTAATACTTACTGGGACTCGAGGACACAACAGCCACTGGAGGGCTAACGTTTTACAATTCAAAGAGAAGATGCAAGTTGAGAGAGCTCAGATGTTAGCTGTAGGGTTCAGATGGAGCACATGTCCTAGTTTCTACCCAAGTTTTCATGAGATCAAGCTTCCTGAGATCAAGTCCTCCATAAGGCATAAACTTGGCTCTTTCTCAATAAGATGTTAACAAACATCTTGACAAACAATTCACAGTTAGATGTTATCTACACGAGCTGTGTGCATGCTGAGTATCTGATTGTGGGCTGCAGATTAAGTGTAAATCCACTCAACTACCTGATCCACAGGCAAGGCCCATACTTAGTATTTCAAGCCACCAGAAGGGAATATTGACCACAGTTCCCCTCAGCCTGAGGCTGGACCACAGTCTCCCTCTAAAGATACATTTGTGTAAATACTGGCTAACTGGTATCTACATAAGTCAGCACTAATTGTTCTAAAAACCAGTATTATTTTATACTCAGTGGCCTGCTGATTCATGATGAGAGAAATAAGCTATGGAAAAAAAAACACCTGAAGAATGTCATATCTAAAAATAGCCAGCAGTTCAGACCAGGGCTGTAATAGCACCATAATATTGGTCCTAATTACAGGCCAACAATTGCAGACCTTAGAGCTAAGAGCAGATTCCTGAAACAAGCCAGAACAAGATGTACTCATAAAGACAAAACACTGTAGGATGCTATCATGAAGATGGCTGCATCAGATCAGCCTCATACTGAGAAGCAAGGAGAACCTCTTAAACCATTAGTAAAGCTGCAGCATCTCATTATTTTTAATAGCTCTTGATATGAACACTGGTGCCAAAGTACCTACAAATAACCCTACTCAGTAATCTCCAGGGTTCAACATTGGCCTCCACAAGGCTAGACGTTCCTTTACAGGATCAGGCAGGCTAAAGCAAACGCACCATTAATAACTCACTGTACACCTTCTTCCCTGGTTTCTCCTGCCACATCTGGGAGCAGCCTCCCAGAGCTGCTCATTAACTACTGCTGTGCCTTCAGCAAGCACAGGTGAGCCTGACCCCCGGGATTTCAACCAAGCTGCATCACCATCCACTGATTCATGGTATAGACACAAGACACAGTGTGCACAGAGGAAAGGTTTAAAAGTACTCTTTGCACAGGAGATGAAGGGAAGAGAGCTGGGAGTATCATGGGCAGGCAGAGACTCTGCAAGAGAAGAGTGGGAATGAAAAGGAAGGCTCGAATGGCCTCAAGTTGCACCAGGGGAGGCTTAGGATGGATGTTAGAAAAATTTCTTCACTGAAAGGGTTATTAAGCATTGGAACAGGCTGCACAGGGAACTGGTTGATTCACAATCTCTGAAGGTATTTAAAAGATGGGTAGATGTGGTGCTTGGGGACATGGTTTGGTGGTAGATTTGGCAGCTTTAAGTTAATGGTTGGACTCAATGATCTTAAAGGTCCATTCCAACCTAGACAATTCTAGGATTCTAACATGGGAGAGAATGGTAAAGTGCATCTACCAGGAGACTAGGGAAAGAGAGTGTTCCAAAACCACAAGAGAGTCGTCAGCCCTCTCAGAAGAAGAGGAGGAGGAAAATCAAAGGCTGGGTAAGAAGGAAGCAAGAAATCATGTCGTGAGACAAGGAAGCTTCTACAGTGCTTGGCTGCCCTCCTGCCTTGTTAATTGAGACAAAGCCTGTGTTGGAAAGCCACATGCTTACGCCCACGTGAGGAGGACCTGCCACACTCTGCCGTGCTTCCCAGGACTGCAGAACATGTCCTGGACTTCTGCTTGCTCTTGCAGTGAACTTGTTCAGAGCATACCACAAGAGTAGTACTTTTGACAGACACCAGCGAATATGGAAAAAAGGATAATGATTAAAAAAAAGGATTGCATCATCCACCTGAATGAAGAAAATAGCATTTGCTGTTGCTATACATTAAACATTCCAGCTGTATTTTTCTTATTTTATAATGTCACTTCCCAATCCCTGTACTTCTGCAAGGGCATTACTGTGGCATCATCAGTCTCCCAGAGCTCTCAAACTTTTCTAAAGTTAGCTTATATGCATTAGAAAATTACAGGGTACAATTTTACAGGAGGGAAAATGAGACACAGAAGTATCAGTGCCATAATATCCACCAATTTTGGTTTCATTTTGGACAGAACTTCGATCTTTTATAGCACTTAATACATTCAAAGTGCATCTCTAATTGATATGGTTTCCAGCTGGATTGCTCAGTTCTTCTACACAAATTTTCTAAGGAGACAAAAAGTTCTCTGAGGAGCAGGAGTAAAGTCTGGCTTCCTGAACTCACACATCTTGGGAAGACTTGGTGCTTGTGAACTCTGACTTAAGCTCTTCCAAGACTTTTCCCATCTAAGCTTTTCCCAGAACTAAGACTTCCACCCATCTGCCTTTTGCGTCCAAACCTGGTGGTCTAGAGCTAACTGCCTGCACAAAACCAGGAAACGTCCTCACCCTTCTCCTTCCAGGAAAGGCACACTGGCTTGCCCTGCTGTGTCCTACACACCTCTTGGGAGTGAGTGATCTTGTGCCTACCTGCCCTCAGAGGAACAGAAATTCATCAGCACTACCCGGGGACTTTCTTAACCGATAGGCCAGCAAGGGGCAAAGGGTGAACATATATTGGTGTTTCTGGATTTGTGTTTTGGAGCAGAGGGGAGGCTGAAGGCAAATCTGGGAGCCTGAGAGACAAGAGGCAAAACAGCCACAGTCTTGTGCCATATCCTTCATCGCTTGCAAGAACCAAACCCCTTTTAGTTGTGTATTACAAAAAGCTTTTGCTCTTTTTCCTCACAAGAGCCCAAGTCCTTGCATCCTACCAGCCTACTCTCAGAGACCAGCAAACAGACAAGACCGAACTAATTTCCTTAATCTTGCCCTCAGAACAGATGAGCCCTTTTTTTCCTCCTCAAACTCTAGACAAAGAATTCAGACCGAGTCAGATATTCATGATTATCACCTCTGCTCAGACACTTAAAGAATTGCAAAGTTACCATCACAAGAATGCAAGCCTTCCAACATACTATTCCAGCTCTTGTAACTTTATAATGAATCCTACAAGGATGCTAAACAACCCAGTATCTGGATCAGTATCATCAGATGAACATATCACCTATCAGAAGGAAAAATAACAATGCCACAGTTTAAAGTTTTTAGCTCTCCTAGAGAAAATGTGACATGATATCTCAGTATATCTGAAGGGTCAGGAATCATAAAATGAATGAGGAAAGCAGGTTTTTTGGTCAGTCTCAGTTTTTAAACACTTGACGTCAGCAATTCTGCTATTTGCCCCAAAATACCACTTCTACAGAATCTAACTATATTGGCACTCTCAAAAAGTAAAAAAGGAAATAGAGTACAATTAGAGCTAGTCATAAATATTAAAAAGTAGCTAAATAATGAATAAAAGCTAATTTTACCTTCCTTCCTGTGCTCACTAAAGTTTTCCACTACACAAATTTAAAACAGCACATTCGAATTGTGATCATGGAAAATTTCTGTCCCATAATTGATCACAAAGGCATATACTGAAAACAAAACCAGAAGTTGCCAGTGAAAGTCATGCTTCGATTAAAGACATTTTTAGTTACAAAGTAGGATATTTGCACCTTTTAAATGGGGACAGAGCTATTTTGCTTTTGAGCAATGCCTTGCAAACGTTCTTGCACCTGTGTTACTTTATTTTAGTGTGGTAATTCTCATAAGTAGAAATTACTTGCATGGTTCAGTTTACTTAGTTCATTTGGAAATCAAACCATATTTGGAAAATACATTGAATCGTCTAAACTTCTTGCAGTGCAAGAGGACCATTTGATGCTGAGGATTACATGGTAATGAGCTATTCTCTGTGTTCCAAGATCAGTAACAAAATTCATAAAAATTTCATTGAAGAGTTTTGCAAACTAAGAGCTTCATTTGGCATTACTTCATTACACTGCTTTACAAGTTCACATCCCAGATGACTAAATACTACTTAAACTGTTCCATATCTTCAAACTCCACAAAATAAAATATGTTTGATCTGTGAAAGTCTGGCTCAACTGGAGTTCAAGGGACAGTTTCACAACATATGGTAAAACAGATTTTGGCCCAAAGAAATTTTGGATCTCTGTGATCCTAACAATTTTCTTTCTTTCATCTCAGCACAATGTACTTATTTTAAGTTTTTTTTCCAGTGTGGTTTGAGAAGTCTCACTGATGGCACCCAAGCACATGAACTCTGCCTAGCAACAACAGAAGGTGGAAAACACACCAGAAAGTTCAGTTGCCTTCAGCTCCCCCACAGAATCATAGAATTGCCTAGGTTAGAAGGGACCTTTCAGATCATCTAGTCCAGCCATCAATCTAACACTGACAAAAAACATCACTAAAACATATCCCTAAGCACTACATCTACCCGTCTTTTAAATAATCCCATCCTCAGGATTCAGGAGGGTCTCGGCATGAA
Organism: Tringa tobata; assembly: GCA_033628505.1. Classification (NCBI taxonomy): domain Eukaryota; kingdom Metazoa; phylum Chordata; class Aves; order Charadriiformes; family Scolopacidae; genus Tringa; species Tringa tobata. Next base: position 2,548,642 of record JAHREE010000395.1, on the reverse strand, counting down.
TGATAGGAGTAATTGCCTTTCGGCTGCTACCGCTCCCAGCAGGGTGCTCCAGGCACACAAGCATCTCCTTGGGCTCAGTATGAGTAGAGATAACTGGAGAGAAAGGAATTCGATCACTTCTGGTTTTGTGCTTGTAACCTAACACAGACCATCTTCCTCTGCCTTCCTCCTAGGCTGAAATTAGAGCTACAAACATAATGGTGATGCTGCTGAAATGACAGGAAGAAAATTAATGCCATGATTGTTTTCTTGTATGCCAGAATCAGTATTGGAAGAGAGTGTGTTGTTCCCTCAGCTGGGGACGGGGATCGGGCCATACCCTGCCCGCAGATCACATCAGAACTGCCTGCAGAAATCATCTCCCAGGCACATGAGAGGACTCACAGCTGGCAGGGTAAGAAATGTGATTTACAGAACGCGAACACCATATGGTGCAACTTCCTCTCATTTCATATCCACTTCATATCTTGCAGTTGAAAAAAATAATATCCCATGCTATCTAGTTTATTGGAGGAGAGTCAGATTACAGCAACAGCAGAGACTAACCCATCAAATCAGCATTCACTCACTTCAATTAATAAATGTGAAGAGATACCAATCTGTGACCAGGATAAAAGATACAAACTGAATTGAAAAACATCCTGGAGAAAAGTAGTGTTTCTCTGTCAAAGGAGGATTTATTCATAAAGCAGGAAAACAATTTCCAAGCTGTTCAAAATCATCTGTGCAATAAGAAATTAATATAGTGTGATTCACATACAAGCTGAACAATCCAGTCAGAATCACTGCTCCTTTTATTCATGATGGAAACTCTTGAGAAGTGCATCACTGCAGGCTCAACAGGTCTTTCACCTTCATGAGAGGACATTGGGGTGGATTAAATGTCATTTTGCAGAGGTGAAGCAAATACTTTTTACCAGTAAAGTGCAGAAATGTTCCAAATTCCCTGAAAGAACATTTATGGGAGGAAACAGGGCAAGGTGTTGGGAAATTGGTGGAAATTAGTATTTCCATGGCTCTTTGGAAACTGGAAGAGAGGCAACGTGTCCCAGGCATCACCAGAAATGCGTAGCAGAACCAGGAAGGGAATCCCTATTTTCAGACTAGTATTACACCTCTGTTTAACTCTAAAACTAACTTGCCTCTCGCTGCTCTGAAGCGTGACCCTAACACAAGCGAGGTGGCCTCAGGTGGCCAGGGCAGAGAGAACCAATACATCCCAGGTATGCCCTGGCAGGCTGTTGGGAGGGCAGCTGTGTGGCTGCAAGGGCTGGCAAGTCAAATCCAAGCTGTGGTGATCGCCCTGCTATCCCCCTTTGCCTCCTACCCCTCCTGTCACCTAGAGACACAGGCCACAACCAGCATGGGAAATCCCTTATCATCTATTTCTACTTGCCTGGAGCATTAAGGAGCATCCTAAAACAAGCCATTAAGCACTGAAGTCCAACTTATTTGTCTATTTTCTTATTTCTTTTTTGTATTTATTATGATGATTAATGACTTCGAGTCTCCATCTAAGTACAAGAACAGCCTGGTACAGTCTCCATAATGGAAATGCAGAGCTGAACAACATGTTTGTCAATTAGCAAATCCCCCACTTAGCGACCTGACTCTTAAAGTAAGGAAACAATTACTGTCAGACATTATTATTTATCAGTTATAACACAGTGGCACTTTCAGTCTAGGGAAAGACCCCACTGTGCCTGGCAAAACACAAGCATTGCACAGAATACATGATCCAAGTGGTTTTATTTGCAGAGCCACGGCCTTATGCCTGATCCTACTGATCCTCTTTAAAACATGCGAGCAAAAACTGTATTTATATTAAAATTAGTAGTGGTAACAGCAGCAGTCATTCCACCTGTCAGGAGGAACACAGGTCACTTGGTTTGAGAGTGCCACCCCTCCTTCCCTCATCAGTGCTGCAAGGAGCTCACCCAGCCCCAAAGATGGGAATGCAGGAGGAGAGCACCACAACTGGTGCACAGATAGTGCTGGAAGAGCAAAGCAGGACTTGTCCCTTCTCCTACCTCCAAGGCAACTGCCTTTTTCAAAGGCAAGGGCAGCCCCTGACTAGTGCTAGCCTGAGAGGAAAGAGGATAATAGAAACAAACTTTATGGACAGGCAACAGCCCCATGACCTTTAAGATCAGCTGAGGTTTTCCAAGTGAGGAGATAAACAATCTGTCAGCATGGGATCTAACCAAGAGTGAGGGTTTCAACTCGGAGAGGGAGCATGGGTGCTGAGTGTTGGGGAAGACAGCTCTACCAAAATGTGGGACGCTTTCTTTAGGCAGCTCATGGAGGCTCCATTGCTGAAGCAACTTACAATTAAATGTGAAAAGAACCCCACAAATGCCATAAGGAAACTCAGTGGATTCAGAGCGATGAAGAATATGATCCAATAGGCTTTCCTTGTCTCTTAACATGTAAACACTTGCCTTTTAGAACATCAGTGTGATCCGAAGCCTGCTGAGGTCTCTAGAGAGACAAAATTCAACTGACCTTCAAATGAGACCATAAATTTGAGGGAAGGGGCACGGGCTTTGTTTTTTAAAAATTTGTTTAAACAATGAAAAACTAACTATAGATTTTGCCAGTAGATTTTATAGATCCGTTGCAACCATTTATACATTTTGCCATAAATCCCAGCATATTCCTGCAAGCCAGGTGCTGGAAAGCTTTTGCTCTTTTTGCCCTGAAGGGATTTGGAAATATTTATATACAGGCTTGGCAATACCAATTAATGTGTTAGCTGCAGAAAGCTAAATGTCCCTACTTTTTCCCCATAGCAAAGCTAAAACATTCAATAACTTTGCTTCAAGATATCTAAAAATCTATCAGTTTGTAAAGGCAAAAGGAACATGGATTGGAATTGGAACTAGAATCTGAATGAAAAAGAAAGTTAACAAAACACTTTGTGTCCTATCAATAACACAATCACACTGCAATATCCCAATTTTGAAAAAATGTGAGGTTGTTTTCTCAGAATATGTATGTTACTATTTTCCACCTCAAGTAAATGTGCACAACTTTCAGCTCAGCTGTGCATGAACGTACAGGTGTGAGGCAGAGATCTGTTTTCCAAGGAAATGAGGCCACTACACAGAGACACATCTATAAAAGCAATAATTACAAACCTGTGAAAAAACAGAAAATAAATCACATTATATCACTTGTATTTTAAAGCAAAAGAACTAATCAAATTTCTTCAAGGTTTCAGGTACCTTCATGGGCTACCATGGGGAAAAAACCCAACCCAACCTCCAAAAAAATCAAGAATACTCTAGAAACAGGAGATTTAAAATGAAGATGCTATGAAATACAGAATACAAGCGTATACAAGTGTTCAGACTGGAAAATTTTAAGTGCAAATAGTTACCACTACTTTCTGGAAACTGTTTATCTAGAAGACACAAGAGGGTCAAACGACCATGAGGATGGGTGGTCTGAAAGGATCAGAAGTGACTGGTTTTTTGTTTCCATTCTTCCCACTAAGGAAAACTGCAGAGATAAAGTTTTGACAGTGACGTGGAATGCAAAATCTCTATTATTAGTAATAGCAATTAAATCCTACCCCTCCAAAAGGTGGATACTATTCTTTCTTCTGTATTTTTCCTCTTACAAACTTATCTCTTTCTGCCTCCTTCCAACACTGCCTGAAGCCCGTAAGGGCGCGTAACCAGAAAGCAAGAGGAAAACAGTGGTTTTACAGCTCAGGACCGGTGTAAATTTGCAAGGCCTGAGTGGCAAACACTTTGTGCTATATTTTTAATTTTCCAGAAGAGGGCTACAAACATAAGTGGGTGTCAGAGGCAGAAACTTTAGTCATCTCACTTATCTACCTTTTTCCTGTCCTAATAGAAAAAAGAGCAAACTTCAACAGTAGTGCCAGATCATTTCATCCAATTCTCTTGGAAAGACAGACACCACCAGCTAGGACACAGTCAAATGGAGGATTTTCCCTGCACACACTCCAGGCAGCCAACATCCAAGGCAGTAAAAAGAGCTGCTTGCAGTGAAAGCCCTACTTACGCCTTTATCTGCAAGTGGATTCCTTTCTTTCTCTTGTGTGTTTTCTTAGAAGGCTAAAAATACGTTAGTGGTGAAAGCCATTAATAATGGAGATAATTGTGTTGCAGGATTTGGTGTCAAGTTAACTGTTTAAAGAAGTAACAGCAATACAAGGGTCTGGTTAAGGCTGCATCCCCTGTTGAACTCAAAATAGCACCTAATTAACACAACAGGAGGGGCAAAATAAAGGTTTGCGTCAAACAGAGTGCTGATGCAGACTATAAGCTTTTCTGACAAACAACTGCTCCACTTTTTACTGTTTTCCAGTTCAGAGAAGCACGGATATTTTAGGCCAGCAAAGACAAAAGCACAGTTCTGGTCTCCTGCACCACACAGGTCAGAAGTCATCCCAGAATCTTTGCAGCAAAGAGATGACTTCTGAGCCTCATGAACAAACACTGACCTCAGGAGTTTGTAGATTAAATAAATCTTAGGACTACTTATGATTTGCGTTAAGGCTGGCCTACATCCATTCAAGGGTTTTTACCCCAATAGAATAGACTTGAAATGCAAGAATAATGTCCTCTTCCTCTTGGGAAGGTATCTCATGCTTTGTGTCTCAACCTCTTACTCTCTTTCAATGTAATTTACTCTCCAACACAGATTCTCTGAGGTGCATAAGGAGGAGGAGAAGGTGAAACTTCCAGTATTCTGCTACTTGTGACTTAAAACATTATGTGAAACTCAACCTTGAGCAGTAGAAGGCTAGAGAATAACCCAGCACACCTCTAGCCCCAGGAGTGGTATCAATGGATGCACAGTTGTATGGACAAGGCTCTAAAGCCAGAGGGGAGCTGCTGCCTTTTAGATGAAGTGACTGACAAAAACTGCATTGGACTGGATGTAAATGCTACATTCTCAGTTTTCTCAAGAGGAACCATGTTACATCAGAGGAAGCAAAGAGCAATTGTTCACTGATATTTGCAGTGATAATGCTATTACAAAGCTATGCTATTACTTTTAAGAAGTTCAAAATCCAAGGACAAATCAGGCTACTTTCTCTCCAACAGAGACATACACTGCACTATCAGTTACTATGGTTAATTATCCCTTTTTGTGGATTTGAGATCTTATTTCTTAAATCTCCTACTACTGTGAAAACTAATGGATGACATCAGAAAGAATCAAGACCTTACAGTATTCCTTCTTGCAAGGCAGAAGTAGGAGAGCCCTAGCACACAACATTCACACCACTGGACAAGGACTCCCTGCTACAGGGGCTGTGCACTGCCTCTGGTCTGATCCCGAGAAATCCTGAGATCCTTATACCGGCAGGGAACTACAGATACACACACATCAATGGACAAAACCTTCAGACACCGTATCTAATGTAGAAGGCAAGCCCAAGTATCACTGTGTGCTGGCCCACATGCACAGATGTGGAGAAAACCTGCATACCCACCCCATACAGCCATCTTCTGGAACAACTGACTTCCCCGGTTATCACCACCCAATACACAGAATTAGAGGGATAGCATCCTGAAAAGCAGCTGGCTTAAGATACCTAAGCCCATGCATTTAATCCCTGTGTGGTTATCTGCAAAACAAGGGCACGATGATGTCTCATTTTGTGGAACCTGAGCTTTCTTCAGTCTTCTGGCAGTACAACCTGGTCCTGTCAGGACACTGTACTGTACGGGCCCTCAAGAGAGCTTCATTCAAAAAAATAAAAGTGTTGGAGTAAATGTAAAATACCACTACAGTATGCTCAACAAACACATCAGTCATTAAATACTTAAGTTCAGTTTATCAAAGAGGAGAGATGAACCAACAAAAACGAGTTTATTCTAGGAGCTGTCTTGTTTCTACCTTTGGAGCTCCTACTAGAGGTGCATCACTTCCAAATACATCATTGCACAGTACTGTGTGGATAGATTCTGCCAGCTGCCAGGCTGTATGGACACTACACAATGTCCATACAGCCCCAGACTGTCAGGAGTAAAATCTACGAATATGCTAGCATATTTACACGCATTAATTACAGCAACATCTAACAGGAGGCTTCCTGGGGCTCCCACCACAGAGCAAAGAAGAGAGGACACTGCCTTGCTATTGTTAAAGCAAGAGGCTTTCTCTCACAGTACCCCTGAGGTGCTCAAGATTTTCACCAGCAAGATGGAGCCTGATGTTTAGATACTGACAATAAGAAAGGGTTCTCACAGTCCCAGTTGGCATCCAGTCACACACATCCCCTTTATCTCATCATTTGAACTTGTGCATGTTTATCTATACAACTTAGAGGCTGTAAAACATCTAATTTTAAACAGAGTGTAAATTGCCTTATTTACACCATTAGATGGTGACTTTTGTGTATTTTAAAAACCTTTGAGTACCATTGGATTAGATGCCTGACCTGGGCCGTCGCTGTCTACAATTCATCTACCTGAAATTAGGCAAGGAGCACCCCGAGTAAGGCAGTCAGTCCCAAACTACACTAGAACAGAGCAGGAACTCCCCTGGGCCACCCAACTCCCAACATTGGGCTGCTTTGCATATACAGAAAAAAAAAAAACACCCTACATTTTTTAAAATAGATTTTGCTTGTCTGTTTGTGTTATACTTCTGCTGTTTTTTCCCAATTCAGTTTTCCCAGTTCTCACTCATATAATGTCACCTGCTTTCTGTCCTCCGCATGCATGTGTTGCTCACATAAACTATTCCTATTTAGGTTTGCTTATAAAAAAAACAGCTTTGCCCTACTCACAAAATACATCTACCGTGCAGTCAGGTGATAATCACATGAAATAACTTTTTCCACTCCAAGTTAGTCTTCTGTCCCTCACAAGAACACCTCCACCCCTGAAATCCCAGGCTATTGCATTGTCAACTGCTATTCAGAATCTAAAGAGTCATTAAATCCAGAAATATGTTCTCACTCTGAGGAAATTTCATGTTGTCTTCTCTTATAGTCAATACAATAAGAATACATACGTTGTGGAGTATCATGGCTACTACATCAGAAAGAAAAAATATATGAAATTTAAAAGAAGGAAGGTAACAACTCTGATTTTAATCCACTTTAAAAATGAGTAGTAGATAAAACCAGCTAGGACCTTTGATAAATTTGTTGTTCATTTATACCACTGTGTTCTGTATGTGGGCATTCAAGTCAGCACCAGTGAAACTGGTCTCCCAGCCAATTTTTTCAAAACCATATGATAACAGATTCATAAACTGAGTCAACTGCTGACTTGAGCAATGAATACTCAAAACTGGCCCTTGCAAAACAAGAGATGAGTGAGGAACATGACAAATATATTTGGAACACTGTAAATCCAAATCTTTCTCTGTTTTTCAAATTGAAGAAAAATTGTGAGGTATGTGAAGCAGCAACCACGTTTACCAGTAAGTGCTGCAAACAAGGACTACAGAAATGCTGATTATCTATTTTCTGATCTTGCATGAACTTCAAAAGTAAAACAACTCCAGTAAATACTGGTATTATCACGTACAGCTCATGTCAACTAATTAATCACTGGTAGTTATTACTGCCAAACTCTTGACAGTCAGGACACAAACACAATCCATCCTACGTTAACAGTCACCTCTGCAGGCTGACTACTACTGGTTTAACACATACACAATACAGCTTGCTGTCGTGGAGGCAAAGAACAAGGTCTCTGTAAGAGGGCAGAAGACACAGTTTAACTAAAAGGTGTTTACTCCTAGACCATGATCACAGCAGACCACCTAGCCCTGGCTGGAAAAGCAGATGAAAGCAATATCTAAGTAGGTAAGTTCTAGTAAGGAAGCCGATGGTGTTCCTTAAGCAGTCTAGAAGAATAACGTTCTCCCAACAAGGTGAGAAGGATTAAGTAGATACCGTTAACTTGGAGAGGTAGATGGTTTCTGCCTGGATGTCGAGTCTGTAGGCATTATCCCCTGGGGAGAAATGAAGGTGCAAGCAAGGACCCAAACAGCACTGAAGTCAGACTACAGGGCTGTTTGTTTCTAGAAGCGCAACCCAGAACTGGTCTGTCTGCTAAACATAGCCTGAGAGCCTTCCTCAAAACCAGACTCCTCCTCCTCCTCCTCTTGCATGAATGCAAAGCCTCTCGTGCTGCAGAGCGTGTCCTGCCCGGCACCGAGCCCTGATGGCAGGTCTGTCAGCCATCACCCCACTTGCCCCGGCTGTCCAGGATGGACAGAACACGAGGGAGGGCACGCAGTGCCTACAGGTTTTTCCGGAGGTTGCTCTTTCACAGCAAAGATGCACGGGCAACATTTTCAGGTTTAATTTTGATAGCTCAGTATTAATGAGAAGGCTGGAGACCCTGTAGGAAAACACAGGAAGCAGAAACCAGAAGGAGGACCTGGGTTTGCTCCTTTTCCAGTTATGCATTTTTTCATTTATAAACTTCATGTAAGTCTATAAAAAGATGTAAACTGGTTTGAATTTTCATTGTAAGATTTCTAAGACCAATGAGAAACAGATAAACCCTTTGCTCCTCCTCCCTACGCAGTCACACACAATTAAGTTTAAAGTTCAACAGACATGAGTACTTACAGATTGTAGATGCCCTAAGCTCTCCCAGGGAGAGACTGACCGTGTCTCAGTCTCTTATTATAAATAACAGCAAAAGAATAAACCAAATAATTTGACTAATGCACTTCCTGATCAAACAAAAGAGTAAAGAAATCTTCATTGCTTCTGCATTGCAGAGCAAGCTCCTTATAATGTTATTTTTTCCAAAATATTCTAGATCTTTTATTCACAGACAGTTCATTCCTGCTGCCTGCACTAGCTGCAGCCCAGAGGCACACGATGCATAGCCCCACTACATCCAATTGCAACCATTTCAGCCCCGCAGGTTGTGTTAGCTCTATCTTGAGGACACAGCACCTGCTCCCCACCACACAGAGTACAAGACACATACCGGCTCCTACCTCACACCCATCTTTAGTCAGGCCTGGGTCATACCGTGCACAGACATCCCGCTGCCATGCTGGACACCCACGTACTGTACACGGCTCACTGGTGTGATATACGGTCTCCTTGAGCAACTGAACCCAACACAATGGGACGTGCAGCAGGAAAGGGGACGTAGCCCTAAATTCTTGCTGAGGATATTTCAGATGATGACACTGCTCTTCCTCCTCAGTCCCGTTACACAACTCAAAGACGTGGCTTAGTGCTGGGGCCTTTCCCTGCTCACATGACCAACAAGTGGCTCATCACATCATCCAACATGTGGCGTCTCCCTGCTGGGAAAAAATTACGCTGTGCTTGAACGTGGTTTCTGACGGCTTCCCACACTCCCACGTTTAGGTGTCTCTTATCATCTGGAGCCTGCAAAGAGAGTTACTACTAGGTACAAGTTTGTCCCCATCTACCCTCTCCTTCCTTGCATCATGATCCAGGTGGTTTCAGAGGAATCTGCTGGGGGAGCCATGCACAGGCAGGGCAGTCCGTTCCCCTTCAGCACCATCTCACAAAAGCAAGTGTGCTGGCAAGGGAGATACCCAGGCTGGCCTCCAGGGAGTGGAGAGAAGCTTCTTTTGTGGTCACACTAAAGGGATTAAAAAGCCTACTCCTCCTGAGGTTACTGGGAGCTTTTGCTTTTGGTTTTCAGTGTTTGGACCTTACCCTGTTTAGGGAGGGTCAACTAGCTATTAGATAGACTGCTCCTTTTTCAACACAAAATGGAAACCCTGGAGCACACATTAAAAAGGCTGCTTTTATTTTTTTTAAATAGGCTCTAACATTCAAAAGGAATTAGATAACAGCTATAATGGCCCCACCTACTCTTAATCCATTCTGCTGCCAGAGTGTTTTCTGTAATAAATCATGAGAGCACTACAGTACTCCAAAGCTAAAAATGGAGCAGAGTCAGAAGGCGGCACAGAGCTCTGCATACAGAATACACAGTATTGTATTTGGTAACATCTGCACTCGGTCTGATTTTAAGCTTCCTCAGGTGGGATAATGAACCCAAATGAGGAGAGAGAAGTTCATGGGGTGATTACAGCACAGGCTGGCTTTTAAGCCTTTTTCCTTTCAACTTCACTTTCATCACATCTTGATTTGGGTTGGATCAGCTCCTGGAAAGGGTTCTGCTTAACAGAACGCTGAAGGCATCACTTACATTTCCTCAAAGCCAAGATGGTTCTTGAAGGGTGGCAAGAGGGTGCAGCTGAATGGCAGGATACAGTATCACCTTTCCTCAAATCAGAGGGGTAAGGTCAAATCATTTCATCCAGACCTGGAGAGAGCACTTCGGAAAAAATGGTCCCACCAGTTGTACAGGGGCTAAAATATTGATTTTGAATTCAAAATGAGTAGCAAGCACTAATCACAGTAGTGGACTTGATAAGGCAGCTCATTCTTGCTGAGAGCTGACACATCATTCCAGTTGTATCCCAAAGCCCAGTCCCAGGCACCCTCACCGTATGCAATGGCTCTCCACGCTGAAGAAGTAACTTGGCTAAATGTGACATCCACTTGCCTTTGCCGTGCTAACCAAATGGGTCAGCTGGGCTTCTGCTAGCCAAATGGTGGAATGAACCTATCTCAAAGGCTTACTTGTAGCAAGAACAAGAAGTTTGAACATCTGCTATGGACAAGTCTGGATGGCTGGATAATGGTCATGAACAGAATTTTTAGTCTTTAGACTTTAAGACTAGTTCTAGTTAAAATACCTGAATTTTGTAGATGGCTGAAAAATGGTCCCTGAATACCAGCACTCACTTAAATTGGATAAAGCAGTGTGTTTCAGCTGTTGACACTGAAAAAGCTTTTGGGGCAGATTCATACCAGGGAATCAAAGATAATAACTCAAGTGAGATTTTTTTTTTCTTCAAGTAGTCCTACCATCTAGGAACTGAATTTCAGTGAGAGCTGAAACTCATGGGGAGCTAATGAAAGTACAGCTGCAGACTGCTAGTCCAGGGAGCTTTAACACCCACAGCTGCTGGAAAGCACATGGACCAGCTCTCAGATTTCTGGCAGGCTTTACTGCTGCACATTTACCATGTAAATAACCCTGCGTGACGCAAAAACATCTTAAGGGTTCTTTCCATGTCCAGATGGTATTGTTCTCTCTAGGCCAGTCTGCTAGATGTCTGATCTTAAGGCAGCCTGGCAGGCTACTTAGATCTTCCCCTCAGATGTCTCCACATTTTCTTCTGTGACTGATTTACTGGAAGAAGAAAATGAAAACCAAAACTCAAAATCGCTTCTTGCAGATGTGCACGAACTGCAATTACACGAAGAAATCAAATGGAGCCACCTCATTAAGAACTAATGTGAGTACCTCTTCTAAAAAAAGAAGAGGAATGAGAAGAACAGTTAATGACTGATATGATTTGAATTAATAGATATTAAGGCCAGCAAGACTATTATACTTACCAGCCAGTCTGATCTGCAAAACACCAACCAAAGAAAACCTCAGGACTCTTCTGTTGTCCTTCTGTTTCCACTGAATTATTTTTAAGTCTATACATGAGCGTTCATTAAGCACATTCATTTAGTCCTTCAATCATCCTTCACCGCATTCCAGCTTTATTATTTATTACAGATAAAACAAAGGAAGGTTATTTCAAGTCCTCACACCTAGTACTTTTTGTGCCTTTCTCTGCATGCTGCAAAACTAGCAGACTTACAAATGACCTGATCTGCTTTCTACGGCACTGCTCGGCATTCTGGCCACAAACCAGCACCAAACCGCAATCCCTACTGAGAAAAATTTGAGAGAAAACTAAAACATACCAGTAGCACTTAGCTCGCCAGCACTTTCAGTCTGGTTCCCATTCAATTAAATTTCCCTCTTCAGAAATAATTGTATTTGTGTTTCCTGTATATACATGCTCTGCACTGTTTTCTGTCAGATATCTTAATCAGATTTTAACTCTACAGTGATATAATGAGTTAAGCGTAGCGTTTACTCTCCACCTAGGGACCATCACGCTACCTACTTCAGTGCAAAGCTTATTAACGCTGTAGAGCATTCTCTCACTTGAACACTTAACACAACTGCCGGTTTAATACTAACGCATGGACCATTGGTGATAGCATCACAGTCTAGTTTGGTTTATTTTAGTTTATTATGCATGTCCATCTAGTTCCAGTAGGCATCTTAACAAATGTAACTCTACAAAATCCCACCCAAACTTAGAAACCATTTTCTACTTCCAAAATGCAATAATTTCCCCATGTATCTAGCAAACTAGAATCATTAGATCAATTCTCTTCCTTCAGTCACTAATCGCCCCAGGAGTTATCTCCTCAGTTTTATTCCCCCTGGGCTTGAGGCCAGACCAAAAATATACTTTGGACCTGGACAGGCAGAAAACCCCAGGGACAAGAAAAGTTCATGCATGGGCATTGCCCTGTCTGCTAGGGTGGAAATAGGAGATGCAAAACCAAAATGAGACTCCAGGGGCTGCTATTCTGCTCTTACTGTGGTTCCAGGCTGCTGTGCATGAAACCATGACAGGTTGACCCAAGAGAATAAGCTCCTTAACTAGTCCCAAGTTTTGCACACAGTTTTCAAGGTAAAAGTCAACACAAATGGGTAACTACTTAAGCTAGACTCCAAAAATTGTAAAAAAAACCCAAAACAACGTACAGTGCTATTACTTTACTGATGAAGGGGAACAAGAGAGAAAAAGAGTCAAAAAAAATGGATTTGGGAGAGGGAGGAGTTCTCTAAGACTGAAGTCTTTCTAGTCATTTAAAAAACAAAACAAAGCAAACCTAAAAAACACCATTAATTGAGTTCCAGTGGAGGAAGAACATGCAGCGTTTGTAATAAGGAACTCTGCTAGGGGGAAAGGGTTGCTCCTATTTTTTTTTTTCCTATCAGGAAGTATTGTTTTTTAATGTGTGTGGGGTTTTGTTTGGTTTGAGTTTTTTTGTTGGTGATGGGATTTTTTTGGGGGGAAGGGATGCAAACATTCATTATAGGACTTTTTAGCTCCTTAAAGCACTGCTTTAATGAAGAGTTGAGCTCTGCAATCTAAGGACCCTGTATCATACATAACCACTGGATTAAACAGTGTTGAATCATGAACTCGGTCACGTACGTAAAATCCAGAGACAACAGCAAGATTAAACACAATCTCCATTAAGACATATTTTGCAAAGTGTCTTCTACTGAGGATGTATTTTGATAAAATATGACTGTTATCTTCATACTATGGATATCTGGGATGTTATTCTAAAAATAATTGAACTATTTTTCTTCAGTTCATGAAGTTTAATTTTATTAAGTGACTGCAAAGCAATGTTCAATATTCATAAGCAAGTCATGAAGACTGCAGGCTAATACTGGCAGGGTCAACTTGCACAATAAAAGGAGAGATTAAGCTTGTTGTCTTAATTGCACTTGTGTAATCCGTTTATTTTGGATACTGAAGAATTGAACTAAACAGTGCTTTCATTTAATTTAAACACTAACAAAAATTAACATTTGGACTTCTAGCTAAGCAGACAGAAATTACATCCACTGCTCAGTGCAGTGCTCATACTCTTGCTATAAATAAGTAGCCTAATGACATCCAAAACAATCCAATCAGTCAAAACAGGGACACAAAATGAAAAACTATTTTAATACTCTTGCCATTTTAGCATGCCAGAAGTTAATTACTGATATTAACATTTGAGTTTCGAGACCCAAACCGAGGCTGGTTTCAATGACTCTAGACAATATAAGGCTGCAGAGCAAGGCTAGTCAAAGCAGAATTTCAGCATTTTAAAATACTGACAGAGTCCTTGAGATTGAAGACCCTGTTTTAAAAGAACAACCAGGAGATGTTAGATTGTATACTTTTAAAGTTTTTGTCTTCTGGTTTACAGGTCTCAAAATTCTTATTTTCCCCAAGCTCAAGAAACTAGAAATGGTATTTAAAACATAAGAACTGAGTGTAATCATCCCAAAAAGAAGTCACTCTAAAACCAGCAGAGTGTAGCAGTGTCCCTGTGAGTGCATGCTGCTAGTAATATAAGCAACCTGTTCAGCTAATATTATATCTAATCTTCATACAATGCTTACTGAGGGAAAAAAAATTGAATCTTGTAAGAAAGTTATTGCATTTATTATTTCCCATAACTTGATGCATGTGGTTTACTGATATATCTCCAGGAGGCTGTAAAAGGGAAAAAGCAGCCTCCATCCCTCCAAGTCGTGGCATCACTGCCAGACCTTAACAGGGAAGGGAGGAGGAAGCTGCTTGCTGCCACCTTGGCAAAGTGGAGACCAGCCTCAAGAAACGAGGAGGCTAAATCTTGTAAAAGGCAAGCCCTAGAGTCTGTTGGCTGGGGTTGGCACGAAAGAGAGTCACCTTTAATTCTAGGGCTAGGCCTTACTGCTCCTCTGGGTTTTTCTGGTCCCCTTAAACCGATTTTTGCAGCTCAGCAGGGACGGAGGCCAGCACCATGGCAGACTTTGGTCCCACGTGTTTGCTGGAAGGCTATCGAAGCTTATGTTCTCCCTCTTCCCTGCATGTAGACAGGCTTTCCTCCAAGTCAATGTCAAACACACCCTGAGAAAGTGCCACAGTGACTGAGTCAAGGTAAAGGACTCAGCAGCCAGCTCAGGCAGCTTCACATCCACCACAGCCTCCTGGAGATCTCCTCCACTGATCTGCAGGATCAACCCTAAATAGCAAGCTCTGTAGCAGCCAAAGAAATCCAAACAGAAAAATTTAATGGAGATACAGTGGTCAAGCTGAGACTGGATTTTCTCCCTGTTTTAAAAACTCCAACAAGACTACAGACTGTGTACACACTAGTTAGGCAGTAACTGAGGCTATAAAAAAAAAATACTAGGATGGAGTATCTATTGCACATGTGGTGTCTCTAGGCCCCTCTACAATTATGAATGCCTGCTTGGCTTAGAGGAAACCCAGTATACTTTCTCATCCACTGAGATCATGGCAATGCCTTTCAGAGCTCTGTTTTAAACATCATCTACTCAGCAGAGCTCTGTTTTGGCCAGACCATGGAACAGGCTGCCCAGAAAGACCATGGAGTCTCCATCCTTGAAGATACTCAAAACTCAACAGGTACATACCCGAGCCACCTGCTCTTCTTGGGCCTGCTTTGAGCAAGAGGTGGGAATAGAGACATCTAGAGGTCCTGTCCAACCTACCTAATTCTGTGATTCATCTCTCCCGTAAAACTAGCAAGATGAAACTGTGCAAGACATTAATGTGAAAAATAATGAAGGTAAAAGTCAAAGGAGGTTATATTTGGTACAGTTAAGACATTGGAATAAATCTTAAACTGAAAATTTTGAGGAAAGACAAGAATAGACAAAGATTTCAGTAACTCCTGCTCTCCTATAATCCAGACCAGTCCACCATAGGCAGATACTATTTTAAGAAAAAGGCTTGAAACTTTTAAATGAAATATAACTTTTGAACAGCATGAAAAATATTCTTAAGTGTCTTGTGCTTAGTGAATTCTTTTATCTATTAGAGCTCAATTTAGTTCTCATGAGCTCACAGTCCATCCATTAATTTTAGTGCAATTTGGAGCACAACCTAAATTAGTTGGCCGATCAGCCTGTCTTTTTAGTCTCAGCATTTTGCATAGTCACAATCGTGGCCAAAACTGATTACAAAGAGTCCCTCTCAGGCCATTCCACTTTTAGTGAGGTCTCAATGTTTTTTTCAGGAGGCTAAGTGACTGCATCAATTCATGCAGTAAATCATTGACTGCAAAGTGCATTTTACTTGCTCTCTCTTGCCCGAGTTCATCCACCTAACTTGTTTTCTTTAACTGTGGCACCTAAGTTGCTATCTGAGCACTCCCTATGTTCTTGGCAAAGAGAAATGAGTTGTCGTTTAAAAAGCTTCAGTTTCTTTGGAATGAATTTGGGCTGATGTATCTAGATCTCCCAGTAGTAGCAGCTACAGACAGATCAATGCTTTTTACATCAGAGATAGGACTCTGCTTTTTGATTCCCACTGCTTTGGAAAGTTTTTTCCACTGCCATAGTAATTAACTAAATAAAGGACACTCTATTCAGCAGTGATTACTAAAAGTAAGCTTGACAAAATTTTTTCATCAAAAGTATAGATAACACAGCTTCTATAAAAATGCAGTGAAAATTGAAACGAAATAGATTATAGTTACCTCTGAATAAGAGAAAAAGTGGACGGTGTTTGGGAACTTCCATTCAGTGGAAAATTTGCCCTCTTTCTGGGCGCAACAAATATGCTGACTGATCAGTAGTTTCCTGGCCCCGCTGAACTTCAGTTCACAGGAAACATGGAAACAGCAGAGGAAATGAGCTCTCTCTTTTAGAGGCACCCAGAAGGTTACAGAGTTGTAAGGAAAAGCTAATGTGGATTTATCAGGGGCACATCATGTCACTCGTCCTCCCACTAGTGGATAAAAGGCCTCTCTGGGCAAGACATAATTAGGAGATTCTCTGTATCTTCAGTTAATATACAGCTTTTTTAATGCTCTTTCACAAAACAAACCTAGAAAGTGCTTCTCAGTGGTTTGCTGCCAAACAGGAAGGTCGTACCTTCCTGTGTGATACTCGCTTGGGTCTCGACTGAGACAGTGAAATGGGGAACACATGTTTTCTACAGCCAGTACAGCTAGACAGCATCTGGAAGGGGCTGCAAGCACATGGGAGGACAGAATTAGAAGTGAAAAGGATTTGAGAAATAGGTTGGAACAGACTAAAAATAGGATGATGATACATTACGAGCAAAAGAAGTAGTTATCAGCTGCACAAACGCAACATGGAGAATGGGTGGATGTGGAGACCAGATAGGGTCACAAGCATACATCCATGTCACGCTGTTGCAAAAACACACAGACAGTGATCCTAAAACAAACTTCACCTTGGAATCTATAAATATTTGTTTCATCTATAGATGTTAATGCTTCAGCAAGAGTAGTGCACCCAGCTCAGGCACCACACTTCTCAGAAATGATGGACTACCGCAGACTGGCCAAAGGAGAACACAGATAATTAAATGTAATGAGAACAGCAACTGGGGTTGTTGCGTTTAGTCCAGGGTTTTTCTACTTCTGTTTTCTGCTACCGCTCAGAATCTCTGACCATATTACATCTTCCACATGACTCCCATTCCCATTACTCATCCTGCATCACAGACTGGTCAGATGATATTTTCCATATCGCAGCATGGGAAATTTTGTTCCACAGAAATCCCAGTTCCATTAACAATCCCGTAGTACTGTTCTCATACAGAAACGCATCTGCGAGGTAAAAATGGAACTAGAACTAAGGACCAGGGCAGGGTTCAAATCACCCCACTAAAAGCATGGCTAATTTCCTTCTTGCCTACATCCTTTATTTCAATGTACAGCCAGAGCAAAGGTGGGGCTGTGACCTTCAAGGTGTTCTGTCTGTCCCAGATGACTTGATTGACACAGAAAGGACAGGGAGGCACAGCAGTGGTTCAGTGACATTACAGCTTCTACTGTAAAGTGACAGGGAGAAAAAAAAAAAAAACAGAAAAAAAAAGGAGAAGCAAAAGTGGCATACTTAGAGACAGAGCAAAAAAGCTAGTGATGGGAGAGTCCCTGCTAATTGAAGAACTCCCTGCATCTGACAGTCCTAGAGAGTCCAAATGCACTCGTGGGCAACTCTGGCACCTAAAAGAGCTCTAAAAGAAACGTAAAAGCATCTCTTTTCTTTTTTGTGTTAATTAATATCAAACAAGCATACAAAAAATCAAAAGCAACTGATGCTTAGAAGCAGCATAGGAATTCACAGGGGCCCATGCTTGTTTGTTGTACTTCACAGTATTTAAGAGATTCATCAAATAGCCTTGACATTTTCCTACTGTGTGATGCCACAGATACCCATGTTTTCAGCTCACTAAATGCTTGGGAAGCACTATACCTTGAGAGGAGACAAGAGTGTTGGTTCGGGAATCTCAGCTCCTCAGGCTGAGGGAATGTTATGGAAGCGTCTGGAGAAGATAAATTTATCTCTAACCAAACAGCATAAACCATCATCATTTCAATGCCAGTGCCTGTAGGAAGCTAAGGCCACCCTGCACTGCCTCACAAAGTGTATTTTATTTACTGTTTTCTATAAGACATGAAGTTCTTTTGCCATGGGTAAGATCTCCACAGCAGGGTATGCCTGCTCTTCCGCCAGAGCCCAGAAGTGGGGCTGGCTGTGCTCCCAGACCAAGGGCAGGGATGTGGCAAGGAAAAGCTCCACCACCAACCCGAGAGAGACCTCTGGCCACTCACTTCCCCTGAAGCCCAGCCACTGCTGCCACCCTGCCACTTCACATGGGTGCCCAAGCTCCCCTGCCTGGTACCAGAGACAGGCAGAGCCCGCTCTGCCCATGCTGCACTGCAGGGCTGGCAGCAGCCTTCCTCCTCCTTCCCTCCTCCTGCTCGGCCATCCTCTCCCTTACATAAGCAGAGGTAACCCAGAGGACACGGCAGTTTCTGGATGAATACATGTCGTACAAGATATCTGCTGGCTCGCAAGCCCTTTTTTGTTTGTTTCGAATACTGCTGCCTGATAAGGACAGCAGAACCACTTTAGCCTTGAGAAAGGACTGTGCTTACAAAGGCATCCTCATTGCCCAGACCTCACTGACGCACGCATGGGTGGAGGACAAACACAAGCCACCCCTCCTTCAGTTTGCCATGGGGACCAAGGGAAAAGGTTTCAACCTTCATCATAAACCAGCATATTTAATACATAGTTGTCATCACTGCATTTCTGGTCAGCTGCATTAATTCATTACTGATTTTCTATTCGGAGGTTCATTCTAAAGACAAATGAGCCATGATTCAGGAAATCAAAAAGGTAACATTGGTCAATTTTATAATCAAATCTCTTTCTCATGGTGTTTTGCAGGATAACACACAGTCATATGAAGTTTTCATGGCTACAGGTTGAATATGTGCTCCACAGACACGGGAGAGAGGAGACCACAAGGCTTTTTGCCCCTTTTCTCCCCAGCTCTCTTCCCCGTTAATCAAAGCGTGGCGACTCCTGCCGCACGTGTAGTAGCTACATGAGCAAAGAGTCCTCCTCCCTTTTGGATGTTTTCTCCACCTGCGAGAGCCATTCTGCAACTCTCCAACAGCAAGAAATGAATCGGAGACCAGTCTGCGCCTGCATAGGTAATACAGGTTTGGGAAGGGCAGTTTGATAGAACAAAAACTAGAAAAATAGAAATATAAAATCTACAGGTATCAAGAAAAACCCAGTAATAACCTGCTGGGAGCACACAGATGCACTGAAATGAGATTATGTGCTGTCATTTTCCATCAGTTCTCTCAACTGATTGCAGCATTTGATACGTGCAAGCAAGATTCTCAGGCGATGGCAGATGAACAAAACTCATTTCTTCCATCATTTGAAAGTCATTAGGATTAGAGCACTGTACACACCAGAAGCATTCAAATTAAGCACCCATAACAGGATCAAACCCCATCATGCCCCGGGTCTTTGCAAATTAACACTGCAAATTAAGTATTTTAGTGAAAGAACTTCTAATTTCTTTTCTTTGTTAGCAATGATTTAATTATGCCTACTTTTAAAACACCCGATGATCAAAAGTTCTCTTTTTTTACATAGCTAACGAAGCTGTAGCTAACGAAACAGTATTTTACTACTCCATGTAACAATTGCAAAATCATGATGCAAGTGTAGAAACTAAAATTCAAATTAAAACTTCTACCTCGCTTGTTATTAAACCTGTTAATAATACTTGCATTACCAAGAATTAGAAGAAACAATAGGAAAGTACAGTTCATAAACAATCAGAAGTAGCAGCAATGTGGGGAAAATGCAGGAGAACCAACTTTCAAATCATTTTGTCCCTCTATACCATAAATGAAGAAGTTCTCTAACTTTAGGCTCCCAGCCTCCCAAGCACTACATACATTGCTAGATCAAAGCATTGAGAAGCACAGCATGGGCTAAATAAACTTTTATGATATTTTGATTTGTTGACCGAAGACAGATAATCTAGAACTTGGTGGTTGTACCACCAAGCAGGGAACAAACAGGCTCTGTATGTTTGCCAGTTCACTTGATTATCATCATCTTCAACATAAAATGTAATATTCTCTCTAAGGCTTCCTGATTTATTTACAAAGTAAGACAATTAACATTGGGATAATAAATCTGGGGAATACATCTTTTCATTCATTATACCTCAGAAAGACAGAAATATTTTCAAAATATTACCCTGTACAGGAAAATATACAGAAAGATAAGCAGAGGAAGCAGAAAAACACTCCGCAGTGTATGGTTTATGTAAATTGAAACTGAAGTCTGTATATGGAAAATGAGAACAAAATGTAACATTTATTGGATTCTATGCACTTGGAGCATAAAGCTGGAATTATAATAGCAGGTGTTCTCAGATATAGGTTTAAATGCCAGCAAATTACTCCAGTACAATTTTTGTCTACTAGGAAGGACGTGTTAGTAATTTAGCTCAAAATGGTGTTAGTATCTCTAGGTCTCCAAAGTCTGCTTTTTATTTTCCAGGCCAGTTTATCGCACGCTACTGCTCCATGTACTTCACACACAGAATCTTTTATGCAGTATGCTACCAAAAAAGCTGAAAACTGTTAATAGAAAACCTTTTAAAACTGTGATTCTTTCCCTAGTAGTTATTACGGATTAACACCACACACACAAGTGGAAAAGGAAAGAAGGTAGATGTAAAACATATATAACAGTAGACCTCTGCATTTCCAAAAGGAGAGATTGCCACAAAGGATTAAGTTATTTTCTCTCTGTGCAAAAGATACACAAACAGCACTTAAAACAGAACTATATGTTTTTAGCCCCCTCATATTCCATTCTACACAGGCCACTTTGGAACAAAGCATACCCCCTCTTTCACAGCTGTATAAGATCTCCAAAGTAGTTGGTATGCTGATAGACTCAAAACACAATTTGGGAAGTCCTTTTTGAACCATTATCATACTGTGGGGCGGTTGCAGCTCTGATTCAACAAGGCCATTTGGTCTGGAGTCCCAGTGGACTGCTGAAACAAGGGAGCCAGTTTCTACACTGCATCTTTTAATGAGTTAGAAGTTTAGGAGAAGTTATGATTTCATACAAAAAGTCACTCTCATGGCTCCTCCACAAGCCACACACATTGCCCTAATTACTTCAACTAACTAAATTCAATTGTGTAATTCTGAGCCAATTTTTTTTTTCCAAGCAGCAAATCAGGACTTTAATGCACAACGTGCAGATGCACATATCTTAGTGTGTGCATTTGCTTATGCTTCATAAACCTTCTGCTAAGGTTTAATTCTCGTTGGATCATAAATATCTGAAGAAGATTGAACTCAGAGGATTTTCACAGAGTAAACACTTTAAACCTCAGAGCTGGATTTTATTTCCTGCTGTTATGCAAGCAGTTTAAAGCACTGAAATACATTCTGGAACTACAAAACACATGGCCCAGGACTTGTCACATAGTGATTGATTTCTCCCTCTTCCCAACCAGATCCCAATACTCATTTCAGCCAAGGACTGCATATTCTTATCATCTACTACTGCCAACTTGTTTGTGGGGGTTTTTTTCATCTGTGGAGCAGATAGAAATCTGTTCCAACCTGAAATCAGAATTAAAGAGAAATAGTTCCCAGTGAATTGATATTCCCCAACCAAACACCTCTCTCAGAAAAGATTAGGCAACATTTTTGCCATCTGATCTTCCCAGAGAAGTGAGAACAACTTTAGTTCTGCTTTGCACTCCTTTAGAACAAATTGCTGAAAAATTCAGGTAAACATACACCCTGTTGTTCCAGTCTCACCTTTCTCCCAGCCAGAACTATCTTCTCCCTCAGGTGGTTCTAGCAGAGGAAATTTTCACCTTTATCACCAAATCCTGAAGTTCTGTGACAGGATTTACAAGAGAGGCAGCTGCTAATAATCCCATGATGAACTTCAAATGAATTCAAGCCTGAATCCAATCCAATTCTGCAGTCATTTCCTCTGAAGCCATAGGACCACTTGTTAAGTGATCTCTACAAATGTCAGAAAAAAGGTGTGTGACTACTCAGCTCTTTAAGCTTGTTTCATCATAAAAGTACTTTCAGAAATTTTGTGTCTGTCCATGTGCTGTCCTGGGGAAAAGAAAAACAAAACACCTCAGAAGCAAAAATAAGAAAAGAAGTATGTTCTTGTTTTGACTGCAAAAGAATAGCCAAATTCTTGCCAAACACAAAATCAGACTGGAAAGTAATACAAGAATGTAATTCCAGTGGAAAGCAGGTACCTTGCCTCTGAGAAGAAGTTTGAAGTCAAAATAACCTCAGAGAAGAATCTTGCTTTAACTGAAAGAGTCAATGCTATTTTCCCACACAGCTGTAAATCAGGACCCTGTGCGTGCAATAAAAAGCTAAAAGCTCATATACTGACTGGCAAAACCAAAAGTTATTCCAAATGAGTAAGGAATTGGTATCATCTCCACAAGCTGATAGGGATATTTGCCTTCTATTTTACACTTCTTAAAAGTCATGTCTGTCTTTTTTCCCCCTTGTTACCTTGTTTCCAAATTATTATTTTTCCCCAGTCTTCTCAAGAGCTACATCTCTGGGCTTATGTGCAGCCAAGCAAATTCAATCAGTGTTTAAAAAAACCCAAAGATTTGCTCCTCTGAAAGACACAGGTGAAGACATGTCTTCAGGAAGGGTGCAAATATTTCTGCACTTCCCACCTCTATAGTGCTTACACACCTTGGTGTCAATCTCAGGTAGCTTTCTAGACCTTCACCTGTCATGTCATATGTATTACACTGTAATACAGAGCCAGCTCTAAGCTTTTTGCTTGCAGTCAGAGTTGTGAAGTGCAACTGTATGAAGAACAGTGGTGTAGATGCCCCAGGCACCAGACTGAAAGGAAATAAAAGAGTTTTTCAGGAGCCAGGGAAGACAACCTGCGGGAAGCAAGGAAGCTGTGACAGAAGCATGAAGAAGCCTGTGATAAATGTCCTCTTTTCTTGGGGGTCTAGGGGATACGTCACCCCATTAATCTGTGCCTCTTAATGAGGCCAAAACAGTCCTTGAGGACTGCCATGCTACATTGGTGGCTGCAGCTTGAGGCTGGGTGCCAGAGCAATATACATGTGAGACAACACATGCTGTTGAGAAAGCAGCTCCTCCTATCCTTTGCCATGGAGTACTGGACACTGCTCATAGTCTGTATACACCCAGGTACAAACGTGCTCATTCCTGCTGTGTGGTCTTTCCAGACAAGGCAGAGCTCCCCACGCTCAGCAGGTCTTAGATGGCACATGCAGAGCCGCACATAGGACCTCAGCTCAGGATACAGAAAGAGCTCTTCTCTGCGCAGACACAAGCAAGTAGAAAAAGTGAGCAATGGATGGAAGGAACAAATGTGACATGACACTGAGATTTTCTGCAGATCTATGTGTGAGGACCCTCAGTGGCTTAAATCAGTTCTTCCCAGCAGGCAGAGAACATGCCGCATTAGAATTCCTGACAGCCTAATTCAAGTGCAGGCAGACCTACAGCCGTAGCACCCAACAAAACCAATTTTGCTCCACCATCCACTTTTATCTGTTGCCTGTGACAACTACCCTGAGCTGCCTGTTGCATGGCACAATTTTAACTCTGGTATTTATTGGCAGTAACGTTCTGGAGGACAGAAGTATAAATGGGCTAAAATGTGGAAACCTCGTGGAGGCTGTGACCATCAGTAGCTAGTAAGAATGGCAGCTTGGACACAAGCTTTGGCTCAGGACACTCCCCTAGCAACACTGATTACCGAAAGTGGGCTAGTGTAGTAATGATCCCTTCCATACATACCTATAGCTACGTCTGTATACAGACACCCGCACAGCTTAATGTTTAAATTTGTGTTTTAGTGCCTAATACTGATTTTCATGGGAGACCTACAGTGTGACCTGGTACAGCCATTATTCTACCAAAGACAGATAATCAATAACACCTCTTCTCATGACTCTTGTGTGCCTAGGGGTGCTGTTGCAGTAGTGGATGCAGGAGATACGTATACCCAGTGGTGTCCCAGAGAAGGGGGAGCTAATGGCCAGCCAGCTGCAGATGCATCAGCAATGTCCTGAGGTACGCTGCCACCTTGTTGTAGTTTAGAGAGATGACAGTGAGCAGCTTTTACTCCTTCACTTCATTCACAGCAAGGTTATCTGGCATCCAGACAAGTGTTGCTGTGTTCGTTGTGGAGATTAAGGGTGATGAGGGTGCTGGCTATTTAACAGTACAGCCTGGCAGTCCTGCAGGAGACAACAATTCTATTCGGATGCATTGGAAAAACTCACTTCCCTCCTTTCAGCCCTCATATTACAAATGTACTATAAAAACACTCCTAATTCGATGGGTTCTGGTTTGTCTAGAGCAATATATGCTTGTCCAAGAACAGGAACAATATTCTCTAACAAGCAGGATAATGCATCTAGACTGTCAGTAGGTTTAAGCCAGCCTAAGGACTTTCGGACTTCCTCAAAGTGTGTCGCTGGCAGCACATTTCATTGGAAGTGAGGTATTTTTGCTCACACCTGTGTGTTAACTGTTGCCAGGGTCTAAAGCAGAGTCTTGCCCCATTCTGGAATAAAGGATTAGAGACTGAAAGGATGAGAAAACAAGCCTTGTCCTTGCCATAACAGTTTAAACATAATCAGAGGAGAACATTCAGTGGCCTAATAGTTTCTGCTTCAGATCCCTCCTGCCTGGGACATTCTGGTCCTTCTAACCAACACAGTGTTTACTGCCTGAACAGGGTGGTGGTAGCGAGGGCTTGGGTGGGATGGGCTGGCAGTCTCCCTGCAGCAGAGAAATCTCAGCTTCCTCTTTACCACCCCTCACCAAAGACTGTATCTTAAACCAGCCTGGAAACTGTGTTGAGCATTACAGTTTGGATGAAAAAATTACATCATAATCACAAATGTGTTAGCAACAACAGCTATTTCATACAAAAAGGAGGGAACCAGAGTCATCAAGAAGTTGAAAGATGAAGAAAGCAAGCATCTGCAAACTAACTTTCCGTGTAACTCAAGACTGGCTACAGCAAATTCAGCCAAGCTACACTGGAAGAAAGATTGCAAGCAGGATCAGAATCAAGCCCACAGCCCCGCTTTTCATCATGTCAGTAATAGACATATATAAAAAAAAGTCTGAATGCACACATTGAAAAAGAAGCGCAAACATTTTAGAAGCTTAAGGTCCAAAGTTGCAGGACTGGAGGCTTCACGGGCTGTGTGTAGCTCTAGGTAACTTCAGTATAAAACACTCACTTCTCACAGAAAAGAATCCTGTAAGATACAAAGGAATGAGAAATTCAGTTATTAGGGTGAACTGTGTCCTGTTGACATATCTGCCTGTTCAGGACATTCCCTGCACACTTCTTGGAGCTTGCACACACGCACACAAGCTTAATGGGTTCAGCTTAAAATAGCCATTTTTAAGAGCTGTATTTTTACTTACATAACCCAGGATGAAAGTGGCTGGAAAGTCTACAGTCACATAGCTTTATCTCCACTGATACAGAAACATTCTCTTAACTGGCACTGCTCTGTATCACTGGTCAGTCTTTCACAGAGGTCCTCTCCAAGTTACAGGTTGGGGTTTTCTTACTATTTCCTGAGGTGCTTTTAGAGTTTATACCAAGAATCTGGGACCAATTATCATGAAACAGCCAAAGCAAGAAGGTAAGTTAATTACTTAAAGAACACTAAATTGAAATCAAACAACCTTGTTTCTGTGCCTCAGGATAGGATTTCAGATCTGTTATAAGAAAACGGAAGAAAAGACAAGACAGTAAGAACCTCAGGAAATTCATCTTAGCACTAATGATTTGAAAGCTCTGTTTTCTGGAACCCAGAATAAGGTCAAATAAATTTTTTAGCTTAATTCATTTAAAATACAGAACTTTGAGATTTTTTTTTTTAAGTAGACAATATGTTGTCTGTTCAGACCTTGCTCAATGTCTTTTATTTTCTGACTGTCAGCAAGAAGCCAATATTACCTTATGCCATACGGTCTATTACTGTGAGAGATGGCGGCACTGTTCATCACATCCTTTCTTTCCTTCATGTTAATTAGAACTGAAGACCAAAAATTTGTGGCTCTCAACACTCAGGAGATACGTAAACTACAAGAGAAATATAGCTAAGGTCTTGCCTGCATGTGTTGCACACCAGACAAGGCAATGCTCTTTCCTTCCCCTCTCCTATTTCGGTGTTTCTACTATGGCATATTCAGCTGTACTAAGCTATAGAGTACAGCAAAAGCTATTTATGAACTCTCACATCTGTGCACACATAGTGGCAATAACACAAGACTGTAGTAACTGGGAACATTTTGATGTGACATTTTTCTAAAGGAAACCTTGTTTCCTTGACTTCTGCAGGAAGGAGGAGACGACGCTGCTCAGAACTCACACCTGCATTTAAAGCACTAATGGGAGACCAAAGCAGGTATTCAAAACTCCACTAAGCTTCACCCTTGACAATGAAATGCCATTTTGGTTGCTCGTTCAAAATTAGGTTTAATTGATTCAGACATCACTTGCATGACAAAACGGTAGCTTTGAGCAAAGTGCTCACCAAAAGGAAATGAAGCCACTAACACAACGTGAAGAGCTGAAAATAAACAAACAGTGATGCAGCTAACACAACTCATGGACACTGCACATCTTGATTTTCTTAGATGGCCTCTGCTTAAGGATGACAACCAAAGACTCTTCAGAAACACGGGGATGAATCTCAAAAAATGCAGCCCTGGCTGCTGATTGTGAAGAACTCTCAGACACTTCACCTGTCACAGAATCTCCTACTATTTGTCTGTTTGGTCTCTGACAAGAGAAGCATGTCCCTGTGCTAGCTTTTACAGTTGGACTGAGTCAATAGAAAGAATTATCACTCCCATAGCATTTGATGGCATTAGTAAGTCAAAAACCAATTCATGTTGTTCATTTTTCCCCCAGAAGCTTATTTGGCTCTGTTACAAAGTGAAAACAAGCATTTGCTAAGTTTCTAGCAAAAAAATAAAAAATCACAGTATTTTCAAGTGTCACAAAATAATTCATTATTTTTTAAAACTTCTAATTTTACTTAAAAAAATGTGGTGATTTTAGACAAGCAATGACACCTTGGCTTTTCAGAACAAAAAAATCTGACTAATGCCTCATACATATGGAACATGACTGTGCCACCAAATCTTCTTTTTCTTTTGGGGAAAAAAAAAAATCTGTTCCACTTCATATCTTTAAAGATTTGATTCACTTAATTTTAATTTTTTTTTTTCCTGAACGAATTAAACTAAAGTAAAGTGGGACCAGATAATCACAGCACCAACCCTCAGCAATACTACTTGAGCTGATGTGCACTCCTGGTCTTATGAGGAAGGATGCCAGTCCACCGCACAGTCCCCTTTCCCTTCTCCTTCCCCCAATGGTATTTTGTATTTGGCCCCACGGTGTGGACTAATAAAGATGTTGCATATCTTGGAAAACTATTTCCTGCACTTGCGAAACAAATAATATTTCATCTAGTA
This sequence comes from Tringa tobata, assembly GCA_033628505.1. Taxonomy (NCBI): domain Eukaryota; kingdom Metazoa; phylum Chordata; class Aves; order Charadriiformes; family Scolopacidae; genus Tringa; species Tringa tobata. Next base: position 2,521,089 of record JAHREE010000395.1, on the reverse strand, counting down.
TTAAAAACATGCTGCGGTACATACTGCAACTTTATTGTCTTCCAATTTTTTGTGTTGAATACTGTGCTGTATCTTCAGGGGTTTGAGCCTTTATTTCTAGACCATTTGATATAATAAACCTAATAAACAGACCCAAGATAGACACACAAATGGAAGCTAATCCCTTTACTATTTAAAAAGGGCTATTTAGGTCATATAGTACAGAGGAATAAAATACTTCAGCTACCCAGCCACCATTTGAGAAAGAAATATCGTGTTAAAGACGGGCAAATATCACACTCATAGTTTGATTTTATTTGCTATAGTTGCAGCAACTCCTAAGTTTATCAGAGCACCAGATGGTAACAAAGCATAGCATGGCCTGTCTGCTTTCAACTTATTTTGTGCCTTTGATGGCTCTTTCAGAGCTTCCTCTTTCTCATTTGCCAAATCACTCTTAGAAATATTGCAACAGGAACAAGCAAGTTCTTTTAAAACCATGCTAAGACCATGACTACAAACCACATCTTTAAATAAACTGTCCTCTTCAAAAGGAAGTATTTGCTCAGAATTATTCTAATGTGTAAGACAAGAAACAGTATTTTGACTGGCATTTCATAGGGTTTTCCCAACACTAATGAGCACAGACTCACAGCCCTCCTCCAAGAACAGAAGCTGTTCCTTCTCCCACTGTGAAACCCTCCGAGTGCCTTGGGAGTCACGGAAGAAGTTTTGGGGTAAGGCTCAGCTCAGCTTGTACTCCCCTCAGCTGTCAGACCCATCTCCTGACCCAAACCCAGCAAACGCTTCTCCTTGGGCAGACAAGTCACTGCTGCTGCCCACAGTGAGATCCTTCAGCCAAAATGACAAATGGAGGAGAAGGGAGGAATCTTCCACACTTCTCTAGACCTTTTCCAGCTCTTCACCTTCTCAAGATGTTAAATTGCTGATTATCAATGATAAACAAGGAGACAACCAACCCCTCCCCTTCACGCCAGCAGGTGGTAAACCAGCAGCACCCAACCGGGCATTGCACCATTGCACCAGCCAATCCTTCTTGAGACTTGCCAAGGCAGGATCCTCCTCTTCCCAGATGGTGCAGAAACCTCATTAGCTGTAGAGAATAATGGGCTGAAATGCAAATCACTGCCTACCTGTGACTCAAACAAACAAACAAAACCGAGAAGGCTCAGATCCTGGGCTGGCACTGCTGTCCTGTGCTGCCAGAAAAACATATTTGGCAACGTATGTATCACCGAGTTGTTTATTACTGAATCACATCACATCCGTACGTATCCTGAGCAGTCTGTTGCTAGGTGCTGATTTATTTGATAACTTAGTAGACTTTGAACATTTTTCCAGAAAGGAATGCTGGACCTGGTGGTTTTGTTGTTATTTTGTTCAAATGAAACAACAGTAGCTGAAAAAACTCGTATGGCTCCCCAGCAGATGTAGGGAAAAAACCCAATGGTGTTTGTATCACGGCAGACCTTGAAATCAGATCAAACAGCAACTGTGAAGCAGCCTCTTTTGAACTGCAAGAGCAGGTGTAGGGAATTATTTAGCCTTATGCTCTTATGGTGAGATTAGATGCAAAACCTGAAGAGACCAGTCCAGAAACAATCTTAATCAACAAATCTTTCACAAGACACATACTCTTGTTCAAAATAAGATAAATCTTTGAACTGGGTGACCTTGGAAGATTTATTCTATCATACTTTTGGTCCTGCAATTTTGCATCATTAAAGTGAAACTCAAAGGTCTAGTTAGGCTTTCCATTTTAGCTAAGCGTAAACAGATTTTCTTCCAGTTCTGCAGACTGTTTTATGGTTAAGGATGTCAAAATACATTGCAGAGTCCATTAAATGGCATTCTGTTTTGCAGCGAAGGGAGAGAAAACGATACACAGGAAACTGCAATGGAAGTCACAGAGCAGTAATGTTTAGAAAAGACCTACTGCAAGCCCCGTGCCTGGTTAAGAAGTTACCAGGCTGCTCTGTGGACTGGAGGCTGCTGTGACTCCAGAGCACCGGCTCTGAAGACGAGACCTGGGGAATGTGTCTCTTTTGATGAACCAAGCTTGTGGCTGGTGAGACTACATGCAAACTAAGGTTTAACACATGCCTCCCAAACGCTGTTGACACTGCATCCTCTCGCTGCCCTGGTGTCCTCCTGAGGGTGGTGGGACATGGCAGTGAAGGAGCCCATTGGAAACGAATCCAGCACGTGCACTTTGGCACTTTTCTGTGCTACTAGGTAAGTCTTTGAGCAAGAATAAACCAAATATTTTCTCTCTCACTAATTTCAAGGCCAAAGCTATACACAGTTACAGCTTTCTTGTGCTCTAGTTCGTCTGAAAATGAGATGGTTACAGTGAATGAAGTTACTTTCTAGTCTCCCTTTATAAACATGACACACAGGTTCTTCCTTCTGTGCATCCTTATTGTTGTGATTTTGCTATCTTTACAAAATTTTAAAAGTATGAATTTATAAGTTCATGGCATTTTTAAAGGAAAATCTATATTCACATCTCCTTGAATATTATCATCCGTCCCTGATTGATAACTTCCAGAACAAGTGAAGCAGAAGGATTTGTATGTTGTACCTTGCATGCAGATCCTGCTGGTTTATCTATTTCAAAACTCCATCTAATCCTTTGGTCCATTGAAAGGCATCGGTGAAGTTGGGATGTAGGAGTGGCCCCAGAGCCCACTGAAGTCACTGGGGGTACCTCATGGCTTTCTGTAAGCTTTGGATTTGGAGGGCAACATCTGTACAAAACCTAAACCTCAGAAAACTGAGTGCACAAGAACAAACGGCATTGATCGTATCGGCAGATGCAGAGCTTGTGGCAGCTTGAAGTCATTTTGTGTACGAAGAATTTAGAATATGGAGCAAGATGGGCTCAGTTTCTGCAAGGAGATGGGGTTAAGCTGTCTCTTGCAGGGAACCTAGCTCCTAGTATGATCTCTTTCATAAATAATTCTTTTTCTTTTTATTTTGCAGGGCTGTGTTGGAAGGATGCAAGAGAGCAGGAGGCTGAAAGCTCAACTACCCAAAAGCTCTCCATCCTAGTGCACTCCTGCTGAGCACGGCAGGGCCTCTAAGAAAGAGGAAACCAAGTGGAAAGCATACAAGCAGCAGCATTGACTGCAGAGCTGAGAAAAACAAACTGGAAGACAAAGCTTTAGTCCCTGAGCCTGCCACTTCCACTTTGCAGGCTGAGCTCCTCACCCACATTCACACTGACATCACACATTGATCCTGCAGCAGAATCCACAGAAGCATGAAGTCCTAAATAACATTAATTACCCCATGCCCTTCAGCAGCACTACTTTTTCCACTGAGTTTGTAGCATCCGTAATAATTTTGCCGAGGATACACCAAGAGGTGCAACTGTGAAACAACATGCCCTCACATGATGGCAGCACATCGTTCTTTGTGCTGCACACTTAACCGCTTTGCTCAAATTCCTGTACATCTGTGCATCTTTGAGGTAAAAAGGGTGAGAAAAGCAGCCTGATTTATTTTTATGACACAGATAAAGTTTTCCAGAAAACAATTCTCTGTTAAAAATGTGAGAACAATACAAAGGCTTCAAATGCATTAAAAAGTAAAAAGTATAAAAATAAGCCATGAGTATTTGCTGGTGGTGCAATTAGGCTAGAAGTAGATCACAGTCAAGGCATCACAAATTACAATATAATGATGTAAAAAATACTAGCAAGACATGGCGTAGTTTTCAGTCTCCTCATCTTGCATGAAGCTGTACAGAAAACAACATTCAGCTACACATACAGCAGTGAGATCTTGTATGCAAGTGTAAGCAAACCTTCAAGGCTGACAATTAGAGATGCTACAAACCTGTGGATACTGTTGGAGGTAAGTAAAGGTCTGCATATCTTTAAATCTGGCCATTAACACCAACAAGAGGTGCCTTGCTGACAACATGAGTCTCGCTACAACTATCTGCTTGGGAGGTTGTACAGCCTCAGAAACTGCGTCTCCAGAAGTAAACCAAAAACCACTTTCTCTACTCATATAATCCTGAATCCTTTCTAAATGTTTACTTTCATATAGGAAAACCTGGCATTAACGAACCTGGGAGAATCTTTGAAAAGCTTTTTTCTTTGTCTCTCAAATTCAGCAACCTAATGTTAAAGGTAATACTTTATAAAAATAACCTTCTCTCTCCACAAAATGTGTTTATAAAAAAAAAAAGTTAAGTCAGTAACTGCTGTCTCAAAAATACATATAACAAAATAAATTTACACAGCTAACAAGTCGAATGAAACTTTAAAACAAGGCTATAATAATTACTCCATTAATATCACACTTTTAATGAGAATATACTTGGTTTTTCGAAGTCATCTTTCTTCCTAAAAATTAGACCCCTTTCTTACAGAGAAAGAGAGGAGTAAACCCAGTCCATTCATTTAATAATGCAGAGTGAGAGTCCATAAATGCAAACATATACCTGCTGCTGAACACAATCACAACTACATACCTGTGAGTCACAAGATCCTATTTGGCTGAGTGAGGTGCCCATTTATGCCAGGAGAAGCCTGGTGAGCAGGGAACTCCCACATCTGGCCCTTGCAATCAGGGAGCTGGGAGCTCCAACACGTAGCCCTTGCAGTGGGTGTACCAGGTTGTCACAGCCAAATACGCATGGTCACAGGCATGTTTAGATATTTCAGAATTTTTGTATGACCTACCATACGTGCCTACAACTCACCTGAATCTGGACTGAAATTACTTACCAGAAACTGCTCAAACACTGCAGTTACTTAATGTCCAAGATATATATCATTTTGATATCCAATAGTTTGCGGGACACTAACAAATCCATCATGCATCAGAATGAGAATACACTCCATGAACAGACAATGCTGTCGAAAGATTATATCAAGGCCATGTAGAAACATGGCACATTCCCTGTTGGTGAGTCCTCTCATTTAGGATACATGTCTTTTATAACACATACCATCACTGTTTGAGAAAAAAGCTTTATTACAATGAAAGGGAAATATCGACTCTACAGAAATAATATCAGGCAAAAGAGTAAATCATAGGCCTGTGAAACCAGTACCACGTATTAAAGTTACTATGGATGCCCCGAGGCAGAGCAGCACAGTTCTTTCGAAGTGACACTGGAAATACACAGTTCAAGGTACATTGCAAAATTGTTCCAAAATCCGCTCAGCCTTGGCTGTTCAGCATGGTGGTAGTGTTGAAACTGTCATCAGCAAAGCTGTAACAGTTTATTCCCAAGAAGAACTTGACCCAAGTCTGTGAGTCAAGACATTCAGAAGTAAAGTTTGCAATATCCCCTAAATCATCAAAGGCAGTGATGTGAAGGGTTTCAGATGCTCTTGCAAGGCAGCCAGAGAAGCATGACCTTCATTTCTGGACTGTTTTCTCATATCTCCATACCCTCATCATTTTCATTTTTTTCATCTTACATTGGTTGCCATTTCCATACTTTTGACTTGGTTTAGTTACCCTGGTTCCCTATGGAAATCAGATTTCCAGGATCAGTCGATGTATGTGTCTGTAGTAAGCCTTTAATGCTGAGTTCAGACAAGTCAGATACTGGAGATCTCAAATACGATAAGCTCTCTATGTATTTTGTAACTCCAGAGTGAGGGAAGGCCAAGGGTTTGATTCGGCTGGCCAAATCAGTCAAATAAGACAGCCTGCATGTAGCTGTCAAAATATTTAGCAGAAGAAAGGCTGTATGCGAAAGGATGGGAATTTTATAGGCTACGTGGTGAGAACAGACAACAATAGCATAATTTAAAAGTCTATGACCAAGCTCAAGACCGCAGGAAACTAAGTTTCCACAGTATTCTGTGCAGTCACGGGATTTTACCGGCACAGCTTTGTGAACAAGCCAAATTCATACCAGTAGCTATATTTAAGCTAATATTCATTATGAGATTTTCATTATTAAGCTTTACTGTGTTCCACAATAAATGGGCCTGTTGCTGGAATCTGAGGGAATTCAGCAGCCTTGCTGGGCTGGCCATCTGCACAATGCCTGGTACAGCCCTGTGTAGTGTCTGTGTGCCTAAAAGGACGAAGAAAGAGCTGTATAGGAATAAACCGATCCAACAGAAAGAGTCAAAGCCTAGCTAATGGCTCCTATTTTATTTTTCTCCCATTGCAACTGGTGGTGGGTCAACACTGAGGATGGGGGTGGTGATGGTCTGGATAAACTGCACTGAGCAGCAGGGCAGTACCAGCTGAATGTTAGTCCCAGCTGGTCCCACCACATCCATCCCTGTGCCACTTCTCATTCCAGCTCAGATAGCGATTTCCCCAAGGAATGGATTTCCTCTGTATTCAGCAGGGTAGTGAGGAATCCCATCTTCCTTAATCCCACTTCTGGGATTTATGCATTGCAGTTGTTGGAATAAACTGCTAGTTTTAAACCTAGAATTCAATTAAAGCATCCCCAGGTCTTTTCTCCTGTAATTCAGTGACCCTTCTCCCACTGACTAACCAGAATTTTTTTCAAACTGTAATGGTTACTACAGGCAAAAGAGGTCTCCAAGCTGCACCAGTAGCTGTAATTAACACATGAGCATACATCAATATGTAATTGACTTCTTAGGGAATTCAGTGCAGCCACACAACCAAGCAGTTCTGACAAGCTCTTGGCATCCAGGCAGCAGCTAGGCCTGCCAGAAACTGGAACAAAAGCAGGAACAGACTGAGAAGACCAGTTGCTTCTGCAAGGATTTTTCGAAGACGATCTTGCTTGGGTGCTGGGTCACATCCAGGCCCATGAAACCCATGCTGCTTAGGGATCAGGGATCTAGGTGAGCACCAGTGCTGCAGAACTTCAGAGCCTTTCCTCCTGCTTTTGGCCAGTCAGCGATTATTTACCATGGTGTGAACGACAGCACGGCAGGAGTAGGTACGATGAATATGGGCTGTGGCTATCAAGATTATAGATTGTGACATTGGGTTGAGGTACAACGTCTCAGCAGAAACAGGAGCCCTAGACAGTAACCTAGGGCTTTGCATCTCTGCAAACAGTCAGGGAGGGAAGGACTAGGGGCAGGATTTTTTGCCCATGTGAGCACTGGGACGGTTAATTGTACAGAAGGAGCAGCTCTTCTTTAAGAAGCAGAGTAATAATTGCCTTCGTTTCTCTGCAATTAGTCCTGCTAGTGAAAGGTATAGGCCATCACTGACATCTGTCATCAGAACCACAGTAGGTGACCATCTAGAAAGTCAGAGAGCCCAGCCAGATGTTTTGCATGGGTGGGAGGCCACACGTTCCCATTCTAAAATGAACCATAAGGTGGCACTGCTTTGAAACATTACCTCCGAATATTTCCCCTGACATACTCTATACACATTCTATACTCTACAAGTACACCAGGAGTTCCCACTGAAATCATGTGAACAAAGTCATCCTACAGAAATCTCAGGGATGTAGTGAGGGTTTACATCATTGGCATATGGACTTTGAGATATATTATTTACTCTTAAATTGCTAAGATTTGTCCTGAAAAACAAAATGTCTCAGATACTTTTGTTCAAGCACTGCACCTCCTATTTCAAATGTATGGTTGTGTGTGTAACATACGCCCATTTTGTACGACTGATTGTCCTCTGGCATGCAATACCATAAAGACTCTGCTCTTTTTCTGTGCCACATTAACAGCCAACAAAGAGGCTTCTAAGAAGTCATTTTCTGTTTCACATCCAATGTGCAGGGTAAGAGCAGCAGAGTTTGGGAAAGCAGGCTTTGCAAGCAGAGTCACAGGGAATGAATGGCAAAATGACCTACAGAGATTCCCTGGGACTATTGATTTGCTGTTGTAAAACAGGACAGTAGAGCAGGCACAATTATAAATGAACGGCAAAAGGGACATGAAGCCCAGTATAAGAAGGAAGGAGATGATGACAACCTGGGAGAGAATAGTGTGAATCTGATTCTTAACAAATAGCAAAGATAAGGACCCTACTGAACAGCTCATATCTACAAATATCCTGTGCACACACAGAGGACGAGATGCTGGTTGTGTGTTGGTGTACAGTGCCAGTTATTCATAGCACAAGGAAAAGAAATGGGTCAGAAGATAAATGCTCACCAACTGAAGTACCTTCTTCGGGGTTGTCATGTAGGAGCCCAACTGATCAGAAAACAGCAAGGCCATGAGTTCAGGTCCCCCTTCATCTTGTGTATCCAGCTGGTCTCCTGCACTGCAAAGAACTCCTCAGCTTTCAGACAGCCCTTTACTATGAACATGCAAGGTCCTGAACCACTGTTATTTTTGCAGTTTCTACCACAAAGTACGGCTTGCCCACCTCCAGCTACCACATGCTACGCAGAAGAACACATTAGGGAGAGACAGCAGAACTACTTGAGCCTAGCCTCAGATATTTTCTTTCTTACAGGTACTTTTGATCTAGCAGTACATTCCAATAGTGACCTTGCGCTGGCAACCTACTAGCCAATGGCTTAAAGTGTTCAAAAAGCCAGTGAGATGACGGACAGGCAACGTGCAGTGGAATAATGAAGCCATGTCAGCTACAGACTGACTTTGGGATGTGCAATTGCCAGTGAACTGACCCAGGCTGCAACTCAACCAACAAACAACATCCATTCATTCATGCATCTGTCTGGATTCATCGATTCAGTCGACCCATGGAGAAGAAGACACCCTCATACTCAGTCTGGCAGAATGCAAAGCAGTCAAGTAAAACAGCTGGAGAGCCACCAAAACAGTCCACCCATATAAACATGAGAATGTCCTCATTTACTATAAACTTGCTGGCATTTCAAACAAGAGAATATGCTAATTTGTATCAAGAATGTAAACATAGATCTCTTCAGTGTGTAGAGACTCAGACGATTTTGAGTTGATCCCTACCATTCTGGTAAGGTAATGTGAAGCTTACTGTTACTGCAGTTCTCTGAAAAATCCTTCATGCATTTAAAAACCAAAAGGCAGCGATAGTGGGAGGTAGGAGGATGGAGGAATTTGTGAATATCAGCATGCAGAGTTAATAAGATTCTATCAGTAAGACTCATATGATGAGTTTTAGTCTTTTTTTTCCCCTCTTCTGAGCATCCAAGATTGTCTTTATTTCAAATATCACCATAGGAGCAGTAATTAATTCAAATGAAGTGGGATTTACCCTAAATGAGCGAGAAAAATATTCCAAAACATTCTGAGCTCCAAACCTTTACAAAAAGGAAAGGATTTCCCTTTAAAACACAGCTTCCAGAGAAAACTAAACCCACTAATTTTTTCTTTTTTTTTTTTTTTCTTTTAGTCAGCAATACACTAACTGTGTAAAAATGACACATTGGCTTTCTTTGAGAAGCAGGCTATCAAATTCTCCTTTTCTGTCCCCAATAATAGCTAACTGAAGACTACCAGGGGCAGAGAGAAGCACTTGGACCTACTTGGCTCTTATGGATCTTTTTGAGTTGGATACTGACAGCAGTTACAGAACTGGAGCCCAAACATTAAATAGTATTATACCCTTAGAATCCAATACAGAAGTAATTTCAATTATCCAAGCCTTGTGTTATCCCAGATGAGGTCATGATTCTTAATGCTTATCATATTGAATATTCCTGCCATTTTCTGAAAGCTTGATTATCAAAATTATCCTTTCTCCCTTGTGGCATATGGATAATTGAGGTTTATACATTTCATGCAAAACAGGTTTTGTACCTCATTAAACAGACCCATCTGTATTTCCACAATGTAATTCCCGAACATAATCTGTGCAGTTTATACACTCATGAACGAAGAGCATGATTATGCTAACTATAAGGTAAACTGGCCTTTAGGTCTGAAACTGCTAGAAACTCACAAATCAAGTGGCAGGGCTCCAGCTTTGGAAGCAGATTGATTTTCTGCGCTCTGAATAGGCATGCAAAATGGCACCATTTGTTACGTTATTCAAGCTGTTCAGCTGAACAGCGTTTTACTCATGTCTAACTTACACTGGCACTGATCACCAGTTGTTTTTAGTAGGAGTGAGAGTCCAGAAGGCAAATCATACACAGCTCAATTAGTTTAAACTAGTACTACAAAAATGTGACACGCAGATACCAATTCTTAGTCTGTCATAGCAATGCAGGATACTCACACAGAGCAAGCTCAGCGTATGAATTCACATTCCCCCTTTTTTACATCCTGGTGACAGACTACTCAGAACTCTTCAGCATGCATTAATTCCCATGTGCTTACCTCAAAAGCAAAGGTACACAACAGTATTGAGGCATCAGACTCACTAATCACCATTACTAGTATCTGCCTGGCTTTCTTAAAAGGGGGAACAAAACCCAGAAGACACACAAAGTCTAAGGGAAAAAACACTTTACTAATCAGTCAGCCCACCTTCTTGGGAAGAGCTCATGGAAAGCGAAGCGAGATTCACAACTGCCAAAGCATCACTTGAGCCTGGTTCCCTGGTCACAGCATGTCCCACCAGCAAACAGAAAAATTCTTAAAACATATTATTAGCGAAAACTGGGACATCAGCTTCTGCTCTGTTTTCAGGAAGACAGGTTTACAGGTGATACATGAATCCAGCTCTTTGCGTAAATCACGTGGCTCTTTCATACCTCATTATCTGAACAGCATCCTAACAATGTGAGATAGTTGAGAGAGACCCGTACACAAAGTCCTAGTCACAGGGCCACACTGTGCAAAGGCACTGGCTCTGAGGGGGCTTTCGGGAAAGAAGTGGGATTTAGAGAAAGAAGTGGGGGGGGGGGGGACATCTGGTACCCGCCTCAGCTCAGTGACTGCAGAAAAGACGGAACAGTGCGGAGCCAGACAAGGGGACAACAGAATAGTCATGAGGGAACTGGGAAGAGCGACACTAAGTTCACAAAGCAGAAGACAGTGACCCAGGCTCAGGCAAGCCAGAGCTGCAGAGCCTGCCAGGGCAGGACAAAGCAGGCTGAAAGGTGGTGGCAGCAGTGGATGGACCCCAAGTGCAGCAAGGGGTAGAAGTAGTCTGCAAGGACAGCAGTGCAATCAAAGGTGGGAGGCAGCATATGTGGGAGCACCTCCTTCGAAGGAGGACAGAAAATAAAGGTGTTATCATGGAGCAACTCAAGGTACAAAAAAAAGAGATGGCCCTTACAGCTTCCAAGATGACGTCATTGCGAGCAAATGAACCTGATCAGCCTTTCTGTGAACAAGCCACGATATCGGGCCGTCACACTCGGAGCATTAGAATCAGCAGGGACACAGCTGGTGAGCTATATGCCATTTAAAATGCCTCAGAAGGGTTGTTTCATGGATATTTCAGTATGCAGAGACTTAATTTGATCAGAAACACAATTATCTGTGTCCTAGTTCTTCTCTTACAAGATATTACTCCCAATGCATCTCTAGATTTACTATATATATACATAAAAAAATCTTGAATGATATTCAGTGATCACTGATCAGAAAACATCAGTGCAACCTGCAAAAGAAATACATTACAGTGTTTTAAAATCAATAATACTGAAATATACCTTCATGTTTACCTTAGCTTCTTATTTATGAAAGAAGATCCTTCCCCAGGAAAGTGATTTTATACAGCTAGAATTAGTTTACAGCCTTCACTTGAAAGATTTAATTCATCATACCGATTTCTACCGAATAGCAGTTAATGTGCTTCGGACATAAATCCACCTGTGGGAAGGCAGTCTCAGCCAAGGGTGCCTAGTTATAGTTGAGTTTAGCTCTTTGCAGGATTAAGCCCTATGAAGGAGAAGTAGTCTGCAATACAGAGGAGGTCAGAGTAGAGTAATTCTCTAAGTGAGGCTGCAGATTATATCTCGTGCGGCAGGTTGCCAAGGAGCTGCTAGGAGCAGGGAACAAATACAGATGGGAGGAGGTGGATGCAGCAAGGGTGGAGCTACGCTGAAAAGGCTTTGGCTACAAAAGGATGACAACAGGCAGTAGGAGCAGACAAAGCCCATGACCTACAGAGCCCACCCAAGGATGCTCCAGGAGAACTAGCAGAAGAGCCCCTGAAGATCCCAGCAATGCCTCCTCCCTTAGCTGAAGTTCCAGGACCACAGCCTTGTCAGGCATCCTCAGTCCCGAGCCACCTCCTTCAGCTCCTCTCTCCTCCCACCCACTGCCCAGGGACCCAGGCACCACCCCTCACATATTCTAGATGTGTTGTCCCTTTCCTTCTCTTCCTTTTCAAACTGAGGTATGCGGAAGGAGAAATTGCATGAGAAAAGTCTGAAATAGCAAAGCAAACTCTAATCTTAAACCCTATTAAGATAAAAAAAACTTAGTAAGCTCAATAACAGATAGAAACCTGACAGGTTTCTGATGATTCCCTGCAGAATCATTCAGCTATTTCAAAGCTGCACTGGCTTCCCAAGCACTAGTTTAGGAACATTTCTTTATTCAGGAGAGCACTGATGCATGTGCCTATGCAAGTGTATTCTTCTACAATGCAGTGTCTTAGAAAGACAAATTTTTGTTGTCTTGGAAAATACAGTCATTTAAAACTACTGGCTTTCTCCTTGTCTTTTTTGGTGAGCCCTACACAAGAAAATTTTCTCTCTTGCCCTCTCATGTACCATAGTGATATCTACATCCCTTCATAGTCATGTCAGGAGGATTCGTTAAGGCTTATAATCACCGTAAAGATGAGAAGTCCTACAAGCATTAAGGTACATCAAGGTAATAGGTTTTTAATGCACGCTTGGCCCTGTGGTGAGTATCTCTCCCCTTCTACCACCCCATATTAGCATGTCTGAAGCTGTTTGCCAAAATCTGCCCTGTGGGACAACCAAAGCTGATCACTGTATAGGCCCAGGGGACTGAACCAAACACTCAGACAAGTATCGTTAACGATGCCTATTTCAGGCACAGCAAAAATTTGAGACCACACATGTACTTTCAAAGTCCCTACAGCAGCAGCGTCAAGGAAGAAAATGTGCTTATGAAATCAAAATGGGCTACAGAAGCAAGGAACAAATGAACTGATTGTTATTTAGCTTGTGGAAAACATTACTTTTTCCTCATTTGATTCAATGCCATACTTCCCTCTGATTTAGTGATTTGTATCTTTCATTTCTAAATTATATTCTGTCCAAATTTGGTTACCATAGAGAACAGTAAACCCAGACTGAACACCTGGGCACTTGTTACAGGCAGGCCAGTCTGGAGGTGGCGGTTCAGCACACCAGAACCAGCAATTAAAAACCACCGCCAGTGTGCTCAGCTTTGCTGAGACTCACGACGACAGCGCTTGGTTCATCAGGCAGCTCCTCTTCCTCTCCCCTCTCCCACCCTATGCATTGAGACCTGGTCCACACACAGTCCCTGGTCCCACACCTAGTCCCCTGGTAGCTATCTGTTTGACTGCCCACCTTGTTCAGGTGCAGATGGTCATTTCTCCTCTGTCCCCGCGGTGCTGCAGTTTGACAGGGACCCCCATTCTCATTCAAATTCACCAGGGAACCATAACTGGGAAACCGGAGCACGCTCCAACAGACTTTAGTGACCAGCTCTCGAAGACATATCTCCACCTGTATGGTTGAAATTCAAACTTCACGCGTTTGTTCCCTGAGCATAAGGATCTACCCTGGCTCCACCAGCAGTGTACAAAGGAGGCACCAGCACCCTTTGCAACTGCTAATAACACGTGTTAATCTTCCAGCAGCACTGTTACAGGAGTGCTTCCTATACCCAGCTTGTCAGGGCATCATCTTACTCTCCCTTGACCCTAACCTTAGAGGTTCTAGCAAAAGAATGATCTGTAATTCAACATCAAGTAGTGCTAAAGGAGGTCAGGAGGCGTGCTGGTACTGCCCCGAGCCCACCAGGAGGTCAGCACAAGGGCTGGGGAGGGAAAAGGCTCAGCCCCGCTGCGGCCGGCAGCCGCTCTCCCTCTAGGAAGGGGCAGGCAGCAAGCGATAACAGCCTGTGTGCTCTCATCCATGCACTGCTGGATAACAGGGCCCAGGAAAAAAAGGGGATTTGAGGCAGTAACGAGGAATTTCAAAGCTTTAAAGAAGCGGCGAAGGGAATCCGGCCACTTGTAAGTCTGATACTAGTTTGCCACGGCAGACTTGATATGATTTCTGTGATTCTAGGAAGGTATCTGCCTTTCTTTAATGAAAACATTCTGTCACCACCTGTCAGGAATAAATTCAGGCAAAGAAAACAAGACAATATTGAACTAGAAGACAGGATCTTGCAAAACATCAGAGCTGATTCATCCCTTCCCATCCCTTTTCCCCCATCCTACTCCGGGCACCATGCCGAGAATGCATTAACTTAACCTGCCTGGGGATTTACATTAGATTACTATCCACTAGCAGTGATTCAAAATTCCTTTATTCTCCACTATTGCTGTATTTATGTAAGAGACTTACTGAATAAAAGTAACTTCATCTTGTTCTTGAATTATTCCGATTTGTGTAGAGTCTGGCAGCAGAGGTGCCAAGTACAAAAGTCTTGACTACTCACTCCCACCTCTAGAACTGGTACACCAGGCTATTAGGATATTAATCTGATATTTATTTCCCAATATGTGGGAATTACCAGAGTATTACATGTAGAGATACACATTCTTGCTTGCTGAAGATGCACTCCTATGTTTCAGGATCTGAAAACAGTAGTTAAATCACCTGTTGTAGGGCTAAATTAAAAAATCCTCTCGGACAAAAAGCCCTTTTGGATCACACAATAAAAGGAGGAACAATAAATAACTGTCAGGAAACTGTGGCTTCTATTATCACCCAAAGGACATTTTATTCTGCGTACGCTCAACTCATTCTACATAGTTTCTGCAATGACGGCACTAGGAGTTACTGACTAGAAAGCTCTCTGGTTACCCTTTTCCCCAGTAATTAAAAAAATCAAACTTTATTCATATAATATAACACTTACCACTCTGCAGAAGAACCTTTTTTCTGCTCCCTTCCCTCATCAAGGTAGTCTCTGTGCTCAGCTGCCTTCCTGTGGAGGAGCTCTGCAAGCCACAAAACCCCAGTTTGTCTGGACCGGTAGCTGACCTGGCAGCAGCGAGCGGTGGTGAAAGCAGCCCTCTGTGAAAAGTCTTCTTTGTGTTGCAAAGCAGTTTGGAAAAACAACTCGGTCTACCTGAGCTTTCCCACGGCCCGAACAAGCATCCTCAGAAACTGGCTGCTCCGGTGGGAAGGGAATGGCAGGGGTTGGGAATGGGACAGCCTGTCAGCAGAAGGAAAAAAGCCTCCGAGGCTGGACACAGCTTCTCAGCTGCAAGGTTGGGCACAGTCATACCTTTGCTGAGAGCAGATGCAAAGACAAAAATATCTAGAAAAGTTGTCCTAATTCTTTCTTACTAAGGGTCAGAAGAAATCCATTTGCTGAGAAGGCATCCCAAGTCTGTGCAACCAGCCCTGCTTTCACCAACATAAACCAAAGCAAACTGAAGCAAACTAGAATAGAATAGAATAGAATAGAATAGAATAGAATAGAATAGAATAGAATAGGATAATTAGTCCTGCAATCTAACTCTAAGATAGACCTGAATAGACTGAATCTAAATGGTAAAAAGAATGGAAATAGTATCTCTTCAGGCTGCCTTTTTACATCAAAGAGCACGAAAAAGGACAAAAATCTCCCTTTATTTCTGAGCAAGTCAACACACGTATCATACGTCCATTTGCGCTCATTAATTCAAGTAGGCCAGTACCAAAGGACTGCCATTAGGGGATATATCCTTTTTAAATGGTTAATTGAGTTTAAATTAATTGTGTTACCTGAAAATATATCTTCACAAAAAGCAAGATAATTGAAATGCATTAAAAAGTGTGTTTATTCATCTGCCCAGAAATAAGCTGGAAAAGACAAAAAGACAAAGAGGACATGTAATAGAACAGTTTTTAGAGCATCTGAAAAGGATGGAGAACTACTGGGAGATTTGCAAATTCAGCTACTGGTATGAATAATTATATACTAGCAAACTTCCAAGATGAACAATAATTAAAAAAAACCAAACAAACAAACAAAAAAACCAGAAGTAACTACTAACTTATTGTTTACAAAAAAAGTAGTATTTCTGAATCAAACTACCAAGCACTAATACTATGTTGCTCTTGGGAAAAAAAAGAATATTTTCCCCTTCTGGAAAAGACTTTTGACTTCCCATTGAGATTAAAGAGCTTGAAGCCATTTTTCAACTAAAGGTTAGTTTTTCAGGGAAAAATCAATATTTTCAGCAGAAATATATTTTCTGTGGTGAGTTGTGGTTTTTTTTTAAATCAAAATCCTATTTTCTATTAAAAAAAGCTTTGACAAAAATAGTACGGGCCAGTGAAGCATTTCCTTTTATATTGGCTTCTGGCATTCAAGGTCAGCTCCACTACATTAAATACAAGAGCTTAAGATCAATTGTTCAGAAGCAGGAAACCAGTGACCAAAGAGCCAGTGTCCTCATTTTATAGGTCCTGAAAGCACATGAGATCTGTCAGTGCAGAGATGTTGCAGTATGGCAGAAAAGGTAAGCTCTAGCCATTTTTTACCTTGCAACGGGAGACTATCAAAGATTTTTGCAAGTTTTACTTATTCTTCAACAAGAGAAAAAGTTTCTTCACCAACAACATGTCCAAGACAGACCGTAACAGAACCAGATCAAACAAATTTGCCTTAAAAAATCATACATCGGGTAAACAGCCCAGTGAAAAGGGAGCACCTGTTTAACCAAGCCCAAAGCCCAAGCCACAGAGGCACAAGCCCTGTTTCAGGTGAGGAATCATCATACCAAGGACTACAGGTTGGTGCCACTTACCCTCTGAAGATGGAAATTACTCCTCAGGCATCAAGGAGGTACATGGAATGCTTGGTGCTTTTTGCAAACCATTGCTGAAGCTTCAGAAAATGGTGCACAGATCAGAAATATGTAACAGTTTCCAACTGAAAAACTATTGATACAGTTTTGCAGTGGTTAACAGTTCACAATAATCCCCTGGTCTGAAAAGTTTAGGATATTGGGCTTAGAAGTCCCACCACAAGGCAGTCAACATACTACATCAGTTAGCTGGATATTAAGGAGACCTCAGTCATCATCAGGCTACAGAGAATCTAATATCAAATGATCTGGTCAGTCCGGGAAATGCCCAGATTTGCTCAATCTCAGCTGAGTTATTTGGAAGAGGGGTGTTACTGTCTGGTGTGCTGGGCAGATGCACTGGCCACATCCTCACCCAAGCAGGACTCGCTGCTACTCTCAGAGGAAACAGGCGGCCGTGGAGACCAAAACAGAAACCATTGATGCCAGTACCTATACGTACCTCTGCTGCATGGTAAAGCAGCAGACTGAAGAAAGCCATTTTTGCACTAATTGCTAACTACTGCAGGAAGGGCTGACAGGAAAAAATAGTCACACGTGGCTTACTTACCAGGAATTTATACCAAGGTGAACATATTAACTTATTATTTTTTGGCCACTCAGTCCAGCATAGCCATACCCCAAACAATCAAAACAAAAAACCCTTTAGAAATTGCAGCTTTATCACTGGGCAGACTTGGAAACCATCTTTGTTAAGGGAGGCAAAATTTCCCCCCTCTCCTCACAACCACAAAGATCAATCAACACATCTGTCCCTTTTTTCACCACGTCTGTTTGCATATTTTTTTCATATATATTTTTAAAAGTTAAGATATTATTGTCTTCTCACCGGGACAACATTCCAGCAGTGGGGAACATACAATGGAAAAGATATTAACTGTCCTTTTTTGTGTCTTATGTGCTAAAATCTGCTTTGTCCCCAGCTCAGTGCATGAAGACAGGGGAATGTTGGTCCTGGCGCAGGCAGCCTGTCGAGAAATGTGCAACCAGCCACTCTGACCTACCATTGTCCAGTGCGGGAGTCACGAACACAAGAAATGACTTTAAATCCTTCTGATTTTAGTTCAACGTAGCCAACATGCTTAAGAGATCTTAATCTTCCTCCATTTGTTTTCCCACTGCTTCAGTCTTAAGCTATGCATGCATTTTCTAAGATGACGTAGACCCATAAAACATTTCTCGGCTGACCTGCTTAATCAACAGTATGACCTCAATAGGCTCAGTATCTCACAAGCAACCTCAGGAGACAAGAAAACTCAATTCTGTTCTGCTGGACTGTAAGGAGCACGCTGGCTTACAGTAAATCCATGCCTGTATCTTGGCTGAAACAGTGGCCAAGAGCAGACACCTCGGGAAGGCTCTCACGACCAAAATAATTGTGTAACGCCGCTCCCCAAAATACTCTCCAGCATCTGGGACTCTACAGGCCAAGGGCTTTCTGAGCCAGCAGTGTTACTTTAGTACCCCGGAGCCTTTGAAATATTCTTCCTGAATTTGCACACCTGAATTTTTTGAACCCATGGAAATTCATGCCCCCCACAATGCCCAATGGCACAGAGCTGCACGTCTAAACAAGTCCTTCTGCTCTGAACCTGGGGCCTGATGGTTTCATTGGAGGCCCTCAGTTCTTCTCCTGACAGAGACAGTGAACAATCAGTCATTCCCTAATTCTTTCTCCCAGGGCCATCTAGGCCTTGCTCCCCTCTCTGATTACCAATAGAGGTGACAGGTAAAAACACAACCAGTAAAAATGATGGCTGAAAGCACATCAGCCATTTCAATCGCATTTTCCCACAGCAGAAGCAGTGACGGGAAAGATGAATTCTTTAGCAAATAGGAGTGCTTGAGGTAAAGGTAGGAAATCCTCTTATCTTCAGTCCTTCAAAACCAACACTGATGTCCCACTAAAATCCTTACTCACACATCATGTAATCCTTTAGGTGTGTAAACACGTCCAGGCACCTAAATTCACTAAAAATCCACTAGAACCCACTTAAAGCCCCCCAGTCACAGCCTCCCCAAGTTCTAGCAGGAATCTCCAACTGTCTGTCTCTCCTGTTTCTCCTGAAGGCCAGAGACCCCTATTCAAGCCTCCACTTTGCTGTGTTTGGAGCAAGGATTTATTCAGTGCTCCCTCATGCCAGGGTGGCCTGTGTCTCAGCCAGTTCAATTGCCTGCTCATTTTGTATTCCCCGAGGATAGCCAAAATAGTAGAGCCTCTAAAATAGCTGAATAAGAAAAACCTCATTATTACCTCTACCCTGAAATGTAGTCTTTGACTGACAGCGCTATGTATTATTCGAAGACAATCTCTGCGCAAATAAAAATACCAAAAGGGCAATTTTTTTACTCCAGCAGAGCTACGATGCCACCCACTCCCACTAGCCCAAATTGTCCCAGCATGTGCAGTTTTGCCCAACAGCTTATAAAGACCAGACAATGACAACTTAGTTAAAAATAAAACTTTCATTCTGCTCAAACACCTGGTGAATAAAATCTACAGCACTGATGTGTACCTGTCAAGGTATATATGTCCTTCCTAACTACCTCATGAATTAAACAGGACATTACCAAGCGTTACCCTTTCCCTCCTATGAGAGTAGCTACCTATTACTGTCAGAACCAAAACCACCAAAGAACATTAAATTATATAATAAAAACAGAAGTAGAACACAATTTCATCTTCATTACACACTTTATTTAGCCCAGCCTGGATTTTCAGTATATTCTGCCCATACCAATTTCTTCTTTTCATTGTCCCTAAATACTAATTTCTTGTTGATGTGTTTGATTTCCATTAATTCCCGAGTGTGGGCACATCTTGCCTGAAGAAATAACTCCAGCAGAATTTGACATGTGATTTTGTTTTCCCTAGCGAAAATGAACAAGATACACAGAGCTGATACTCAAACAGATAATAAAAGCAGATACAAATGAGAATTTATATTTAATATGTTCTTCAGTGATCTGGTGAAGGACTGTCTAGGCTGAATAAATTAGCTCCTAATACAGTCAATTAAGATAGGTAGGTCACCTGGCAAGAGAAGATGAAAGAGAAAAAAGTCCAAAGAGACAAGAATGCTGAGGTTTGGAGAACTGGCTTTCCGTCCATTGCCTGGAAATGTAGTGTCTCCTCTCTTAACTCTGTTACCACCCTCCTGCAATGTCTAATAGACAGCTTGTCTCTATTAACTTGAATGCCAATCTATTTTATTTCAATGACTGGGAAGGGGGAGGTATGTAAAAACAGGAAAAAAACCTCAGGGTTTTTCTTCCTGCTTAGATTTGCATTAGTATTTTCTTACAAATAAGAAACCGAATGAAAAGCGGGGGGCATAGGGAAGGGAAAGAATCAGGTCTTTCACCTGGAATGAAATCAAGTGGACCAACCTCAGCTGGCATTAGCTCTACATCCAGCTGCAGCACCTAGATACTAGACGTGTATGGTGTATGCATTCAAGCAAGAAAGTACTTGGAAATGCCTATGTCACCTTTAACTATTTTGAACAGCTTGAAGAGGGAGGAGAAGCACTGGTGGCCAGGAAACTCTGTACATGCAGCCACCGTGCTTCTCAAGCCTGAAAAGAGAGTGTGTAGAGACAAGAGGGGGGGATACACTCCCTGGAAGGATGGAGTACTGTAAAGCATCTCAAATAAGGCATTAGGATAATTAGGTTCAGCAAAGAGCCCTGAAAGCAGCAGGCTAGCAGTGTCTTGCTACTGCCTGTCCCCAACCCCGTGGTGGTCTCTCTTCCTTACCACACAGCTTATGCATACAGCACCAGCCCTCACCAAGCTGCTCTGCTTTCCTCCACAAACTACAACAGGGACCTGGAGGGTCGTCTGCCTAAGATGTGCCTCTGCACTGCTGAGCAGAAGCGCAGAGGAGGTTGCACAGAGCATCACTGTGTCTCTCTCGAAGCCACAAGACTGCCAGCACACGTGTACTACTGCTGGCTTCAGGTCAACACTGCCTGAAGGACTTCGCCCTGTTTTGGTGACCGGCACACAGGGAGCAGGTAGGCTCCTTGAGAGATCTGCTCACCTGAGGAGCCAAAGGCTCAGCTTAGGGAAAGCCCACCCCTCCCACACAACTTAACAGCAACTTCCCCGAGACACTAACATTCCACTGATTCCACCTGTCCTCACAGGTCCATTTTCTCCACGTTAGAGTTGAAATTCAGTATACCTCCAAAAGAAAGGGCAAGGACGTTACTTCTTTTCATCTGTCTCTGGCAACAAAACTCAGGGTTTTACTATGCTTCTGAGACATCCAAAAGAACTCCTCTACTTATTGCACCTTTATGAGCACAGATGGCACTGGAAAACTTGATCCAAATGGAAAGTGTGGATTTAACACCGAGCTGTAGACCCATACTAAACCCTGCGCAAGCATTTCAGCCTTTTATCTCAGTGGCCCAGTCCTCTCCAGCTTAATTTATTTTTGAAGCAATCAATGAAACATCAACTGCATTTAGGGACAGCAAAGTCAGAGAGATCCTGAATGTTAGGCTTCCTTTTTTTGGCCATAAAATCATGCGACAGGCAGAACAATAGAAAACCAGGGGTTTCTCCCCGTTTTATCTTCCATTCCTGACAGATATAAAAGGGGATGCGAAGTCACAAATGATAGAAAATCCTCTGGAACAGCAGAGAACAAAGAAGAGACAAATCGACGGAGGTCTCATACTCCAGCCTAGAGAGCCATTGCATGAAATTAATTTTAATTAGGGATGTTGCCCACATGACTACTGCTTTTTCCAAGACATGCTAAGGACCTGATCCACGAACTCAGTGAGGTTCTCCAATGGGATGCCTAAAGCAGGATCTGGGCACTCACGATCCAAAGTGGGAGCTGCAATTGTGGGGTTTTTTATTTCTTGTTCCTTTTGCCTAAAATAATATTCCCTTTGTCAGATGGTTATTCATGCAGCCTTCATTAGTCCTGAGACATTGCCTAAGAATTAGAGATTACACATTTTACCATTTTTAAACTAAAGTTACTTTAGTTTAACTTCTCTTGGCACCACTCTAGCTGTCATGTACAGCAGAGGAACTCAGCACAGGTGGTCTGTAATTCACACAGAGGTCAGTCCACAATGGGTGGCTCATGAATGTGCAGCACAGAACAGGCTGCCAGCATAGACCAAACCTCAAGCCCCAATTCACACCTTGGACAGCCGCAGAATCAGGTATAAAAAAGAAACAAGGCTTGAATACCTTGTATCCACAATCCCCAAAGTAATTTTGATCTTTAATATATGCTCAATTTCAAATCTTGACCATCTCTGCCCTCCCCCTCCTTGCAAGCAAAGGAGTATGACAGGTAGTGAAAGAAGGTAAAATTCAAAGGAAGCATTTGTTCCACATTATTCAGAATGCAAGGATAGAATTAATCAGCTTTCTCTTACCCAGCCTGTCCAAACTGTATAATAACTATATAATAATTAACACTAACAGTATAAAATACTGCGCTGGGAATATTTGATAAAAGAGATTAGCAATGCCGGGCTTTAGGAGCCTGGCTAAGTAGAGAATTCCTCCCCAGAACAAAGGGAAATCCTAAATTATCTTGTTTGTTCTGTGTCACTTGGGCTCTGTCAAACCAAACGCAGCCGTCAGAGCCCAGATCAGTGGCTCAGAAGCGCTGAAGAGGACCCCAGGCTACAACCACCTCGCTCACCACCCAGCGAGGCTAGAGATTCCCCACAGCTTTTATCACAGATTTTGAGGGATGTCTCGCTAACTCCAGTTGTCTGAGCTATTGTGCACTTAGGCCAGCGGGTCTAAAGCTGTAACAGCAAAATTTGGGAAGATAACACAAAATGAGAGCAAGACAGGAACAACAGCGGGACAAGAAGCCTGAGCAGTTATGTGATTCATTCTTTTGATAGCGCGCCTTCTACACTGGCACTTTCCTGTTACTGCCAGTTTCCAGCAACGATGGGAAGCGGCCGCCCAGGTCCACCTAAGAAGCAAAGCTTGCCTTTCGGAAGGAGTGCTGAAAATTGTGATAGGAGCTGGAAGGTCTGCACACACACGCTCGTATGCCAGGGCAAAGGATTCCTACTGACTTCAGTAGTTTTTGGTTGCTTGTGTAGCCACCCCCCCCTCCTTGCCTCAAGACCTTCAGGGTATTTTTCTACAGCTTTTAGCAGTCACGAGAGTCTCGCCTTCGCCTTCACACAAAATCGCAGCCCGGTGCACAAACCAAGAGCTCTTCCATCCGCCGATGTCTCCCCCCGCCCGAGATCTTACAGCGAAGGGATGCTCCGCTGCCGTGCAAAGAACAATAGCGGCGGGCGGGCGGGAGAGCCAGCCCCGGACCGCCGGTGGCCCCGCACGGCTGATGCACACACCGGCGCTTCGCTGCCCGGAGCGG